>CM051235.1:100494100-100859100 GCA_027917425.1 Gastrophryne carolinensis | reverse complement strand
AACACTTGCTATTTAGGGAGAGGTTGACCTCTGAACGTATGGGTATAAATGACATATCTTTGGAAGTGGGATGACCCACCTTAACCTCACTAGTCAGATTAATAACCCCCTCAACCAATCAGCGCTTCAGAAACGCTTCAGATTCATTCATAGATTTTACTATGTTCAGTTTCAATACATACAAAATACTAATATTGCGCTTTCCGCAACATAATACATTAAATAAATGTTCAGTCTTAAATTTTGGCTGGTTTAGTTAGGCTTTGATATGTTCTTTGTGCAGAATATAGAACATACATATGAGGAATTTTCTTCGTCTAGAGCAGGGGTGTGCAATTATTTTTATCATGGGGCCACATGAGAAACTAAAAATATTGTGGAGGGCCGGGCCAAAAGACTGAACTCAATTTTGCATAATATAATTGTATTTCTTTATAAAAAGCAGTAAATAGCATTGTTTTGACAAGCTAGTACTAGTATATGTTATAGACAGTTAAACAATGAAAAAGTGAGGTTGCCTTACAAAAAAAATGTAATTTATAAAATAAACCATTATTATTATTATTATTATTATTATTATTATTGGTAAACCAGAGCACTCTCATCTGTGTTATCAGCAATCTAATAGGAGAACATGAGTCATATTTTGTCTGGGGAAATATAATTCCAAAGGGCTATTACAGCACAGAAATCTGGAAGCTAAATAATGCAGAAGATAAAGGTGCCATTTTGTGCTGCGCACTGTACACAGGCGATCACTGTCTTAAACCGGACCAACGGCTGTAAGGTGAAAAAAAAAAAGTACAAAAAATAGTGAAAAAAAAGTGCTGACCTGAGGTGTACACATCCCATGGTCCTCCCGGGTGCTGGAGTGAAAATCCCATTGAGAGCAAGTCATCTATCTTCATAAATCAGGTGGGGTGATAGCACAGGGACCCTTCAGAGAGGAAACTTTTTAAGGATTTTTAAGCTGTTGCAGCCGATCGGCCGCTCATCTCATCGGGTCTGGCGCGTTCTCTCCTCAGAGGACGGGAGAACACGCCAGACACTACGAGCCGAGCGGCCGGTCGGCTGTGTGATCGCCTGTGTACAGTGTGGGAGGCGGGAGGCGCCGACCCGCCGCAAAGAAAGCTGCGGGCTCCTCACAGGCAGCACAAGCGGAGGGACTCGGCCAACCAGCTCAGCCCGGGCCGGTAAGTGGAAATCAAAGGGTCGTATAAGGCCTGTGGGCCGTACAATGCCCAGGTGTGGTCTAGAGTCAAAAAAGAGAAGTGTACATACATGTATCAGAAAAGAGCAATATATGCTTATACTATTCTAAGCTATAATACTTGTACAGGAATCACCGTAACTTACTATTGCTATAATGTATTGAAAATAAAAGTGTACTTCTTGTTGGTCCATTTTAAATGAATAACTGCCCCGAGCCTACAGAAAGAAAAACACCCCTGCTCCAGATCAGATTTATATGGACAGTCCTGGCATAAAAAAAGTCCCATTGTATGTTTGTACTAACCAATGGTCTCCAGTGTAAATGGCAACCCCTCTCCTCACCCGCATCAGTCACAGTGACTGGCCTTGCCAGTTTATTGCTTAGAGGGGGTTCCTAGGCCTCTGCACGACCCCTCCTTTGAGATGAATATAGTAGACGTGGGGAAGTCACCATAACTGACAAAGTGGGGGGCAGCCTTTTAACACAATTGTGGGTGAATGATGGCACACCGCAGGACTTGATCTCAGGACTTCTGAAATAGAATGAATATTGATTTTGTTTCTGTCTGCGTCTGGACCCCCCAGAATTTATAATAAACATTTTTTTATTTCTAATTTCTAATTAAAATAATTTATAATAAAATAATCCCTTGTAAATCCTGATGGAAGATGTCCCTCATGCATACTCCCCTGCAAACTCTGTTTCAGGCAGCTCCATACTGTATTTAATGCTTTCTCATTTTCTTGATCTGTTCACTGAGACATAGCTCTACATGACTGTAAGCAACCTATTGAGTTCGCCGGTTGAGCGATCACACATATGATGTGCAAGCCTTTTCAGTGCATGTGACTTGTGGTCACGTGGCTATAACCAGCTAGGGAACAATGAAGCAGTAAGTACCTTGCTATAGTAAAATGAGGCTTCTTCTTTCAGTCTAAAATACTTCTGTTAAAGAGAACCTGTAGTTTCTAGGCAAAGTAGTGCTCAGCACAGGACAGATGGGGGACCTGTTTTATGGCCTGCCCCACTAACATCAGTCCTCATTCATCTGCAGAAAACAGAATGGGCTCAGATAAAGGTGCCCCCAATGGCCATGGCACCTAGGGCGACCACCCTGCTCGCCCTCCCGTAGAAACAGCCCTGCCCATAGCATTATATGAAGCTGCTTTCAAGAAGATTAAAGCGGACCTTCACTCTGAATAAGAGTCTATCTTATATGTTTCCCACACCCTGTACATACAGATTGTCCACATCAAAAATCATCCTACCTGCATCTACTGCATGTTATGAGCCTTTAAACATCCAAGATAGCCGCTTATGGAAGCCGCCATCTTATCAGGCAGCCTGCAAACAGGAAGTGCCTCCTGACTGTGCTGCTCTGCATTCTGGGACTGCTGACCTTTACCTGACCCCAGCTCTGCTCTGTCTGAGCAAAGCACAGCTATAACCCGCCCCCCTGTACCTTATCCCACTCTCCTCTCCTCAGTAAGTGTGATGCTTCTGAGTCAAGATGGTGGCGCCCGTTTCCTAAATTCCTGAACAGAGTTGCAGCCCAGTGGGGGAAAGAATAATAAGTTAGTGACTGAAAACGTAAAATATATTAATTTTAGATGCTGGGGAACCGTTTTTTAAGAGTTTGGGCTTTTCATTAAATCTCGCTGAAGGTCCGGTTTAAAGGGGACATCTTCTTTCACTTCTTTCATGCATTGTTTTGTATTATATTGCCATTATACTGTATGTATAAATGTTTTGCAATGGCTAGAAAGGGCTTATCATTTTACTACAAAATAGTTTTATATTTGGTAATGGGATGAGATTTAACTTTCACACTTTCGCTATTGATCTGTTACAGACTATGGCCCTTATTCATCAAGCGATAGCGCCAGGTAGTGTCTGACGAGCGCCAGGTAGCGGAAGCTAACGGCGACTACCGACTCAAGTACGCCCGGCGGCGGTCACAATGACGCATTTATCAAGCAAAATGAGGCTAGCGCCGGCTAGAGCGACGGCTAGCGCGGCATTCATCATGAAGCCGCCTGGACCGAACAGCGCCGCTGCAAATTCCCTCACAGCGCCAGGTATGAGCTGTCGCTCCCTGGCGATGTCCAATGCATTTCAATGGAGCAATCTATAATTAATCATAATTAATTGGTATTATTTTTTTTTTTTTTTTTAATGTCCAAAAATCGGAGACCACTTCTGCAATGTTAGGATTTATTTTTAAGTCAAAAAAAAAAAAATATGTGCAGAATTGATCTAACAGGTCTGAGATTAATGTATTCATATTACAAAATGATTCTAAAAACATGTCTAATGTTACATTCAAAAAATATGGTTGTTTAGGGGTTAAAAACTAGTTAATACCCATCGCCGCCAGCGCTCTGGGGTTTAAACAAGGAATGGACAGCGACAGCACATTCGGAGCGTCATTTTTTAATGAATATGAAGCTAGCCGTTCGCTCTGGCCATTCGTTGTCAGGCGCTCACATACAACGCTGAACCTGTGAAACAGCGACCCCCCAGCCCGTATTCAACATTACCGCACACCGACTGAGTCGCTGTCATCAAGCTAACGCCGGCCAAGCACAGCGAATACTGGCTGGCGCTGAAAAAATCACGCTACAGTCGCTCATCTGTCGCTACCTGGCGCTATTAATGAATCGGCCTCCCCGCTCAACTTCAGATACTGTAGCTGCAAATGTAGACTTTTCCTTTAACTTCGACTCTAATGAATCTATATAGACACACTCATTTTCACCATTATGCAGATATAAAAAATGAATAATAATCTTTGCTCATACATTGTAGAGCTTAAACTCCAAGCTATAAAAATGTAATTGTTTAATGACCATCTTAAATTGAATTCCATCTTCTTTCAGGAAGAAGAAGAAGAAATCAAACTTGAAATTAATATGCTAAAGAAGTATTCACATCACAGAAATATTGCCACTTACTATGGTGCCTTTGTTAGGAAAGGCTTAGCGGGCCAGGATGACCAACTCTGGGTAACTGAAAAAATATCTACCAACATAGCCATGGGGTTAGCATGAAGTGTTTTTAAAGGACTCACCCAAATAATGACAGTACTTACCTGGATACAATGCATAACAACTCCAATGATTATGCTATATAGATGAATGTGCTGACTACCAGTGTATCTAAAATCATATATAAATGTATAGATATGCTTAAAGGGTTTATAAAACATATATTGTAATATCAATGTCTTCTTTCTTTATCAGCTATGCACCTGCTCTATCCTGATGTTTTGCTCTATAAAGCTGTTACTATTGATTTTTAGTCCATTTCCTAAAGCCAAGCCCCCAGCTTTCTTTAGCGTGACCATATTTTACTAGACTAAGATGTGGACTTAACCCCACTTTATCACAGACATAACATTCATTACATGTGAAGAGGGATACCTTTTTTGTCCTCTGCTTTTGTGTTTCTTTTAGTTCAGTGCAAATTTGACTTTATGCATAGAAATGTATGGTGAGCAATAGACTCAAGTAAAAAGGATAGGCAGAGACCTCCCCCTTCTTTTAAGGTCTGAATGTAACAATACCAGTCTGTGAGACAATTGACAGACATTGCTTAGAGCACAACATTAGAAATTACCAACAATGCTATTTTGAGAGGTCAAATAGAATCTTGGGGGGAAGGCAAATACTGCTTTGATTGAACTTTCAAGTTTAATAGATGTATAAAGTGGTCACATAAGATGGAAAGAATGCTCCTCCCTAAAATAATTTATTTTTTAAACTACAAATAATCTCCCTATCCTACTACTATAAATAATGTCCCACATAGACTTACAAGCATCCAGTGGCCGACTGGGGCCAAAATTCAGCCCTGGATATTACCAGCCTCTGGCTGTCCTGAGACATCCCTGTTATGGCACCCCAGCCAAAATGCCAGGGCTATAGCATTGGGGGCTGGGGTTCCTTGGTTTATGGGTACAGTGGGGCTGGGTACAGGGGCTGAGAGGAAGACTAAGAGGCAGGTATTGAATGTGGGTATTGAAAGCAGTAGCCCAACTGGCCCTAAAGCAGTGTGGACCACTGTCCTGGGTCTTCCTATGGTCAGTCTGCCCCTGCAAGCATATATTAGGGTGGTGGGTTGCTAGAGGAAAACGGGCTTAGTAGTTGGGCAACATGATCCTGTTCCAGTTATCATAGGTTTTTACAGAAGAAGATTGTTTCCAGGGGTGCACTTGCAATAGCGCCAGGAGAGGCGGATGTCTCAGGCAGTGCCACCTAGAGAGGGGCAGCAATGACTGGACCTCTTTTTTTTTTTTAGTTTAGTTTTTTACTAGTTAAATTGTGGGATCAGGACACCATTGCACGTCGTCATCTTGTTTTTTTGTTTGTGTTTTTTAATATACTCAAACATTGTTGGCTTAGTGGCCCAGCTCCTGCAGGCAACTGAACCACCAGTGAATAAATGTATTAAAAAAAACAAGATGAAGGGGTGCACCAATCATACTTCATATACAAGTAGATTTGTATGTGATAAGTTGGCAAGAGGGAGGCTTTCTATAGTTCACCTCTAGCAGCAGAGAGGCTGGCTTCATATTGCACATGTGAGAACTAGTCAAGGATTTTTAAGCAGAAGTCCAGCTTCCTCTGCGGCCTGTCCCCTGACTGGTGCTAAGGTAGGTTTAGGGTTAAAAAAAACAAACATGTCTTACTGGCAAGAGCTGCTTGTTCCCCCCACTGGAATCAGATGGAAGCTGCCTTCTATGTTCTGACCACCCGCCCTGGCGGTGTCTGGGTGCCTTGTCAGCCAGTCAATGTGCAGCAGCCCCACTGCTGCTGCACTGATTGGCTGGCGAGACACTCAGTCAAGGCCAGGACAGGCAGTCTCCCTGCATCTCGCAGATGAGGTAAGCCCTGTTTTTATTTTTTAAACCTACCTGTGCACTGGGAGGGGGCAGGCGGCAGCCAGCAGGTCTCAGCTTTTAAAGCAATATTTCTGAGCAGTAGTGGTTCTGGAATATGCATTTGTTCTGTTCTGATGCAGTTTGGGCAAATTTGCCGAAGAACATTTTGATGCATCTGGCACACTAATCTGAATGCTGTTAAAACGGACCAACACCCTTGTCGCAATCGGTGTTGCTTTAAAGTCTATTGGGGTAGCAATTCAGCACGTGTGTTCAGGTCCATAGAAAGAACTTAACACAGCTAAATGCCCCCAAATTCTCTCTAAAAATAAATCAGTTGGCTAAAAGGGATGTTATTATATTAAAATGACTTACTGCAGCTAAAATGGCATTTTTCTTTTACTCTATAAGTAGAGGAGGTCTGCTATAAACACAATTCTGAATCCAACACAACAATACTAATATGCTAGATGAATGTAGCCACAATGGTTGTCACGTTACCAGAATAAGTTTAATTGTCTTTGTCTGAATTGTTTTCAAATAAAAATGTGTTCTTTCTTAAAGCTAGTAATGGAATACTGCGGAGCGGGATCTGTAACAGACTTAGTCAAAAAAACAAAGGGGAACTGCTTTAAAGAAGACTGGATTGCCTATATATGCAGAGAGGTTCTAAGGGTAGGTGTCTATGTCATTTTCAAAACAAAATACATGCATGAAACTCCAATATTTAGTCACTAACTACACCCTATTGCTTTTGCTCACCTGACAATAGCTTATATAGAATTGACCTTGGGAGTGTATTTCCCACATTCAAGAGCCTAAAACTGTGTAGGAGTAGATTAGGTCCAAAATCAGGCTGGATACTAAATGGCCGCTGACTAGCGCATGGCATCCTCACTAAGCCCCGCCTCCAAAGTACTTCTGAGCCAGTTAGTGGGTGTGTTTTATATCTAAAGCTATAGCATTGGTGGGAAAGATAATAGGGCTAGGGTGGATATGGCCACTCTTAAGGTGATACTACTGAAGCCTTAGAATTGTAAGGGCATATAAGGTAGCAAGGGAGGGTATGCCCCTCTCCCCCAGACATGATGCTGAGACTATAGCCTTTCAGAGGCTGAATGTGGGCTGGGAAGTCTGGATTCACAAGCCTGGTTATGGGTGGAAGAGACTGAGGGGTAACCTAGGAGGCAGGGAGTGCGGGGGGGGGGGGGGTGTTAGTAGGAGCATAGTTGGGGGTGTGAATAGTAGCATAGTTGTGAGGGAGGTGGACTTCATACAGGGGATTAAACTAAGCTCAGCCAACCCCAAAGCAGTTTGACCCACTCAGTCAAACTCTCACTGTGGGGTTGATTTAGCCCCAGGTGAGAAATCTCACTCCTTTTTAGGAGAAAAATCTGCCATTCACTTTCATTGGGGCTGATTTAGCGCCATGTGAAAATGTGCATCCGGTTGCTGAATCAGCCCCTAGGTAAACAACGAAAGTGAATGACACGTTTCTTTCCTAATAAAGGAGTGCGTTTTCTCACTTGGTGCTGAATCGACCCTTATGTCCAGTTCACCTCTCTGTATGTGTGTTTGATACTTGATCTTGAAAGCCTGTAGGGGCCCCTTGGGGTTAGGTAGTTCCTCATACATGAAGGATGGATTTTCTGTGCATAAGTCTGTCTCTCTATGGAGAGGTTGGGGCATGAAGCTGACTCTCCATCCAATCACTAACTGCAAGTTACATAGGAGCTTAAATTAGGAACTGCCTGACTGACAGTTTGCAGATCAGATCATTTTCTACATATTTCTGGGTCTGCTTCTGTGATTATGATGTGACTATGATGTAGAGACATTTAATAGAAAGAAATAGGGGTGCACTGCAGAGGATGCTTCCCGTGATCCCCGAGGAGAAGATTTCTGCTTTCAGGCATCTGTTCGGACTATTTACATCATTGATGTTGCTCATGTGAAGGAATAAGACACCTCAGCTGGCATATGCCTTATATATATCCCTAGGAGTACGACTGAGTATAGGTTGGTCTCTTTTAAAGGCCAAAGGAGTTGCCTCAAATGGGTTAAACAGAAAGTCATTGAAAAGTGTGCCGTTTTGTTGCTAACCATTCAATCCACTGCCCTTGGCAAACTGCTAACCATTCAATCTACTGCCAATGGATGAGCTTGCTAGTGTTATAAATATGGCTTCTGAAACAGAAAGTAAAGATGTAGCATGAGTAGTCCATGGGTAAGGGGGGGTCGGGCCCTTCCTCTATTACACAGTAAATCATCAAAGTAAAAATTAAAGTTTGACTTTTGCCTGCTATCCAACAGCAGTTTCTGCTGACATGGACAGAACTGCCAATACTCTTAAGGTGTAGGGTGAAGAACTAGCAATTTTCACCGAATCCTCAGCTATATTTGCCTACTGAATTGTCCTGGAACACTGATTTTTTTTGCCGTCCCTCTAAATTGCAGAGATCAGTCATTGCCTATCTTTACACTACAATGTAGAGGCAAAGTGACATTATTTAGTGACCTGTATGGAGGGACAATTTAGCTTGTTTTTCCCCAAATCTTTACATAATTTAGATTATATTTTATACACAACCTATTTTACTATCTTGAGTTTCAGTGATCTGACCTCAAGGGGGTGGGGTATGTGAGGAGTAGATAAACCAGATAACCAGCCTATCTCCTCAGGACTACTAGCCAGGTGCACCAGATATATGGGCTGATATTCCCATACTTAGATGCCACATAGCTGGCCTCTTGCTATGCTGGATATTAGCCACTGTGGCCTTGGCTGTCACCAGTTTGACCTCCGATGGCCAGAAGAGATGCCGGTATTCAGAACAGGTCATTGTCAAGGCTCCTTCCCACCAGCTATTGCAGGCCTGGCAGTAAAAGTTTACAATAATGAAGGCTGTACTGTTCTTGTAAACATGGTATTTTGTTTTACCAACTCTCAGTAGTTATCCAGCCACTTTTCTACATTTCCAGGGAAGTAAATGTTAAACTGATTTCTCTTCACAGGGTCTAGCTCACCTGCATGCACACCATGTAATTCATCGGGATATTAAAGGTCAAAATGTTTTGCTGACAGAAAATGCAGAGGTGAAGCTGGGTGAGTGCTGGAGTTCTCTAACTGTACATAAAACAGGGAAAAAAGGCATATTAAACAAAGAAGAGATAGTGAGTGTGTGTATATATATATATATATATATATATATATATATATTTTTTTTTTTTTTTCTTTTTTTCACACTAACATAAAAAGCAACCTATTTTTACGACAAGATGGAAATTTCTTTGGTCAAATCTGTAGTGTATTTTCAAATTAAAGACCTATAGGGAGTTTTGGAACATTGGGTTTCTGCTACGTTACGTCCTACAATGGATTTCTTTTTCAAGAGCTGCCTTTGTTATTAACGATCATTTCACGACAAGAGCTCAATGTCAATTGTCTAGTGTCAGATACTTACTTTTAAAAAGTCTTTTCAACAGGCTAGACAAACCCTTACAAAATGTTCCCCTGGGGATTTAATCTGTAAAAGTGAGAATCACAGAACAATTCTGTTAGTAATCAGACCTTTGTACAAACAGTAATTAAACTGTTGCACAATGTTTAAAATGGCGCGTAAAATAGCTGCAACAGATTTTAATTATGAGACCAACTCATTTGAGAGACCAATTATGACTTGGCAGAAACTGTAAAAAGCTGGAAAAAAAGGAAAAAGTGGTAAGCGCAATAGTTTATTATGTTTCATATATGCAGATGTATCCAACCCATGTACAGTATACAATTTACAAAAGTCTATAGTAAAGGCAACCATGAAGAAGCATGTCTTCTAGTACTATGGCTAATCACCTAAATGTTTTCAGGGCTCCTCTTTCCTAGACTTCTAGATGCTTATGATTAGCAACTTTTATTCTTGAGAAACAAAGGAGGGGTGGCAGCCGCTCAGACCATTTTATAACTAACCTGGGAGGTGCACGTTAGCAGGGCAATTAGTATACAAAAGTCTTAAAGGAGCCACAGCACTCAAACCAGTTAGCTTGCTGACCAACCTACAATCTGTCTCTAAACTTGGTTAAAAACAGAGGCTCGGTCACACTCATCTGCAGAAGTATGCTTAAGCTGCACCACCAGCGCGAAGGTGCCCCTGTGAGGTGCAGTCCTAACTCTAATCTCTGAGAGCCCCATTTGGGACATACAATGCAATAGATAAATTGGGAGCAGGCTTACCTGAGGTTGCCCTAAACCTCTCAAGTGCAAGCCATGGGGTGGAAGGGTCAAAGACCCAGGTTAGTTATAAAATGGTCTGAGCGGCTGCCACCCCTCCTTTGTTTCTTTTGAATTTGTGCAAGCACATGGTGTGTGGGGTCTAGGCTGTATTGCAAGGTCTTTGACCCTTCCACCCCATGGCTTGCACTTGAGGTTTAGGGCAACCTCAGGTAAGCCTGCTCCCAATTTATCTATTGCATTGTATTTCCCAAATGGGGCTCTCAGAGATTAGAGTTAGGACTGCACCTACACAGAGGCACCTTGGCGCTGGTGGTGCAGCTTAAGCATACTTCTGCAGATGTGTGTTACCGAGCCCTCTGTTTTTAACCAAGTTTAGAGACAGATTGTAGGTTGGTCAGCAAGCTAACTGGTTTGAGTGCTGTGGCTCCTTTAAAACTTTTATTCTTGGAGGCACGTGCTCAATTCTGATTCAATTTCACTACTGTGTAATTGACAAATACAGAGTAGCAGCTACCCAAAAGTCATGTGAACAAATGATGGGCTTCATAGAGACTTTTCTGCTCTTGTGCTAGTTGGGCAAGTTAGTATTTGTTATAAATCTTCATCAATTTAGCATATTCTTCTTGGGAGTAGAATGATTTAGTGGCTTGGTGATCTTTTTGACTCCCTTACCAGATGTATAAGCATCCACCACCTTCTTTCTGAAGACTGCAGAGAGCTTGTTTCATTTCGGTACGTTTATACCACTTCAGCAACAACAAACAAGCCAGTCAGTTTGTCTAAGGTTTAAATGTGACAGCTCCCTAAAAAAGATCCTGTAAAATGATGTGTTATCATTTGCACTTGACCCTTGTCCCCCTTGATTCCCCTTGTTCTAGGTAAGAACAATTCTGACAATACATTACATTTGTGGATTATAAAACTGAATTGTATCTGAAATGGGACACTGGCCCCTTTAGTATGTAATGAATTATTAATCCCCTTAATACACTACTATTACTGGAATATTTATTTATTTAAAATATTTCCTATAATACTTCAAATTATCTACTCTCCAGTAGCTTATTGCTCTCGTAAAGAGATGACTGACTGCATAATGAATCCTAGCCTAGCGCTTTCTTTATACATTGGGTAATAAAATAGATGATACATGTCTGGAACCACTAAGATGGATCTCTATTGCCCCTGACTGCTAATTTATTGCATGGAGTATATAGGAAGGCGCACATTTGGTCTCACTCAAACCGAGCCAATCGGTCAGTGGAATTTACCCATGGCTTGAATTCAACAAAAACAAAACTATGATAAAGAGATTTGGCTGCTTTGACCAGCACCAGCACAATGTATAATGAAAGATTTTTGCACAAGTCATTCTTAATTGAGAGAGCCAGTTGGAGAACTATAATCTACAGTTACACCCATAAAATGTCAGAGGGGACAAAAAAGACTCCACAGCTTCCAATACCCTGCGTTGCCTTCTTATACCATTATAGTTGCTGAGAATAAGCAAAGTTAGTTTTAATATGACACTGGCATTGCCGAGTGTCGTTGGTGGGGAAGATACCTTTAACCAGTAGCAGCTTCTACAGCCAGAAAGCTGCAGTCTAAACCTCACTCCAAATGGTTTCCTATATATTTAATTAACATCAATTTGCTACATACCATATGCTAATACAAAGCAGAGTAACTACATATCACAGTTCCACCTTAAAGAGGACCAACACCCAGGATTTTGACTGGGATGGGGGGTGCCCCGCTGTGTGAAACCCCCCAGAAAGCCCCAAAAACTCACCTGACCCCACCCCCACGTGACTCGCTCCACCAATCACTGCCGACGGACAAGCGAGGCCCGTCGACGGACAAGGTGAGAGCGCCCGCCGCCACCTCTCGCGCGTCCCTCTTACAGGGAGCGCGCCCGCGCTGGCCATTCACAAACGGGCGGCGCGGGTGCGCGCCCTGCTAGAGGGATGTGGCAGAGGCGGCGGCGGCCCGCGCATGCGCCGTTGGAACGAGGAACAGGTAGGATTTGCGGGCGACCTGGGGGGTTTCACAGGCAGGGAGCTGATCGGCCGATCAGAGGTGGGTGTTGTTCCACTTTAAGCTGGTATACAGTACTTACATAGTGAAAGGCATTTTTAAAAGTTCTTGAGTGTTGAAAACAAGGCAAATCCTAACCCTAAAACAGACCTACAGTATACTTTAAAATATCAATCCTTTCCTACACATCCCTCTTGCTCACTATGATTTGACTATTCAAATAAAATCATTTTCACCTGCTTCACTAGAGCAGCCTATTTCTCTGCTGGAAGTTGCACTACAGGGGATCATGGATGATGATGTGGTCACCCAATCATGGCAGCAGCCATTGTCATGGAGGGTGTGAATCTCCTTTATTTTAATAGTCAAAGGAGACTAAGGGGAAGTGTAAGCTTTACAAGCAACGTATTTTCAGCGCCTGGGTTTTGCTGCTAGTTTTATTTAAACTATACAGACAATCCATAGAAGAGAAAAAAAAAGAGAACCTGGGTGGTATGAACTCAAATGTCACATCCAGTTTCACAGTGCTTCAATATATACGTATGCATTTCTGGTAAGAGTAACACAGGTCAGCAAATCAATGCAGAGCCTCAGTACACGAAACAGGATGCTGAATGGTTTCTGTCTTGACACACCCTGGTTATAAATTTAACCAAAGTGTATCTCACGCCCAGGATGTTTTTTTTTAGCAGTTACTATCTTTTATAATGTGCAGCAAATTTAAAAACCACCTTGATGCGTGTCACATTAGCATTTTTTAATTGCTGTTATATTTCAGAATCTTCACAAGCCCTATAAATCTGACTGATTAAATTTAAAATCAGATTACGTTTTCTTTAATCTAGATTTGGTTTAGTATCTGCCATTGTCAATACAAAATTGGATATGTGTAATTCACACCATATTTGTTAAAGATACTATATATAGGTGGGGTTACATTTACTGAAAGTATTCCAACTTTCTGCAAACCCTTAGCTGTCTTAAATAAAAAGGCCTAGGTTCTTGAGCCAATTTCAAGCATGTATCACCACACTTTCTACTTCTTTATAGTGGATATTTAAGGAGTGCTATTGCGAGAAAATGGTCCAAAAATATGATAGATAGCAAGAAGAGGGATCACATATACCATCCACATCAGGAAAAATACAGTCAAGTTGGTTTGTTTATTTTACTGGAAAGAAGAAGAATCAGGGGTGACTAGACATGCTATTCTGCTTTTAGAGGGGGACAATTACTTAGCTCCAATCACCTGTTTCCTAAGCCAGTTTATACTGGAATATATATGGCTTATTGCTATTGCAGTTCTTCTGATGCGTGTAGGTGCTTTTACCCATTATGCAATAGTCTGGACAGGTATCTAGGGTGGTCTGTGATGCTGCTACAGGCTGGTTCAGTAGACAGGCATTGTAATGAAGCATTCCTGATCGGCCAAAAAATCTGTCACCCCTGGATTTTATTCCAACCAGAAGAAAACCACAAACTTGGCTGGAATTGTTTCCAGTTAAGGTGTATAAGTAATTTCTCCTCTCACTGTCTAGCATGTTGGAGATATTGTGCAACAGCTTACAGCTTAGCTTAGTATGTGATCTGCATCTATATTGCTAGGTTAATGCAGTTTACATTTATGACTGTAGATGGTGCTGTTACATATAACTATGTGTAGTCTCTGTTGTACATTCTCCACTGCATGTTGTGTTTCCTTTACATTAAGGTATTCTCTATGACTTCTTTTCCTGTCTGTTATCCACCATGTAAGGTGACTTTCTCTTACTGCATTAATATTCCAGTAAAGCCAGTTCCTGTTACACCACAAATGTCTTGATCTCATGGATCTCAAATCTGGTGCTACAGATTTTTAATATTTTATATTTAGGAAATTTTGTAATGCAGCTCTTTAAATAGTAGATTGTAGATAGAATGTAGAAGTTTTTATAAATATCCAAATGGAGAATGCTACCACCTACTTAAGTGTAAACCAATGGATGTTCAGATGTGGGTGGCAACCAAAACTATAAGAAGCCAAAAGACACTGGATGAGCCATAGAGACACTATCAGTGCCTAGAGCTCACCTCACTAAAATGTTGCAAAATCCAACGCAATTATGGTAAATGTAAACAAAATGCTAACATTTGCTAAAATCTAAATTGTAATAAGTAACTTGCCAAAAGTAATGTGCCAAAGTTGCTAAAAACCCATGGTTTCACAGGCTAAACCAGTGACTGGTAAATACGTTCCTGCAGGGGGACTAAATATATCAGCTCTTCTTTTATTGCTAGACAGTCCATTTAGATATCGCAGACACTCCCGAATTGTGGCTCTAGCACTCAGATTCCCTTTCCATGTACAGTATGGGTGTGTGAAAAAAACTGCTCCAAATAAAAGCTCTATTTTTATTAGTTGTAACTCCAATAGTATTGCATTATCTCAAAGGACCACAGCTCGCATCTGCAGTTTTCAGCAATGAGTGTAGCACATACTGTAACTGTAGTTAGGAACAAATCCTGTTTTGCCTTGCCTCATATTGGCTTTATTCTTACAGTTGATTTTGGAGTGAGTGCTCAGCTGGACAGAACTATAGGCAGAAGAAACACCTTTATTGGAACTCCATATTGGATGGCACCCGAGGTCATAGCATGTGATGAAAATCCTGACTCGACATATGACTATCGAGTGAGTAGCTTTTCTCCTTTTATCAGCTTCTACAAAGGAAGGGCATCAGATTCATGTGAAATACATTCTTTATGCCATTAGTCATCTTATCTTCTGATAAACACAGCGCTCAGTATGCTGACTGTGTAAAAATCACTTCCAAATAGGTTGGGGAAGCACAAGTTATTTTTGAAATGCTTTCTTTACCCCTATGGAATTAGGATTTCCAGCTGTAAATGTGCTGATTTTATTGCTTAGCTTCACCATCATACTATCGAGAGGGGTTCACTAATGTAAAATAAATATTGATCACTAATATTATTATAGCTGGATATGTGCCGGAGCACAGTTGCATAATACATTTGCACAACTGACGACAAATGTTAATAATCAAATCTACTACAAACCGTATGTTGTATGATCTGACAACACGTAGAAGACTAAAAAATAATCTAATTATGGGTGGGAGAGATTTTTCCTTTATATCTTCAGTGCCATATCGAAACATTAAAACACAGTGCAATACATCTCTTTCTGTCTTGTTAATAGAGAGAATAGAGATTAAAGTAAAGGATCTTCAGTGCACCACTCTGTTGCTTTTTTCTGTCTATTACAAATGTCACCCACTCTTGCTTCATTGTATAACTTACTGATACTTGTACTTGACTTACTGCATGCTGCAGAAACTTAGACCCACTCAAAGACCTTACACATAGCATATAGTTTATATGGGCCAATACCCGAGATCTTGACCATCTCATGTTTTAGGCATCCCAGTGTGAAATTTTTGCTGAGCATATATTTAGGCACAACAGAGAACACTGTTGACAAAGCCCGGCACAGAGTGCTCCGTGACCATTACCAGCCATTCCCATAGGCTGACCCAGGTACACATATCAGCCAAAGGAAATCCGCGGTGCCACAGTGATCCACGCATGCAACAGTGAGTATACCCAGAGGGTTTTACACAGCAAGGCATCCCAAATGGACAGTGGAGTGTTTCGCCACCACCCAGCCCATGCATTTGCACGGGGCCCCCCACAACTCTACTGAGTGAACACGAAACGGAGACGGCTAGGGTCTAACTGTGATACTAGTGTAATACTGCTGATGCTGTCAGTGCCGAGGCTACATGAGAAAAAAAGCTGCTTCTCTCTGTCATTTGTTTTTCTTTAATTGTATTTTGTTTTATTAAAATGCCTTTGATTAGGGCCCCAAGATCCAGCTTTGCTTGGGGCCCCAGAATTATAAACCCGCCTCTGCAAATGGAATGTCCCAGGGATAGGGAATGCAGGGTTGACTGAAGAGGGTTGTGGTCCTCTTTAAGGCAAATATAGACTCTGACACAATTTTTAAATTTGGTTGATAAATATTAAAATACATATCAGACATAGTTGTAGAGGTGTGACTACCAACATGGCAGACAAAGGGTTAATGGCAGCTATCCATGCCAGGAAGCTCAATAAAAGGATGAAGCTCTCACTCACGGGTGCTGCTGATATCACTGGGCTGAGGAGAGCCTAGAGCTATACAGCTGTGGGAGTTCAGAAGGCATTCAGGACTGGGCCGTGTTGGGCCTGCAGCCAAAGCCATATACCTCAGAGGTGGGTGTCAGAAGCTCCCATGGGAGCTGGAAAGCATTTACAGTGAGCAGGGAGCTCAGAAGACTACTGGCAAGGAGGCTGTGTTGCTGGGCTGGAATAAATGTCAATGCTCTAAAGTAAGTATGAATGGCTAGAGACTGCTTACCATTTAAAGGACCCATGCTGAGCCATTTATGTTGAATGTTTGCTGTTTATGAAGTCAACTAAAATGCTTAAACTGATCCCCATTGTGAAAGTTTTTACTGTGGTAGTGCCAAAGTTCCCCAAGTGCTTACACTGCATATATTTAAATATACTTTAATCCCATTGCAACAGGTCCTTTGAGGGGTGTTTACCATATTTGCTTTAATTATCATGTAAACTGTGCAAAAGTGGTAACCAAAACAGCCCACAGCGTGATCCTTGCTAAGGGATATACCATACCTTCTCCAGGACACTTTTGAGGTCCGTCTGATTTCAGATAATAATGTGAAGGCAAATAAATGTCCAGAGAACTAGTGGTATGTGAGAAACCTTCTCCCCTATATCACAAAGACTAATGCAGGATGGCCTAGTTTTATTTTTAGGGGTGGGTAATGTACCATCTGAACTGAGCCCATTGACCTACAGACAAACAGCAAGTAACCAGACCATAGCCAAGATTATCATGACATAGACCATCCTAACAACAGATCTTTATCTGTCCCCGCATCAGGGAAGTGATTCTGATCTCTGAAGGCAAAAATATAAAACATGAGAAACAATAACCCACAGGCCATAAGCCATGAAAACTTGGACCTGATTGATCTGTCCATCAAACAATATGACTCATGTAAATATATGTTGGATAGTTGGGGTTCCCAATAACTTTCTTTTAAAGTGGCACTTTCAATTTTCTAATTATCACAAGTACCACCAGGGTGGTGACAGGTTTTTGTTTACCACCAAAGATATTGTACCACAGTTTTGGAACCCTTCTTGAAGTTTTTGCATTTTAAAAGATAACTGAACTGTACATAGTTTATTCTTATTTTTTTAACTAACGTTTACTTTATATTATTAGTCATGTACCTCAATTTACAATTGGTTCTATGGATACTATACATCTTGGACAATTATAAAAGGGCATGTCGTACTAAGTACGGCCGTGTATGTGACCAATATTTAAATATAAAATAAACCTAACCTCTGTTTTGCTGTTTTCACAGAGCGATCTTTGGTCCTTGGGAATAACAGCAATAGAGATGGCTGAGGGGGCTCCTCGTAAGTAAATATATATATATATTTTTCTTGGAAAACAACATTATGGTCAATTCATAAAATTAGACATTTAAAGCCTTACTACAGAAACAATTGTAATCCTCTTACCAAAAAAATGGGATTCATTAAATTCCTGCTGGAAAGCTATAACAGTTAGTTTATGGAACTCTTGCACATATTCAAAGTAAACAAAGCACTCAGAAAAAAAGTTTTGCCAAAGCTTTATTGTTCCCTTTGTCTCACTAATAATTAATAATTCAGAGATATGTATATGTAAAAGTATCCCTCATTATTTGTATTGACTTCTCTCTGTTGCTACTGTGGGAATTTTAGTTTTTCCATGTTTTCATAAGTTGCTTGGTGGTGAGAGACTCTTGTTGGTTTTTGTATGTCTTGAAATAGGGGCCTCTAGCAAGCCTGAAATGTCAGCTATTCACATTGTTTGTTCATTTGTAATGGATTGATGGTTCTGGGCAATACAATCACTTGAATTGATCCCGGGAGTGCTGGCCTTTTTTGAATCCGTAATTGCAGTGCCTCCACTGGCTCAGGCACCCTGCTTCTTGGATGGGATATTAGTAAAGGGTAAGCGGTGCGGCTGTGACAACACAAATGGATTTCTGCATAGTGAAGGGGAAGCGGGCTCATGCCCAGTCTCCGTGTGATCTTAAAGCGGACCTTCACTCTAAATAAGAGTCTATCTTATATGTTTCCCACACCCTGTACATACAGATTGCTCACATTAAAAATCATCCTACCTGCATCTACTGCATTTTATAAGCCTTTAAATATCCAAGATGGCGGCTTATGGAAGCTGCCATTTTTGCAGGCAGCCTGCAAACAGGAAGTGCCTGCAAACAGGAAGTGACTGTGCTGCTCTGCATTCTGGGACTGCTGACCTTTCCCTGACCCCAGCTCTGCTCTGTCTGAGCAAAGCACAGCTATAACCCGCCCCCCTGTACCTTATCCCACTCTCCTCTCCTCAGTAAGTGTGATGCTTCTGAGTCAAGATGGCGGCGCCCGTATCCTAAATTCCCGAACAGAGTTGCAGCCCAGTGGGGGAAAGTATAATAAATTAGTGACTAAACATGTAAAATATATTAATTTTAGATGCTGAGGAATTGTTTTTTAAGAGTTTGGGCTTTTCATTAAATCATGGTGAAGGTCCGGTTTAATGGCTGGGCGCTGCAGTACTTCAGCTGTGAGAAGCCTGTTACGCAACCATGGACCACGCATTCGCTGTGGGATTGCTGGAATAGTGAGGTTATGCAAGCGATTCCTGGGGTTTCACAAAACATGGTGTCCCAATTTGGGAGGTCTCAGGGATCTGGAGAGCATCGACCCAGGTCTGGAGTTCCCCCACAACATGAAAGGCTGTTTGTGCATTGTATAGACCTTGCCTGTTTCCACTTGCTGCTGTATGCTGCTCCACCAGCAGGTGGTCCTCTGCTGCAGAGATGCTGGTGATTAGCCAGCACCTGTGCTAATTACTTCCTGGCCTTTTTAAGCTGATCCAGCCATGCAGCCAGCGGATCAGCATTGAATTGTCACCTTGAACCCAGAACTCTGAACCCAGATCCCAAAAACTCTGAACTCTGAACTTTGAACCCAGGACTCCTGCCACAGCTATTGTGTTTTCCTTCCCTGTCTCAGCCTTGAATCCGTCTTTGGACTTTCATTGGATCTCTATTCATGTATGTTTCCTGACTTCTCCTGTGTATTCATTCAGCAGCCAGAGTGTGTTTATGTTTACCCATATTTCTGTACAGCAGCCTTAGTACTCAGTGATCACCTTTATTCTTGCATAGTTATTGCAGGACATGTTTGTTATATGTACATTTATGTAAATATGTACAGCAGGCTGCTTGGTGTGCACACTGTATACCACGAAGAGAGGAGCGATTCCTGTACACACAGAACACTGCTGCTTTGGCCACTGCTCAGGCGAGGGAGCTCAGTCACACTTATACATGCCCAGCACCAAGGTTCTGTGTGTCTCTTCTTAGTGTAAAGAATAGGTATACGGTTGCTATTAGCTAACATGAGAAAAAAATAAAACAAAGTACTAAATCAGCTCAGCACATTGAGTGCAGCATTTTGACACACACAAATATACAATTCTATTGAAAGTGGAATTACCCTTTAAGGGAAAGTTTAGTGAATCAAGGCCATGCTATGACAAACTACTGATCATCATTGTATCATCTGGCACCACAGACTGGCTAGTGTTTTTACAGACAGTGAAAACCCTTTGACGTCAGCAATGTGCTTGTTTATCCAGATGATGGGGTCTGGTGAGGTCCCAAAACATTAATATTTGGTCTGAAATGCATTGAAGTAACACTCCACTGAAGTTTGGGAAGAATTCCATGCTTTGTGTTATTCCCCAGAGTCAATGAAAACATACATAAATTTTTTTAGCCTAAATTACCCATAAGAAATGTATGTTGATAATTACATATGTCTGTGGAGGTCCATATTGATTCAGATCATGGCATATCCGCAGTAAAAAATCAAGGCAACTAAACTTGCTGTATTTTTCATGAATGTGGTTCACTAGTCATACCACTACCAGTGAAGGTGAGAAGCTCCACATGCGAATAAATATGAACATCTTGTATGTAGCTGGGGTGTCAAAAAATCTTAAAAGGATATATAACCCATGTCACATCTGTCTACTTTATACCTGGAAACAAGCTCAAGTCATTCTAAATTGAGCCCCTTGGATAACTGGTGAAACATTTCCAAAAAACATATAGCACATTCTGTTTTGGATATTACCACAGATGTGTTGATGATTAAATGTAATATGCTGTCATGTCTTAAAGTGTGCCAAAACCTGATAAAAGGGTCCACATGTCCTCCCTGATGCGAGTGGCCCGGCTTTGGCCCGGTATAAAAAGCGGGGGTTAAGCGCCACTGTGGCTATACCCACCCATACTTTTTGAAATCACCAAAAGGCTGATCTTGAAAATGTGCATGACCTGCTGGCTGGCTGCACCACTGGCTTTCCTCTAGTGTGGGTTGATCTCCCACCCCCAGCCTATATCAATAGCTTGGCTTCACCTAAAGGGATGCAGGGGTTGCAGCCATAGGCAGAGATAGCTCTGTGGGAGTCCCAGCAAAGCTGAGTTTTGTGGGTGACCTGGGGGATTTTACACAGCAGGGAATACCGATTTCGTATGTCCTTGGCGAAGGCTTGCATCACTGTTCACTCACTGGGCCAGTAAACCTGATTGGCTACTGGAGAACACGTGAATGGCAGCTGTCGATAAATGAAAAAAGAGGTGCATATGGGTTGCCCAGTCTTGGCCTTACCAGCTGGGGGGAAGAGGGAGTGCACAGCAGGGCATCAAGATCTGGATGCATGGAAGGAGTTAGTTTTAAATGGAGTTCCTCGTTCCTCTTTAGTCAGGATTTGTCTGTCTGAATGTCATGTACTTGCTCGACATTTCATATGCACAAGGCTTTTTCTCCTTTCTCCAGTTTAACAAATGAAAGATTCTCATTCAAAATGACAGGGCAGTTTCTAGGCAAAATAGTGCATAATGCGGAAAGGAAAAATTCAAACACACACACACACCCTATGGTGCTACTGCTGTCGCATACAGGTATGTGCCATGCTAT
Organism: Gastrophryne carolinensis; assembly: GCA_027917425.1. Lineage (NCBI taxonomy): Eukaryota > Metazoa > Chordata > Amphibia > Anura > Microhylidae > Gastrophryne > Gastrophryne carolinensis. Next base: position 100,837,620 of record CM051235.1, on the reverse strand, counting down.
ACCTCTATCTTAGCAGTAGGCAGGGGTCCCTTTGCCAGGACTGAGACCGATATGGGGCATGAGGAGCCTGTCTTATGGCCTGAAACACTAATAATGGCCCTGACTCATCTGCAGAAAACTGGATGGCTGGGGTAAAGGTGCCCCAATGGTGCATCCCAATGGCCTGGTTGCCGGGGCGATCGCCCTACTCACCCTCCCCTAGAGACAGCCCTGCAAACTGATAAGGAAATGAACTGACACGAAATATAAGCATTTGCCAATATAGTGCTAACTTTTTAAATTACACTTGTCAAAAAGATAAATTCAGGCATTATATGTACATGTCATTCTTGTTTTACAGCCTTATGTGACATGCATCCTATGAGAGCGCTCTTCCTCATTCCTCGGAATCCCCCACCAAAACTAAAATCCAGAAAATGGTAAGCGTGTAAAATGCTTTGCGTGGTTGGCATAGCTCTAAAGTATTACAGTGCCTATGCCCCTGTAAATGTTAATGCTCCGGGCTTTCCATCACATAGGCTTTCTATATATAACTCAATGGATAAGTGGGGTAGAGGAGCCTGAACAGGAAAAGGATAAATTGGTTTAACGTGCTTACTCAAAGGCCTATGCATCCAACAGAAAAGATGAATTAATAATCACACAGATGGTTAGCTAAAAGCAATTTATTGCTTTCCAGGGCCTTCATTTTCTCCTTGTCTGCTGGCATGTAACATGAATGGTCTGAATAATTGGATTTATTGTGGAACACCTCAGCAGGGGAAAGAGCATGTTCTATGGGGAGTTAAATACACTTCTGCTTTAATGCAGAGATTCTTGTGTTGGATGGATCTCATCAGCAAGACTACATTAAAATTGGATGCCTGTCTATTTTAAATCATCACTTTAAATTATTGGTAAAGCTATTTAACCATGATCCTTTTTCTTTTATCAGGGTTATTCTACAAACAGCTTGAAGCAACCCTTAACATTGTAGATGTCATTAACTGACGTGGAAAGTGTAGAAAGCAATAAAGGGAAAACTAGCAAGGCTTTATTTTTCTCTAAGATAGTTTATGGTTCTTGTATTCCCAAAGCTCTACAAGAACTCCAAGTCTTTCACCGATGAAGGCCATGTAGCCCTAAACTTGTGCAAGTAGAAGAATTATGGCTTTGTAATAATTGTGACTAGCTCTAGGATAGCTTTGAGAATCTAAGAATGGGACAAGTGGCATAAAGAAATGATTTGCATAACTCTGCAGACTGGGTCATTCTGGTATTCATGATCAATGCTTATCATGTATCAGCCTTCTGTGGTGTACTCTATAGGGTTGATTAAGCATTGGACAAGAATACATTTCCATAAACTTTCTGCAGAGTAAAAATCTCCTAAAATGTGTATAGAGGCAGGTGTGTTATGAGTTTTATGAACATACTTTTTACACCTGCCATGTGCAAATCTTTAAAGTATGCTTTACGTTCCTGCATATTTTTTCTCAATTTAAGACACATGGGACAAACCTTAAGTTTCTCAGAGCTCCCCCAGAAAAATCTAGGGCTGTGATTGGCTGCCGTGATGACATAGATGACGGCAATAAGATTTTAGCACACTCACACTAAAATCCTATTATTTTGGGATTTCTATAGAAGACAGCTTATCAATTAGGTACCATTGGAATGTTTCACAGCAATGTAACAGGGTAAAGGATGGTGGTAACAGCGGAATTGCTATATTGGCTAGCAGGAAAAGGGCCATCAACTCAAAGGAAGGACTGTGAATTTCTGCAAGGACCAAGTTAATGGTAAATGCACTGCAGTGAAGATATACATCCAAGATGCCACCACAACCCCCTGCCCCTTAGAAAGCTCGGAGATACCCACATCTGATTACACACCACTGGAAATAACACATCCAATACCTGCAGTAAACCTCAGTGACGCCTTTTCTGATTATTATTATTGTTTATTTATATAGCGCCATCATCTTCCGTAGCACTTTACAAAGTAGTAATTACAGACAGGGTAGAAACATGCGGTACATATACTATTTCAAATGCAGTTTTACAGATTTGACAGTGGAGTACAAGATACAATAGGGGAGAGAGCCCTGCCCTTGCGAGCTTACAGTCTAAAGGATCAAAGGATACTTGTGAAAAAAATCCTCTGAATTCAAAATCCCCACCAAAGCCAGCAACTGTAAATTTTTACAGGAGCCCTAGCATAAGAAAATCTAGAAAATCTAAATAAGAAAAAGTAGAGACAACCGCAACAGAACGCCACTACCATGTTGCCTTGATTTGTTGGCATATCAGGCTCTTCTAGGTAAATAGGTAAAGCAGACCAAAACTGGCCTTGGAGTCTATGAGACTCCAGGGCTGACTGATTCCCTCTCCCAAGGGCATCCCTAACTGGGATGCCCTGCTCTACAAAACCCCCTATCGCCCGATAATCTTGCCTCTTCAACAAGCCCACAATGCATGCGTGCCCGGCTGCAGCATCACTTGTATCCTATTCTGGCTAAGCACGGCCGCACCGGCCACATCAGAATGGAGGCTGTGCGCCGCTTGTGTTTGCAACTGGGATTCTGTTCAGCTTCTCCAGCTGCACCTTAATATGTGCAGCCGAGGAAGCTGATTGGATGAGAGCCGCACCTGCACCCTGGGCTCGTTGGATAAGCAAGAAATCCAAACACCGGTTTCACACAGCGGGGCATCGCAAACCGGGGTGCCTCAGGGGGACGGACCAAAATATTCACTATTCCGGGTTTCGGGAAACTTTATGTTTATATTATTGCTGCATCTCAAATGTTAATTTCCTTACACAAGCTTTGTTTTTTTTTTCCTTTAGGTCAAAAAAATGTCTTAATTTTGTGGACAATTGCCTCATTAAGAACTACACACAACGTCCTGCAACAGAAACAATGCTGAAACATTCTTTTGTACGAGATCTACAAAATGAACGCCAAATACGCATTATGTTGAAAGACCATCTGGACAGGACTAGGAAAAAGAAAGGGGAAAAGGGTAAATTACAGCATGCCTTGTGTTTTACTAGTCAGAGCTATTCTAATTTATATGTATTTAGATTTACTATGAGTCTCCACTCGAATTTAGATATTCAGTATATAACATATATATAAAAAAAAAACACACAGACTGTTCTATGCCATGCGCCATTAGTGAATAGTCATACTGTAAGGCTGTATGAGGAGAGCCACAGTATGCATACTGTATGAATGAAGGAAATCAAAACAGTTGGCTGAGTATTCAAAGACTAAAATCTGTATTCAGAGACTATGGAAGGGTCAAGGCAACATCATAAATAAACAGAAGAAAGGCAGTTTACAAAAAAGGCAATGTATACAATGTCCACCTAAAACATTCACATGTTCTTTACTGACCTGAAACATCCACAATTGTAAGTCGGTTAGTGGAACCATATAAAATAAGGTGGGTTGCAGATGCACTGTTGGTCTTACAGCTCTCCCGCTCTCAACCTTTTAAGTATATATATATATATAGACTCTAGACTGGTGTAGGAAGTAAAATCATATTGGTCAATGCTTACCACTTCTTCATTCATTGGCTGCCAATCATGTGACTGCTTGGGCACAGTCAGATTTGCTGAGTGGGCTTGCACAAATAATGGTTGCCAACGCTCCCATGATTGCCTGGCATTTGCTATTACTGAAGTGAATAAAGATGTGGTGACTTGATTGTACTTCAAGCCATAACCCATTATCTCAGAATAATAGATAATTCAGTTTTTCTTGGTAATTATGTGCCATGTAACTACTTTCTGTTTTAAGAAAGCACATTTTAGCTTGTTTGGCCCCCTGCATTAACCCTTTAAATGCCAGCCACGTAAAATTTACGTGGTTGCCTCTCCGTCACTTAAGTGCCAGCCACGTAAAATTTACGTGCCTGGCATTTACCCCTGCTAGTGGGCAAAAAAAAAAAAAAATTACTCACCTGACCCCTCGTTGGATCCGGCCGGGTCTCCTCTTTAATTTGGTGCCATCCGATCCCCCGTGGGGGGTCGGATGGCTCCAGGAGAGCCCCCGGAATAGGCCGCCCCCCCCCCCCGCTTCTGCAGCAGCAGCTGCTAACTGTAAAAAAAAAAAAAAATTAAAAATGACATTCACTTACCTGTGTGTGCGCTGGCTCCCGCTGTCCCTCCTCTTCACCTGGGGGGCCTCCGATCCCCCCCCAGGACTTACCGATCTTCAGGAGAGAGCCCGGAAGGCTCTCTCCTCTCTCCTCTTCGATGGCGGCCGCCATCTTGCCGCTAAGCCCCGCCCCCTTGGCTATGACGTCATCCCGGTCCGTCGCAGCGTCAAGCCCCGTCCCTTTTGGGGGGCGGGGCTATGACGTCATCCCAGCCCCGATCAACGATCACCGGCTTCAGCGTTCTCAGCTGTCAGATGCCGGTGATCGGCAACGGGGAAGGAGGTGGCAGGAGATCCTCTGATCTCCTGCCTCCCCCTTCTCTGATGCCGATCACCGGCATCTGTCAGCAGAGCGGCGTGGGACAAAGGAGCTTACAATCGGAGGTAAGTACAGTAAAAAATTTTTTTTTTTTTTTTTTAATAAAATACTTTTGTGTGGCGTTTTTTTTCATTTAACCCTTTGTGAACTGGTAAGGGGTCCATGAGACCCCTTATACCAGTTCACAAGGCTCTGGGTATGGCAAGTCACCTGCAGCTAGCGGGTGGCTTGCCATTAACCCCCAGCCCCCCATTACCTGCCTCCCCAACGGCCAGGGGGGGGCAGAAGGGCTCGGGCCACTTAGTGGCTATGTGGGCTAGTAGCCTGCAGGGCCAGGGGCCACCAACGCTGGCCCCTGCGCCCTGTTCTACAAGCCCCCATAGCTGGCCCGGGTCAGTAATGCTGGGTAGGGGGGACCCTACGTCATTTTTTTGGGGGATTTTTAAGGGTTTTTAACCCTTAAAATTCCAAAAAAAAATGGGGTCTCCCCCCTAGGAGTCATTTTTTTTTTAATTAACCCTTTTGTTTTCTGTCATCCAGCAGCTATAAAAGGCTGAAAGAGTGCTCCACTATGGATGGGAGGTACCGTATATACTCGAGTATAAGCCGAGTTTTTCAGCCCACTTTTTGGGCTGAAAAAAGCCACCTCGGCTTATACTCGAGTCAGTGTGTGACTTTGGGCCCGCAGTGAGTCCGTTTTGGCCAGCATAGGCCGCACCTGCGGCCGCCTGGTCTGCCAGGCACTGTGCCGGCAGCAGCGCACAACAGCCGGCATTAGGTGGGGGATAGGAAGTCGGAGGGGGACGACGCCGGACGGCGGACGGCGGTACCTGCTGTCAGCAGCCTTCTTCTAAGGCGCGCACCCACGGCAGCTCCTCCGCTCCACCGCTCCTGTCAGAAGGTTTAGAAAAAAAAAAAAAATGCTCTAAGTCCGCCACGGCCGGCTCCGCCGCTCACAGCTGCTCTCGCTGTGTGCGGCTATAAACCCCGCCCCTCCACCTCATCATACCTAGCTTTCTCCTGATTGGCCAGCAAGGCCTTCTGTCACACTGCTCCGTCCCTCACTCGAAAATGACGGGCTCGCTCACTACGTCATCCGGCATAGTTAATGAAGTGAGCGTGCCCGTCATTTTTGTGTGAGGGAAGAAGCAGCATCTGAGGAGCAGGTAAGATATTGTAGCAACATTCAATGTTACCCCCACCCTGTACATACAGATTGCCCACATTAATCAGGCTCTTATTCAGGGTGAGGGTCCGATCTTATATGTTACCCCCACCCTGTACATACAGATTGCCCACATTAATCAGGCTCTTATTCAGGGTGAGGGTCCGATCTTATATGTTACCCACACCCTGTACATACAGATTGCCCACATTAATCTGGGACCTTCACCCTGAATAAGAGCCTATCTTACTTGTATGTTTCCCCACCCTGTACATACAGATTGCCCACATTAATCTGGGACCTTCGCCCTGAATAACAGCCTATCTTACTTGTATGTTTCCCCACCCTGTACATACAGATTGCCCACATTAATCCGGACCCTCACCCTGAATAACAGCCTATCTTACTGGTATGTTTCCCACACCCTGTACATACAGATTGCCCACATTAATCCGGACTCTCACCCTGAATAAGAGCCTATCTTATATGTTACCCACACCCTGTACATACAGATTGCTCACATTAATCCGGACCCTCACCCTGAATAAGAGTCTATCTTATATGTTACCCACACCCTGTACATACAGATTGCCCACATTAATCCGGACCTTCACCCTGAATAAGAGCCTATCTTACTATGTTTCCCACACCCTGTACTTACAGATTGCCCACATTAATCCGGACCCTCACCCTGAATAAGAGCCTATCTTATATGTTACCCACACCCTGTACATACAGATTGCTCACATTAATCCGGACCCTCACCCTGAATAAGAGTCTATCTTATATGTTACCCACACCCTGTACATACAGATTGCTCACATTAATCCGGACCCTCACCCTGAATAAGAGTCTATCTTATATGTTACCCACACCCTGTACATATAGATTGTCCACATTAAAAATCATCCTACCTGCATCTACTGTATGTTATGAGCCTTTAAACATCCAACATGGTGGCTCATGGAGCATCAGGCAGCCTGCAAACAGGAAGTGCTTCCTGACTGTGCTGCTCTGCATTCTGGGATTGCTGACCTTTTCCTGACCCCAGCTCTGCTCTGTCTGAGCAAAGCACAGCTATAACCCCGCCCCCTGTACTTTATCCCACTCTCCTCTCCTCTGTAAGTGTGATGCTTCTGAGTCAAGATGGAGGCGCCCGTTAAATTCCTGAACAGAGTTGCAGCCCAGTGGGGGAAAGAATAATAAGTTAGTGACTAAAAATGTTAAATATATTAATTTAAGATGCTGGGGAATCGTTTTTAAAGAGTTTGGGCTTTTCATTAAATCATGCTGAACGTCCGGTTTAAGCTAACGGGAAAGATGCTTGCGTTCATTTTTGCACTGCCATAGTGTACACCCAGAAGCGGCCGGCGCAGCTTCAGTCCAGCCTGGCAAGCGGCCGCTTCCGGGTGTATAGAGGGAGCCGGCGCGCTGAAGAGGAAGGCGGCAATCAACTACCAGTATAACGGCAGAACGGATCGGACAATCAAACGGCAGGAGCCAGGTATTTACTCAGCATAAACCGCACTACCAGCCTGGGCCACTGGTTAGTGCGGTTATGCTTACCGTATGTGACAGTTTTCCTATAATGGACACAGGCAGGCTGTACGGTATATTTCATGGACACAGGCAGGACACTGGTAGAATGTACCGTATATTATGAGCCCTAACACAGGCTGCTCTATGCAAACAGTCATGTCATCACTTTTTGTAATATCAGCCTGCATTAGGCCTCAAAAGATACCGTACGCTACCCGTAAAAGTCTTTTTTTTATCCTATTAGAAATGGATCCCAATACTTCTACCGGTAATCCTGGACCAAAAGAAAAACGCAGGTCATTCGAAGCTGGTTTCAAACTTAAGGTTGTGTCAAGAGCAGAAGAAAGCAATAACAGTATTGCAAGTAGGGAATTTTGTGTTGATGAAAAACAAGTGAGGGAATGGCGGAAAAAATACCATTTTGTGAAATACTCACCTGTAAAATGGGTATTATAAGTATGTCACACACCCCGCTTCAAGATATCCATAACATGTGTAGGTTTGCACAAGTCTCCGCTATCGTTGGATCAGTCCTTCCTGCTGACCCCCCGAGTTCGTCGATCCCTGCATTGGTGGCTGGGGTCTGTCAATCTGTTGAAGGGCAGATCTTTTCTGGCACCGTGTTGGGAAACAGTCACCACGGATGCCAGTCTGTCAGGTTGGGGGGGTGTTTGGAAGGACCTCCAGTTTCAGGGTCTGTGGGGCCCGCAGGAGGCTCACGAGCCCATCAATGTTCTGGAGTTGAGAGCCATCAGGTTGGTTCTGTTTCGCTTGACTCATCAGTTGCAGGGCCTGCCAGTTCAGGTCCGGTCGGACAACCGGACGGCGGTTGCTTACATCAATCACCAGGGAGGGACTCGCAGCAGGAGTGCCCTCAGGGAAGTATCTTTGATTCTGGACTGGGCGGAGAACCACGTCCCGTGTATCTCAGCAGTCTACATTCCGGGAGTGGAGAACACGGAGGCGGACTCTCTGAGCAGGTCTTCCTCTCGCCAGGGGGAGTGGTCTCTCCGTCCCCAGGTGTTTCGCTCGATTTGCCTCAGGTGGGGGTTCCCGGCGGTGGACCTCTTTGCCTCTCGTCACAATCACAAACTTCCGGTATTTGTGTCTCTCTCGCAGGCTCCACTGGCTCTGGCAGTGGATGCCATGTCTCTGAACTGGAGGGATCTGGGGTTTCTTTACCTGTTCCCTCCGTTTCCAATGGTAGCCAGAGTGGTGCGCAAGCTGGCCCTGGAGGGCGCGTCGGCGATTCTGGTGGCACCAAAGTGGCCAAGGCAGGTTTGGTTCGCAGACCTGGTAAGACTGGCAGAGGATCAGTTCGTTCTGCCTCTACTGCCGGACCTGCTCACCCAGGGTCGGCTACGCTATCCCAATTTACCATCGCTGGCTTTGACGGCGTGGTTGCTGAAACCGCCATCTTGAAGGAGGAAGGTCTTTCTGATGCGGTGATTCAGACTCTTATTAGCGCCAGGAAGCGGTCTTCCTCTACTGTTTACTATAGGACCTGGAGGTCCTATATTGACTGGTGTGAAGGTAGGTCTTTCCCTTGTCGGGAGTTTTCCATTTCCAGGATCCTGGAGTTTCTTCAACATGGTCTGGATCTGGAGCTCCAGCTTAGTACCTTGAAGGGGCAGGTTTCTGCCCTGGCGGTGTTCTTTCAAAGGTCCTTTGCACTTCATCCCTTGGTCAAGACTTTTTTCCAAGGGGTTACGCATGTTCGGCCTCCTAGGAAGCCCTTTGTTCCAGTTTGGGATTTGAACCTGGTTCTTTCTGCTCTTCAGGGTCCCCCGTTTGAGCCCTTGAATGAGGTTGCTTTGTCTTCACTTACCCAAAAGGTGGCCTTTTTGGTGGCTATCACTTCTGTTAGGCGTGTTTCTGAGTTGGCAGCTTTGTCCATTAAAGCTCCGTACTTCGAAAGGCATCAGGACAAGGTGGTCTTTCGTTTCAAGCCGGATTTTCTTCCTAAGGTGGTCTCTGCCTTTCATCTGAATCAGGACATTTTTCTGCCTTCTCTATGTCCTAATCCTAGCAACGACAAGGAAAGGGCGCTGCATTCCTTGGATGTAGTTCGCGTTGTGAAATATTATCTGGTGGTTACGTCTTCCTTTTGTAAGACGGATGCTTTTTTTGTGGTGCCCTTTGGGCCTAGGAAGGGTTTGGCTCCTGCCAAATCTTCCATTAGTAAATGGATTCGTCAGGCCATCATTGGGGCCTATTCTGCTAAGGGGAGGAGTCCCCCTTTTCGTGTTACTGCTCATTCTACTCGTGCGGTTGGAGCGTCCTGGGCTTTTCAGCACCAGGCCTCGGTTGAGCAAGTTTGTAAGGCCGCTACTTGGTCCTCTGTTCACACTTTTTCCAAGTTTTACAAGGTTGATGTTCGGGCCTCAGCGGATGCTGTTTTTGGCCGCAAAGTTCTGCAAGCTGTTGTGGTTTAAGTTGTGCCTTGTTGCCTTGTTTTGGATCCCCGCCCTTGTTATGGACACTGCTATTGGATGTCCCACATGTTATGGATATCTTGAAGCGTGGTGTGTGACATACTTAGAATAATACCATTTTGTGAAATACTCACCTGTAAAATGGGTATTATAAGTATGTCACACACCCCGCTTCAACCCGCCCTTTTGTATTTAGGATCCTCTTTATTGCGAACTTTGCGTGGTTGTGTTTATATTTGCCTCTTCCTGGTCCCTTGACTGCGAACTCAGTGATGATGACAATGTCTATGCTGATAACCTCACACCAGCTAATGCTGAAGCTCTGTTTGGAAATACAGATGATGAGGAGGAATCCAGTTTTGAAGGATTTTAACTCTTGTGTTGTAGCTTGGTTGCTGAATGAGCTAAGGTTTTTGTACTTTTAAAGTTATTGTTGATGCCATATTGTTTTTATTGACCCTCTTTTCCACTTACAGAGCTAGTTTACTGTTTGAAATAAATACGGTATTCAAAAACATTATTGGTATCTATTTTTATTTTTGAAATTTACCGGTAGCTGCTGCATTTCCCACCCTCGGCTTATACTCGAGTCAATAACTTTTCCAGGTTTTTTGGGGTAAAATTAGGTGCCTCGGCTTATATTCGGGTCGGCCTATACTCGAGTATATACGGTAAGTATTAAAAAAAAAAATAATAAAATATTTTTTCTCTTTGTGTGTCTGTGTTTTATTTTTACATTTAACCCCTTGTGAACTGGTAAGGGGTCCATGACCCCTATACCAGTTCACAAGGCTGGGGGAGGTGGCAAGTCACCTGCGCTAGCCGGTGACTTGCCATTAACCCCCGGCACCCCCATTACCTGCCTCCCCAAAGCCCAGGGGGGGGCAGAAGAGCCCGGGCCCACTGGCTATGCGGGCTTGTAGCCTGCAGGGCCAGGGGCCACAAAAGCTGGCCCCTGCGCCCCGTTCCTACAAGCCCTACATAGCTGGTCCCGGGTTGGTTACTTTGGGTAAGGGGGGGCCCATGTCATTTTTTTTTATTTTTAAGGATTTTTAACCCTTAAAAATCCCCCCAAAAAATGGGCCCCCCCTCCCGGGAGGGGGGACCCTATGTCATTTTTTTTTCTCGATTTAACCCTTTGTAGTGTGGATGGTAGTTGTATTTTATTTGTAAATGTTAAAAATTACTTGTTTCAGTTAGGGGGGTCTCCTGGGCAGGAACAGGGGGCTACCGATAAATATGTGGTACTGTTCTAATCGGTAGAAATGGGGCTTTCACATGCAATATGGTTTTCTTTAATAAAATAAATTTTTTATGTAAAATAAAGGAGGCAATTTTCTAAAAAAAAATTTTATTTATTTATTTTTTTTTACTTAATAATAAATAAAATTAATAATAAATAAAATTTACAAACAAGACATTTCATGTTAAAGCCTAAACTCTGCTGCAAAAAATATATAGAATTTTCCTGAAAATTCCAGCAAAAATGACGCAAAACATGGCGCAAAACATGGCGCAAAATGGGGAAAAATGACCTGTCAACAGAGGGTGACAAAATCTCAAGTAAGCTGGCAATTAAAAGGGTTAATAGTACCTCTGCATGTTGGGTATTGTTCTGTTCGGGGGACCTTGCGCTTTCAGACTTAGCTTGTTTTTTCTGGTTTGCATATTTATATTTTAGTAAAAGGTGTTTTTTATTCTGCTTTTTTATACATTTTTTAGGGAAACTCTGCGCAACCAAAGAGTTCTTTGAGGGATTAATTCCAGAAAGATGAGCCCACTACAACAAGCTGGGTACGCTTAGAAACCTTATTACATGTGTACTTTCAGGGAATATATGGTTTATGGGGGATATTCCAAATGTAAAGGGTTGTTTTGGTTGAAAAATCGCAAGGTGCGCACTTTGTCTGCAGAGCTGAAATTTTCAAGAAAAATTACCGTTACGCACATGCTTTACTTTGGGGTGTTTGGCAACACTTCCCTTGACAGAACCCATGCATGTTGGGTATCGTTCTGTTCGGGGGAGGTTGCTTTTTCAGATTATACTTGATTTTTCTTGTTTGTATATAGTTTTTTTAGGAAAATGTGGCTTTGATTCTGCTTTTTTATCCTTTTTTTAGGGAAACTCTTTGCAACCAAAGAATACATTGAGGGATTACTTCTAGAAAACTGTGGCCACATCAACAAGCCTGGTACGCCTAGAAAGCCTGAGGTGTGTACTTCCAGAGAATATATAGTTTGTTGGGGGTATTTCAAATGTAAAGGGTTGTTTTTCTGGAAAAACTGCAAGGTGCGCATAGCGCATATCACAGTTGTATTTTTTCAGAAAATCCCCTAAAGCTCTGTTTCAGTTTGGGGGAGTCTCCTGGGCAGGAAAGGGTGTCTACCTATACATATGTGGTACCGCTGTAACTGTGAGAAATTGGGGTTTCACACGCAATAAGATTTTATTGACAAACTTACATTTTTTATTACAAAAAAACACTACAAATTGTAAAAAATTGATTTTTTTAAATTTTTTTGCACATATTTCGCCAAAAAATATTGAGAATACACCTAAAAAATGACAAACAAGACATTTCATGTTAAAGCTCAGACTCTGCTGAAAAAAACAATATATCATTTTCCTGGGAAATCCCTGGAAATCCCTTAAAAAATCACATTTGAACATGGGGAGCGCAAAATAGTGCAAAATGGTCTGGCAACAGAGTGTGACAAAAACTCCAGGTAGGCTGGCACTTAAAGGGTTAAACCTGACTGGAATTATCCCTAACATGATTTGCTACACTCACCTTTGCTCCTAAGTGAAGGAGTCAGTAAACTGAGAAATGCCCAATCTGACATATATTATTATACTTTTGTAAAAATAAATGATCTGACCACTCTTGGGGTGGGGTTGAATTTTGTCCTTTTAATAATGCAAAATGAACTTCATTTAAAGTGATCCTATACCCATAAACGAAGCAAGCTGTCACCTTTTATCCTCAGCCCAATGCCCAAAAACAGCCCGTGTTTCTCACTTTTCACTAAAGCCTCTGCCCAGTATTCATAAAAACACTAATAGGAAACAGTATAATATTGAATGGCAGCCATGTGCTAATTAATTCAGTTGCAAGCTAAACTGTCACATAAGAGTTGATTCATGGTCATGCCCAAACCAAGCGCAAATGATTCTGCATGGCTTTGTGTGCACGCCAGGCACACGCGCGGATCCCACCATATTTCTCCTCTTTCTTTACTGTTTCTCAATTGTGATTTTGTCTCTCCAGCTTTTGTGTTTTATCTCTAATCGCCATTTTGGAGTTCATCTAAATCACAGAAGCTGGAGAGACAAAATCGCAAATGAGAAACAGTAAGGAAAGGGCAGAAATATTTAGGTGTTGTTTATTTCTAGGTGCTTATTTCTAGGTGTCTATATTTAGGTGTTGTGTTTTATTGGGGATATCCTGATTCCAGGTCAACTCAAGTGTTGTTTTTCCAAATGTTTAGTTACAGATGTTCTCTTTACCCCTCCCTCCATCCCTCCCTCCCTGCCCTGTTTTGCGTATTAGTGCTTAATAATTGTGCTATTAATGTTTTTTTTATTTTCTCATGGGGCTGCTCAAAACAGGGAGCAAAAATGGCTGCCTGCATCCGGCTCGTCTTCTTATGGATATTGGGCAAAAAACACAGTCTGTTTTGGGGCACTGGGCTGTGGATAAAAGGTGACAACATAAACTTTCTTTCTGGGTATAGGATCACTTAAGCCTTAGGGTCACTTTAATTAGAATGGTTTAGGTTGCTTTTACTGCTCCAAATTGTATATAATTCATAAGCGGGTAAAACTAAGGCATGTCTATTTTTTTACGCATTACATACCTGTATGACTAAAAATAATGATAAAATCTCGCTATTCTTCCGTTACTACTTCCATAAGTTGATCAGGGTCAAAATTAAACCTAAAGATAATACAGAAAATGTCCTTTCATACAGCTTTATGTATGTCCCATTCAGTTATAATCATAGTGTTGACAGATTGCTATATATTTTTTTAAGATGAAACAGGATATGAATATAGTGGAAGTGAGGAAGAAGAAGATGAGATGAATGAAGAAGAAGGCGAGCCAAGGTAATTAAGCTATCAGTGCACCCAGATAATTGTCGAGAAATTCAAAAGAGAAATACAAAAGACCATTTCAGGTAAATTGCTTAGCAGTTATCCAGCCTGCCAAAAAAGATAAACTACAGCTCACAAGAAAAAGGACTCTGTTACTATATAGGCAGTATATTGCTTATCAAAGTCCAGAAGATTACAAAATTGCTTTAGAGATTTGCCACCAGGACCATTATCAGAGCATAAGTGTAATAAACTATTTGTATAGCATCGGGCAGCTTCATTTGGCTTCCAATAAAGTCTAAATTAGGGGTTCCCAACCTTTTTCACCAAGTACCACTTTCCATTTTCTAATTAGCTCAAGTTCCTCCTGGCTGCTACTGTATGTATAGGCTTTCAGACCCCTTTAATCATGTTAAAAACATACAAAACCTCCATTTAAAAATGCACACTCACCAAGTATTCATATTGCTGGTTGGTAACCCCTGATCTGAAGGATCTGAAGGATTTACTAACAATGAATAAATGATCCATTCATCTTCACACCTTAAATAGAGCAGGAGAATATATACTGTAAGCCATAGTCTTTTAAACACTGTCCTTTTCCTTAACACACCTTTAATTTAAATTATTAAACCTGTTTACCATAAAGAAATAATAAGTGCTGCTTTATCAGCAGCTACAGCACTGCAATACTTGAATTGTAAGTAGCAATTTTTGACACCCACTCACTGAAGCAGCTGGACTAGCTGCTGCAGTGATCGGGTGCTGAAAGTGGCATCCATGGTCCTAGCAGTGCTGGGGGGCTGCTGCCCTGGAAAATACATTAAAGGGCTTGACAATTTTTTTTAATGTGGACCAGGGGAGATATTTTAAATTCTACAGTTTAGTACCACATTAAAGAGGAACAATAAGGAAATTGTTCAGCCCTGAAGTATAGAACTGCTTCTCAACCTATGGTATGTGTGTGCCGGAACGGGCACACTCCCTGTTAGAGGGTAGCGGAGGATGCGGCTGTCAGCATGCTCGGAGCCTTAGACGAAGGTTTAGATGATGTGACATCAGCTCGCTGATTGGACGAGTTACCACGCATGCGCCGTAGGACCAGGAAGAGGTGAGTTGGTTTCAGCGAACTGGTGAGTTTCACACAGCGAGGCACCCCCAATCGGGGGATAAGGCCACACAGTGCAGGGTGAGCACAAAAATGTGACTATTGACTATTACTAATTGCCTTGCCTAGAGTTCCCCCCACCTTCTTTTTATTGTTTTGTGTAAATGTTTTCTAACCGTGTAATGTCCATTTTGTCCTTGTTGATCTATTGTTGAATCCAATAAAATTAGTGACAACTTTTTATAGTTGATTGCTTTACACTATTTATTTAGGGTGAGTGCGGATAATCCTTGGTGCATGTATGGGACATACCAGAGTGGCCCTTCCATGTTCTTTAACTGATTGAGTTTTACAAGCACCAGAATTTCTGGCACCCTCTTATTTGATTAATTAACATTTAATTAACATTAGGCTGTGCTTATCCGACAACAGTTTTTGGTTCACAGGGTGAGCACCTGGTCTTATCTGGAACTGTAGGCAACTCAGTGCCGGCACTAATGATAGATGAGGCACTACCTGGCACTATCGGAAGCGCTATAGGTTTTAGACTTGATAACAGCACCTTTTGCACTGGGACCTGGCATTCACCTGATGCTCATCTGGCACTACCTGGCACTAGCGCATCTTAAATAGGCCCCCACAGTAGGACTGTGCCGTGAAAGTGAAGGTGTAATCGGCTAATCTTCAGCCTATGTAATACTGTTTATACTGATCACTTTATAAAATGTCTCAGGCAGCAGTGTTGAAGGTTGTGCCACTTTTAATTCAAGTGGAACTTTAGTTAAAACAGAAGACTGTACTGCAGATCTGTTACTGGCATAAACCGTAAAAAAGTAAAAACGATAAATAGATTTCAGGTTTTTCTTTCAACCTAGCAAATATGGGATTTCAGCTGTTCACGATTATTTACAGATGCACAGCTTGTCGCCAAAAGGAAGTTAAAAATATGGGGCTGTCTGTGGGAGAAAGAAACACCTGTGCGCCTGCCCTCCTCCGACACAGCTGGCTTAGATCACATTCACTTTCAGCGATAACCGTGTTATAAACGCTATTCATTACCGGGCTTCATTATCTGAGTAGGTCGAAATGATCTGAATAACACTTTAGAAAGCTGTACTAAACACAAGGTTGCATTTACGTCATTGCAGTGTATAGTTTATTTTATAGATTGTTATGTTATTATAAGTTTAGAATTTTCTAATTTGTGATAAATGGTATTATTTCTGTTAAGCTAAGAGATTCGTTTTGGATTTGACTTAGCCAAGATTATTGGATTTTTGAATTGATTTGTTTCAATTCAAAAGTGCTCCAATTGCCCTGAAAAATCATAAATGACATCCTGAAGTTCCCGCAAAGATGTCCCAAAAATATCTCATTTTGGGCAGTAGCAACATATTTGGAGCTTAATTTACCAACCAAGATAAAGTAGCCTGCTACCTGCAAGTCTAGTTAATTCATAGCGAGGCTTAGGTCAGCACATAGGTTAGCTCATAGCAAATACCACATAACACTATAACGTGACAATGTTAAAAATTCCCATTGTTTCATAATTATATATATATATATATATATATATATATATATATATATATATATTAAAGTTATCAAGGATGACAAAACCCCAACAAGGATGACAAAGAATATGGGATAACAAAGAACAGTGATGACTATGTTTTTACACTTTTTGAAAACTGTTGGTGTATTAGGGTGCTGTGAACAGCCGGCTTAATTCTAAGAGAGGGACTCAAAAGGGGTGGAGCTCCTTTCCACATCTTATCCTAATTTATACTTCTTACTACAGAGTTTTACTAAATTTTAAAAAAATACACATACATTTCTTTACGGAGGCTGGAAAAACATTTGTGTGACTTTACATCACAGTATGTTTATGTTTTAATGAACAAAACTAGGTTTTTCATGTCCTTTTTCATGTCTGCAATAACCTATTGCTATTGATGAGTCCACACTGTTCTAATTCTGAGCCAATGCCACATAGTTTACCACAACCCCTGGATTACTGGATATGCAATAATAATAATAATAATAAAAGTGTGGCCCTAGCTGGCTCAGTTTGCTATGAAAACGCATTCTTGTCCAAGCCGAGCGATGGAGAGTTTTCAACAATGTGGGTGTCTCTCTCAGGAAAACCTAAAGCATAGTGCCACCATACTATTAAAGCAAGTGAAAATTCGATATTACATCACCTCCAAAAAGAATAAAGCAGAACAAAACCCAGGATTTTGACTTTCCCAGGTTTTGTTGTGTTCCCAGGATCACTCCCAGCAGAGGGAGATGACCTCCTCTCACTCGGCCTATAAAAGACCCCTCCCTGTGGAATGTGCATTCTCTGCCCCGCTGAAGGACGGGGGAATTGCATACCCCCTGGATGAAGTGGAGACCTGCTGCTGCTGGATCCCAGATGGAGATGAGTGGCTGTTTTTTTTAACTCAGGGAAAAACCAAGAATGTAGGTTCTACATGCTTGCCAGTTAACTGCAGGAGAAGCGAGAATGTAGAAGCTTGCCGTTCAAATTGTTAAAGGGTCTGTAAACCCCTCAAAAGTATCTGAGGAGGAGGTTTGAGCATGTCTAAGACAGGGAGTATGACAAGCCTAAAACCCACCAAGTATACCCCTTTTATCTCCTGCAGCAGCTCTGGATGGTCTGGTGTTAAGAAACCTCCAAGTTTCTGAGATAAGGTCTCCCTGTCTTCAAAAACTCTCCTGCCAACCCTCGCCCTGAGTCCCAGTGAATGTGGTACATGCCTCCATTGCAGTGAACTGTGACTGGTGCAGGGGCAGGACCATGGCAAGCAATGAGCAATGGGCAAGTGCACAAGTAATTCTTGGGCCAGCTGTCATAGTTTCTCATTATAGACCCTTTGTTTTCCTATATGATGCTATTTTTAGTTGTTCTCAGAACAATGTTCACCTACAGAAAATCATACTTCAAAGATTGTTTTATTTTAAAATGGTTATTAAAATAACCATACGTTCTTAGCTGTTGCAGAAGTTTGAACTGTCAACCAAGACTTTTATTACCATTATTGGGTACTCTTTGTGCCTGGACTGATAATATATTATAAAATAGGATAATGGGGCCAAACTCAGTCACACAGTCTACTGGAGTAATTTAAATTCTGGACAGTTCAGCCAAGTTTACAAGTAGCTTTTCAGCCAGCTGGTTGATATAGAAAATGTGTCATTTAGAATGTTTTGCTCCATATTTAACACCTTGTAAGATTTGCTAAGCTTGCAAAGTTCTCATTTGTTGGGAGGTTAAATCTTTCAGAATAGAAAGGAAAAGAAAAAAAACACAAACTAAAGTTCCATTATCTTTTTTTTTTAAAAGCTCTATTGTTAATCTTCCCGGTGAATCGACTCTCCGTCGTGAGTTCTTGCGACTGCAGCAGGAAAACAAGAACAGATCAGATCCTCAGAGACAGCAGCAATTACAGAAGCTCAAAGACCAGGAGAAATACAAAAAGCAGCTGCTGGCTGAGCGCCAAAAACGGATCGAGCAGCAAAAGGAGCAACGTAAAAAGCTGGAGGATGTAGGAATTCACTCTTAATTCTTTTTGTACTTAATGCCCACTTGAACTATTTGTTATCCATGGTACACTAGGACAGCAGCAAAGCAGAACTCGCACAGCACAAACTCTGCCAAAACACTAGACTAGATTGGACAAGAGGGACACATAGAAAGGCTGACCCTTTCTACAGAGGCCTTTACAGTGGTAATAAGCTCAGTGTCTACAGATAAACATTTTGAAGTATAAAGAAAAATTAAGTGGCAAGTTTTTATGCATTTAATATTTGTACACCAATTGTCTAATATTTAGAATTAGCGCTCAACAAACTAGTTTGCTCAAACAAGGTTTGGGAGCCATAACTTTGCGAACTTTGGCAACTTCGCTTGGGAGGGCAAGACAACCATACAGTCATGTTCACAACCTGGCACTTTGTCCACTTTATTACCTGCAGTTTATTGCTGTTTTTGCAGCCTCTATCCGGCTCACTACATCCATTCTTCGTTTCATCTCTCTGTGGCCTTAACACATGAGATATGGACTACATTGAAATTTAGGGGGGTAATTCAAATATTTACAGCCTCTGAATTGTGGAGTGGTTCAGTGTCAACATGAACCACACATTAAAATTAACCTCTCAGTATGCTGCCATTTTTCCAAACATCTACAATAAAATATGTACCTCACTTGAAAAAATCTGCAGCTCATTGTAGAAATGCTCAATATTCTTAAACTCTAACTTTAAATGTAAACTTTAAATTACCTTTTTGCATCATTTTTTGTGGCTATAGCTCCAGCATTTCCATCTTATTTGGTGCTGTGGACTACATTGGCAGTAGCAGTTGCTTTGCCGAACGCTACTGATTAGCTTTGATTTTTGCACTTAGATATGTCAGTGCCATCTGGACCCACCGGACGATTATCCCAGCGCCACTTTGTACTGCTGTCATTCCAGCGCTCACCAGTGTATTTATGATTTTTTCATCTTTAAAATCGTTGGAGCTTTTTTCCGAAGCTGGTTGGCATTTTTTATTACAGTTAGAAGAAAACACTGCTGGGGACAAAGGGGAAAAACTTTACAGTGTGTTTCGGCTGCCTTTAAATTACACATTGTTAAGCAAAAGAAGCAATTAAAATCAATTTTAATAACACCCCAAAAAATACATTTTGATCGGTTTCCTGTTATTGACAAGTCCCAATCCAAGTTCTGTACAAAAAAAGGGTGTAATAATAATTATATACGCTGAGTGACGCTGAGGCTAAAAAAAGGCGCTGTGTGGCACTAGCGCTTCTTAAAAAAGGCTCCCAGACATTATTTTTGTAGAGAGAGAAATCTAGAATTATATTCAGATGCATACAAGGTGTTAAAGCATAGGTGCACAGCCCTCCCCTGAACAACCACCAACAGGTCGTGTTTGTGCATTTTCCATATAGCTGACTATATAACTCTTTGCACTATTTGCTTCATCTGTGCATCTGTATGGAGATCTGCAAAACCTGGCCTGTTGATGGTCCTGGAAGAGGAGGTTTGAGCATGTCTGGGACAGTCCAGGCAATAGAAATAATAAGGCCTGTCCCATGTGCCTCTCCTCCATTTCCTGCAGTGCTGTGTAGCTGCTGCAAATCTCCAAACTTGGCCCCACCTTCCATTTTTCCATGACCACGCTCCAAATGTGGTCACACAACCCGTGATTCTGAGGGAACCCAGTGGGAGTAAACCCAGAAAGTCCGACAGCTCTAACTTTCTGGGCTAGATAATCGTGGGAGCGCTGAAGGACAGGGGTGTACACAGTTTAAAGCAGAATAAAAACCAGGAATTTGGTGGGATGCCCTGCTGTGTGAACCTCCTTCCCCCAGAACACCCAGTACAACTCCCCTCTTCCTTCAGCGTAAGTGTGGACATGCAGCCAATCAGAGCCATTTGCTATGTAAACATCCTTCAGCAAATGGCTCTCATTGACTGAAATTAGAGGGGTGGGGTTTGTTCCTTTTTAAGAGCGGTCACAAAGGAATGGATTGGAAAGAAAGTAAAAACTTTAAACCAGGAGTTGGAGGAAATGGAGGAGAGGCACAATGTGCAGACATCAGATGAGCTCCTTGCAGCTTTATTTTTGTCATTGTCTAGACTGAGTCTAAAAGAAAACAGGCCTAGTCAATTTATTGAACCAGTTGTCGGCAATCCTCATGATTTCACACGGTGGGGCTGTGTCCTGTCTTGTTAAACCCTGGCAATCGCAGACAATAATTACATGGCCAGCGATCCCACTGCACCTGCGCAAGCCGTGGCCGTCTAAGTTGCCTACCCGCACCAGGTATTTGTGAATGGCTGAGGTGAGTATGTCCCTTAGACAGAGGTGATCAGGTATGAAGCCAGCATCACACCTCCTCCACTCATCTTGCTTGCCGCTAAGTGAGTGCGCCAATTGGCTATCTGCCCATATATGCGCCATAGGATCAACAGAAGGTAAGGGATCACTGGGGGGGATACACAAAGTGGTGCCTCACAAATCAGAGAGTGAAAATTCTGGCCGTTGTACTTATTTATAGGATGGTTGTTTATTTTCATTGCTTAAGGGGGACTCTAGCTTTGTAGAGTGAAAACCCCTGGTGTTTTTCCTTGGTTGGTTGGAGAGTTGGTTGTTTGCATTCTTTGAGGGGGACTCCATCTTCATATACTTTACCATAGTTGAAGGTGATTATTCTCAGGCTCGGAATGGACTATAGGATTACCAGGGGATCCACCGGTGGCCCTTGGGCTCAGTTGCCCCTTTGAGGACCTTTATAACTAAGACCTGAACTATGTATAGCTTATTTGTGGCATCCCAAGTGCACACACTTAGGCAATACAGCTTGGCATAATGTTCCTGAGCAAAGGATAAGAATATAAGCCAATGATACTGGCATCTAGGTTTAGGGTGGGCCCCCACCAGAGTCATTTTACTTGTAGACCCCAGATACCCCAGTCTGATATTGATTATTCTTTCACTCTAAAATACAGTTTGTGGCAAAAGGATACCTTTAGCATCAAATGTAGATATTTTACTATACTTAGGCCCTTATTCATCAAGCGATAGCGCCAGGTAGTGTCTGACGAGCGCCAGGTAGCGGCAGCTAACGGCGACTACCGACTCAAGTACGCCCGGCGGCGGTCACAATGACGCATTTATCAAGCAAAATGAGGCTAGCGCCGGCGAGAGCTACGGCTAGCGCGGCATTCATCATGAAGCCGCCTGGACCGAACAGCGCCGCTGCAAATTCCCTCACAGCGCCAGGTATGAGCTGTCGCTCCCTGGCGATGTCCAATGCATTTCAATGGAGCAATCTATAATTATTCATAATTAATTGGTATTAATTTTTTTTTTAATTTTTTTAATGTCAAAAAATCGGAGACCACTTCTGCAATGTTAGGATTTATTTTTAAGTAAAAAAAAAAATCAAAAAAAATATGTGCAGAATTGATCTAACAGGTCTGAGATTAATGTATTCATATTACAAAATGATTCTAAAAACATGTATAATATTACATTCAAAAAATATGGTTGTTTAGGGGTTAAAAACTAGTTAATACACATCGCCGCAAGCGCTCTGGGGTTTAAACAAGGAATGGACAGCGACAGCACATTCGGAGCGTGATTTGTTGATGAATATGAAGCTAGCCGTTCGCTCTGGCCATTCGTTGTCAGGCGCTCACATACAACGCTGGACCTGTGAAACAGCGACCCCCCAGCCCGTATTCAACATTACCGCACAGCGACTGAGTCGCTGTCATCAAGCTAATGCCGGCCAAGCACAGCGAATACTGGCTGGCGCTGAAAAAATCACGCTACAGTCGCTCATCTGTCGCTACCTGGCGCTATTAATGAATCGGCCTCTTAGTCTTTTAATCTAAAAATACATTATTTTTTTAAGGGTACCTCCAGCATTATATACAGATGTCTTACCAGAGTTCAGTGAAGAGTATTCGTCCACACTAAACTATATATGATTGGTTGAAGGGAACTTTTTTTATAATTAGCACAATGCTTAAAAATTCCCATAAAAAGACATTATTAGGACTTTTGTATTGATTTTTGTATGAAGTCAGCCACAGTACATCCAAATGGAAAAAAAACATATTCAAGAAACACTACTTACCAGTATCATATCAGAAAATGTGTATGTATTAAAAGACAGCATATAAAGGACTACACAAACTTTATGGTTATGACTGTTCTATTTATGTCTACAGCATCAAAAAAGAGAGCTGGATTTGAGGAAAACCCTGGAATGTGAGCCAAGACTGACCGAGACAGATGGACTGAAATGGGATGGAAGACGGAAGGAAAGCAGGAAGCACATGGAGAAGGAGCAATGTGATGTACGTGATGGTGTAGAAAGGAAACAGGTAACTATAGATCGTGCAACATTAACCATCTAACGGTTGAAGTCAGGGAAATTGATTTAAGACCAGTAAAGTTTAGAACTTCAATAATCGCAAAAAAAAAACAAAACACAGAGCTTCTGATTGATTAATGTAAGATGGTGAAGATATCTCGAAGCGCATGCGTGGTAACCACTTTACCTCTGGTGATTCACATGTGAGGGGTCAACTCCACAACATGCGGCTGAAGGCCCGTCAACATTTATCCACACGTACTCACAACAGACAGTGTGTAGTGTTGTAGTGTGGTGAGTGCGTGTGGATAAATGTTGACGGGCCTTCAGCCACATGTTGTGGATTTGACCCTCCCCCCCACATGTGAATCACCAGAGGTAAAGGGTAAGATTTTGGTGATACCGGTGGCGGGCACATGACGGTGGTTACCACGCATGCGCTTCGGGATAACTTCTAGAGATGAGCGAATCGATTCTGACGAACCCGAACTCGATACGAATTTCAGGAAATGTTCGCTACGATTCCGAATATCGCTGCAATTCGATCACTTCTTTAAAACTCCATTTACTGCTATACAGTCCATCTAAAATGGTGGATCCATACGTCAGGACATGTCCCATGGGGCAAGGAATCCTGGGTAGGTGTCACATGCTACCTATCAGCAGACAGGCTTACCGATGATGTCACAGACCTATATAAGCGGCGGCCATTTTGGGAAAGATCATTCTGACACTGTATTGCGGCCAGAGCAGATCAGGCAGGGAGAGAGTGAGGGACAGATAGACAGACAGACAGACAGATAGATAGGTAGATAGATACAGCGAGGGAGAGATAGACAAGATAGATGGCTAGAACAGAAGAAGCCGAGCGAGGGACAGATAGAGAAGGAGAGAGGCTGTGACAGTGACAGAGAAAGACAGGGACAGTTTAAAGTGTTTGCATTAGCTTTCAAGCCTATTTAGTGTTAATAACACACCTGCCTATTTAGCTTTTCCTTTTCGTGGTGTCATTCTTTAAAAAGCGTGCTAGCATTAATATTTCAAGACTACCTGTCTATTAACTGGTTGCATTTTGTAAAGAAAGTCACGTTGTCAAATTGCCAGCAGCCATTGCCTTTAACCGGGGGGGGGCATCCCAAAAATGCTAGCATGTGTCTTTTAAGAGTGCACACATTGGAGTTGGCAGCAGCAGCATTAGGAGCCCATATATTGCCTGAAAGACACACATATGAGCTGGCAGCAGCAGCATAGGGAGCCCATATTTTGCCTGAAAGACACACCCTGGAGTTGGTAGCAGCATAAGGAGCTACCATGCATCAGCTACTACCATGGATCAGCCATTGGTGGGTGGAAATCCTGGCTGATCCATGCCTGATTCATCTTCACAAAGGTGAGTCTCTCCACATTTTTCATGGACAGACGAGTTCTCCTTGGCATGACTATGGCCCCCGCTGCACCAAACTAGATGTTCTTCCCAGTGTCAGTCACCATGGTTCTCATTTGAAGTTTTCATGAAGTAAGCCATGATTTCATTTTTTGAATTATGATTTTTAGCAGTTCCTCCCATGTGTGACTCCGTGGCTCAAGGCAAACCATGTGAAGAACAGCGTGAAACCGCTGTGTCCTGCACACATGGTAGGCTGGAAGGGCACTGAAAAAAATAACAAAAGAAATAAAAATACCGAAAAAAAATATTTATAAAAAACAAAATACAAAAAAAAAAAAAAACTTTTTACAATTTTTTTTTTTCATTTTTTAACAAAATATTAAAAAAAGACAATAGAAAAAAATACAAAATATTTTTAAAAATACAAAATATAAAAAAAAACGAAAATTTAAAAAAAAATAAAAAAAGTGATACATTTTATGTTATTGTTATTATGGTATATGTTATTGTTATTTTGTTATATGTTATTATATGTTGTTATTATAAATGTATTAACATTTTTCTGTGATACCATTGCTAAGTGCAAGTACACTGTCACAGGCACAATGGCCTAGGAGCGTGCAGGCCACAGCAGAGGGACTTGTCCAAGTTGCTGTTGTGGTTGTGCAGGAACCAAAATCCCCCAGTGGGCCTTAAATGATATGTATTGTCCCTCACCGTAGATACAGCTCCAGACGTAGGCACTGCCGTGCACTTTGGTACACACTGACAGGCTAAAGGACTGGCCCACCTTCTGTTCAACAAAATTGTACAGGGCTGGTACTGCCTTTTTCGCAAAGAAATGACAGCGTGGGACTTTCCCCCTCAGCTCGGCACAAGCCATCAGTTCTCTGAAAGGTCCACCACCTCAAAAGGGAGGGACTGCAGCACCAGCAACTTATACAGGAGCACATTTAGCTTCTGCACGTTGGATGAGTGGGCACATGCTGTTGTCTCTTGGACATGGCTTGGCCAATGGATTGCTGGCGGAATGACTGACTCAGATTAAGAGGAGGAGGAGCATCTGGAGTGAGAGAGGATGAGTATGATACACAGGAGGTGGTGGAGCCTTGGCTGGCTGGAACAGGGAGCGGCGTGCCACTGGGTAATGCAGCAGGCTGGACCACCACTTTGGAGCCAACTCTCCCAGGCCGCTTTATGGTGACGCTGCAAATGTTGACGCAGGGCTGTGGGTCCAACATTGGAACCCTGGCCACACTTCGCCTTCTGCCTACACATCTTTCATATAGCCATGTTAACCTCCTGCGGATGCTTGATGCAAAACTGCCACATTGCCGAGTAGCTGATTTTCCTACCAACAGTCCACATTCATTCACTGCTGCTGAAGACTTTAACAGGAATAAAGTGATGAAACTCTTAGATGTGTGTATGTGATGCTCTGATGAGGGCAATTCAATGTGCTCCAGTACGCTTGAAAAATGTTTTTTTGAGAGACTGGCCTGCATGGAAATGAATCAGGCATGGATCAGCCAAGATTTCCACCCACCAATGCCTGATGCATCAGAGTAGATTGATCATGGTGCCAGACCAACACTAAAGAAATATGGATAGTGCAAAACAGATTTAAGGCACTGCCCTCCAATTACAGACATTCCTCCGCATCAGACCACAAGTAATTATTGAGGAAATGCTTTATGTTAATCTTAATTTTTATTAATATTCTTAGGATAAGATATATGTGCCCAAAATCTGTATATGTTCTCTTCATGCTGCTGCCAACTCCAGGGTGTGTCTTTCAGGCAATATATGGGCTCCCTATGCTGCTGCCAACTCCAGGGTGTGTTTTTCAGGCAATATATGGGCTCCTAATGCTGCTGCCAAATTTAGTGTCTCTTTCAGTCAATATATGGGCTCCCTATGCTGCTGCCAACTCCTGGGTGTGTCTTTCAGGCAATATATGGGCTCCTAATGCTGCTGCCAACTCCTGGGTGTGTCTTTCAGGCAATATATGGGCTCCCTATGCTGCTGCCAACTCCTGGGTGTGTCTTTCAGGCAATATATGAGCTCCTAATACTGCTGCCAACTCCTGGGTGTGTCTTTCAGGCAATATATGAGCTCCTTCTGCTGCTGCCAACTCCTGGGTGTGTCTTTCAGGCAATATATGAGCTCCTAATGCTGCTGCTGCTGCCAACTCCAGGGTGTGTCTTTCAGGCAATATATGAGCTTCTGCTGCTGCCAACTCTGCTTTTGCGATTATTGTGTTTCTGGACTTTTTGTTGGACTTGAGTTATACACGTTGAGCTTAATATTTATGCTGATTGCTAACTAGCACTGTATTTGTAAAAAAATCCTTTTTGGCTATATATTTATAAAGTTTAGAACTTGCTGACATACAATAAGTTTGTAAGGGTACTTATTTATACAACAATTTGTAGAATGTCTGAAAATAAAAAATCAGTTGCAAAACAAAGCCAGAAAGAGAGTATAATATTTTGATACTGAGCTATATTGTTCAGTATATAGTAAGGACTTTGCTGTACTTCATGCAAGATACGTGTGCTGTCCAATGACAGACTGGGGCCATAACTAAGATGTTACCATCCGCTTCACCCCATAGTTTGCCCCTCCTCTCCTTTCCATTCCTCCACAACCATGCTCCAAAGTGTTTGTGCAACCACCCATTTCCTTGATGGTCTCAGCACAGCAAGCCACAGTGGTCACACAGTTGGCTCTAACCACAGCAGAGAACATGCATGGCTGATAAAGCTGCACCATGACATGCCTTTTGCAGCTCAGCCATGCCCAGTGGCAGATAACAGGCACACAAAAATGGTTATTAGTATTTAATGGTACCATATAGTATATAGGTTAGAACAATTACAATTAGGGCAATAGCAAAATTACTTATGCCACAATAAAAAATCATAAACCTTACTTAAGTTCAGAGGAGATGCCACAAAATTAGGGGTGAGGATTGGAATGTAAATATTTATATAAATCTATGATTTATATTAAGGATGTACAGAACTTTGACAGGACCCCATAGTAACCCCCCAGTGCTGCGGTGTGTACACAAAATAAACATGGCCGCAGAATAGACAATCATCCATCTATGGGGGTTATTTATGAAGGGATAGGCAGGTAGTGCCTTGTAGCTGCAGGAAGTATCTGGTGAACGTTGGGCCCTGTACGCAAAACCACATTTGTGAAAGCGAATCTGGTGAGCGACTCTAACAGCGCCATGTAGCATCCGATGGATTATTACACACGGCTTAGTGTATAGTGCCGGTGCTCTAGCTTCCAGAGCTCCAGGTATTACCTTTCCCTCAGTGTCGCTCTCCCATACATTTCAATGGGCGTTCATTTGCTTGTGTTTAAACAGCATGTTTGACAATTTTTTTCCCCCAAAATCATCGTATCACCTCTCCTGGCTGCAAATTCCATGTGTTTTCGCTTTGTTACTGATGTATATTTGTTCAAAAACAGACTTTAATCACACGGCATCTGGAGCTCTATGCTATAGCGACCAGATTTAGAGCGCCAACGCTGTGTGTGTGTTCTCTTTTGATAAGTATGGAGTGCCGAGAGTCGGTCGCACTGAGCTGGCGCTTCCTTTCGCTCGCTGCAGCACTGTACTGGTGTTAGAGTGCCCAACATATATCATCATTTCGGCCAAGGTTACTACTGCGACTGAGGCGCTCTGTTAAAGCGTCTACTAATGGTCGCTCTAAGCGCCGCTATACAGATGCTCATCTGCCGATACCTGGTGTTAGTAATGAATCAGACTCAGCCAGGATACTTGGCAGCGCACACCATTGGCTGAACTATTTCTTCAATATTAGCTATGGCTATGCATGCAAGGATGCTGCCAGGTCTCTTGCCTGTGTATGGACAGCCAGTGCATTGAAAGAATCATTGCACAGGCCCTCTTCTGTCAATGATCAAGGCCGGGCCAGTAGAAGCTGCCTGCACTATATGAATGCCCCTGTATTGGAGAATTGGGTTATAGAAATGTACTTATAAATTTTGATTGGAAGGTCCCACTATTTGAGTATAACAATTAGAACATAATCAGTTATATTTTGGGGATGAATTATTGGGTTTTTTACTGTATGTACAGGCTATGTTCTGGTGTGGACTGAACAGACACATCTTGGGGAATCCCATAAGTCTATTAACATATCTGCATCATATTTAGAGTCCCAGTTATAAAAAAAAAGTGAGTTAGGTAACTTTTGGAAACTTGAGAACAGTTTGCACTCAATATTCCAAGTCACGAAATTGTTCGCTTATGCTAGAATGGAGGATTGCAATATTTATGGCTATCACTAGCAAATACAGATGCTGCCTAAACATATATCTACACATCAATGCATTTGGATATCCCACAGGTCAGATGCAATTCAGCCTGAATAGGACTCTCCATAATAACTATTTTGATAGTGGCCCTGGGTCAGCCCTGGGGGCCACCAGAGGATCCTCTGATGCTCCCCCTCTGGTGCTCCAGTGGGCCAATCCGACACTGTATGTGTACAATAATATAAAAGATACAATAAAGATAAAAATGTAAAAAAAAAATTAAAGGATGTACATTGATACAATTATTTATATTACATTTAATCACATCCTTAATATCATACAATAT
Organism: Gastrophryne carolinensis; assembly: GCA_027917425.1. Classification (NCBI taxonomy): domain Eukaryota; kingdom Metazoa; phylum Chordata; class Amphibia; order Anura; family Microhylidae; genus Gastrophryne; species Gastrophryne carolinensis. The sequence continues at coordinate 100,808,878 of CM051235.1, read as the reverse complement.
AGTTATTTCTTGCGATACACAAAGAGATAGGTCTTGCACCACCACAGTTACCCGAATAATAAACAAATGGTGTGCGGGCTGGTGTCAATACAACAACCCAAAAACACACCCAGGTTGGTACCAGAGCATCAACAATTATTGAATTACTAAATACCAAAAATTAATCATGAAAATATCCCCCCAAAAAGTTTTTTAATTAATTTAAACCACAAAACATGTACAACATACATTTAAAATCTCAATGTAATAGTACGCATTTGCAGATCCAAGCTGTGCAAGCGAAATACCCTTATGATCAAACTATGGGTGATAAATAAGTAATAAATACCAATAAATAATTATGTAAAATGTTATATGCTAATATACAGTGCCTAGTATTGATACACACACACCTTTATTAAATATTTGTTGATTATATTAACCTATTAACTACTAACAAACCATGAAACCAACAACAGAAGAAAAAGACTACATCACCAAATTGCAGGGTCTGGTAGCAACATTCATAAACATCCTTGAGGCAGTTGCCAGGCGTATTGTGGCCCTCCCTGCCACTTCCTTGGGGTTAGTCCAGTTCTCTGCCCTCTTTCCTTTTAAACGGTAGCAGCCCAATGACAGAGATCACATGCCCGTGTGTGTCCCACACCCACAGTAGCTGGCGCCACTTAAGATGTGCGGAAATTATGGTAGTGGGCGTGCAACTCATCAGGTATGCTAAATGGAAGGACCAAACTGTCCCGCCCCAGGTCCACCCTGAACTCTCAACCTTGTGCCATGCTGCACTGCTGTGTACAGCGGGCAGCTTTGGCAACTGGGGGATGGAGGGGAGGGGGTGAGTACAGTGGGGCAAGATACAGCCAAGATGACAGCCTGTTTAATGGAGCAGGAGAAGAGAGAATAAATACATATAACCAAAATAATCCAAACAGTTGTACATAACTTAAATACTACATATATATTCCTATATATTTATTAATTGCTATGTTTCAATAATAATAATGAAATATTATTTTGATAGAACAACAATTTATTTTATAGGAAACTAGTCAATGATAAAGGGCAATTCTGGAATGAAAGCGAAAATCTACTATATCTACTCGTACAAACTTGTACATGTATGTTGTACACGACATGTGGTTTTAATTCATTAAAAACTTTTTTTTTTATATTTTCATAGTTTAGATTTAGTATTTAGTAGTGGCGCCTGAGGTTTATAGGACAATAATTGTTGCTGTGCTGGAACCAACCAGGGTGTGTTTTGTGTTTTGACTATTTAATGGGCTATACAACACCAAGTTCAGGTTCATAAAAAAGAAATTTGCAGTTTACACTGCACAATCCACACAATAAAATAAAGGAAGTTATTTACTAATTACAATAATTTCATAGTAGGTTTTACTTAATTTTCTTAAACAACTTAATTATTGCTTGCGAAGATACTCTTATTAAAAAATATTTTTCTCACTATTTAATTTTCACAATACTATTTATTTTGCAACACATTTATGCTTTGCTGTTCTGTTTTTAATTAATGATGTTGTTTACACTGTTCTTATTAGCTCCCCCTTAATTTAAGTAGCACAGCGAAAACAGTGTATTATTTTTATGTATTTTCTTTCAATTTTTGTGCAAACTATTTTATTCTCTTTGCAAGCAAAAAAAAAACTTGTAGTGTACACATGAGGACTTCAAAAACAATTACTGGTAGATGTTTCGTTTGACAAAATAGGAACTTTGCTTAAATCGGCACATATTTTAAGGCTTAAAGAAAGACTAGAATATATAAGACCATTGTTTCTTAAGAGGACATGCACTACATTTACAAATTGTGAACAGAACCTAATATTGCATCTAAGTGATGTAAAAGATTAGAATATATCAACAGACGAAATTATTACCGTCAGAGGGGTTAGAAAAGATATATCAATTGGAATATTGTATATGGTTCCTTTGTTGCATTATTCCATGTAAAGGCAAAAAAAGCTATCTAGGAAGTAGTAACAAGTTATCATTGATAGAGGAGTAAACCTATGTAGGGCTAGATTACATTAAATGGAATATTTATATATAAGGTAAACATTTTTTCCTAAACTTTTATGTCCAACATGACAAATGTTAGTTTTTTTTGGGATGAATTTGACCCAAAACTAGTGATTGGCTCCCTATCTGTGGCATTACTAAATCCATTCTGAACCTTGCTTATCTGATCTCATTCAGCCAGAACAGGATAGTAGTAAGATAAAGGTCAATTTACTCTTTTTTTTACTTTTTTAACTAGAAAAATGGCATAGTCTGGTGCCAAGTGGAAATATGAGTAATGCGGTGGGGTGTATCAGAAAGTCAGGTTTCACAGGAAAGATCAAACAGCAGAATACAGATATCTACTGGAAAAAATACAGGAAGAGGTTGCGGCCATAGGAATCCTGTCCTCCGTGTAGCCTCATAGTTAAAAGTGTAGTTACAGGTCTCCTCCATCTATTACCACCTTCCCAAAGTCCAAAAGGAAGAGCACCTGGCAAAAGGGCAGTTATAGGGTCCTTGAATGAGCAGCTCCCAGGCTTTATTCAGGAGACCTGTCATCCAACTGCTCTAACATGTGGGGGACATAGGATGTGGCTTTACTTTATTCTTGCATTTCGCATGATTTGGCCATTGTTGCATTTCGGTTTTCTATAGTGGGTACATATAGCTGTGGTCAGCCAAGATGTGGCTGCTGCAGCTCTATGAGCAATTCTCACAATATTATATCTACTCGTACAGGATAAAATTTTGATCTAAAAAGTCTGGGTACTAGTAACTAAATAAATGTCATATATTGTGTTACATGTCTTGAATGCTGTAAGCAATATATAGGACATACCCCTAGAGAAGTGAAAGGGAGAATTTGAGAGCACCTTTATGGAGCAAAAAAGGTTTTCCAACCATGAACCTTCTCCAATCTATCTGAACACCCAAAACAAGCACATGAGAATAGTTCTGTTCCTCAGATTGAGGTCCACATTTTGGAGAAACTAATATTGTAGGGGAGGAGACTTAAAATGTAAACTTCTCAACTGAGAAATAATTTGGACAACTTGAACACTATAAATCCTTCACGGCCTAAATGCCAGGTGGAATGTAATGTTGCGTACAAAAGTTAAAAAAGATTTATAAATAACATAACAAGAATGGTATGGCAATATTATGGTATTTCTTAAATGTCAGAACAGCGTTTTTTGGACATATATTCTTATAGTCTCTCTGTACCTTCCCATGTATATATAATTTGTTTTTCTATACATAAGGTGAGGTGCACTTAGCCAGAGATTTATGCCTTCTTTATAGGTACAAATTTGTTGTAATAGATGACAACCATTTACAAGACATCCTGTAAGTTTTTCCTAACTACTGATACTATAGGGACTCCATGAATTTTTTCCTTTAAGTTATATGTTTGGAGAGAGTTTTTCATATACTGGGACAATTTAGTAACGCCCCTTGTGGGAGCGCTCTAGGTCCATCTGAGAGGAACAACCACGCCTTCGTCTTCTCATTGGAGACTATGGCCCAGTGGGGCAGTAGGGAACGTGGCAACTGCATGGCGCATGAGGCCGCAACTTACTATGGCGGTATTCATATGCTTACATGCAGGCTGAGCTTTGCCCTCGTCATTTGAACTATTGATCCAATGAGCAACAAGGGACAGGTCAATATGGCGCTTTATTCTGAAGACTGGTGCATTACCCTGATTGCCAGGTGTTTGGCTGTCGCTTTCATGTTGAGCTTACAAGGGTGAGATTTCAGGGCTTTTGGTGGGATGCCCTATCTCTTTATAATATGATATATATTTTTTCCCTGACATAATGCACAGAAGGAGGAAAGCTTTGGACACACCTCTAATTGTCTTGCAGGTGTTGTCAATCTTTTGTGTTTGTGTGTCGGTGTTCGTCCAGCTAGTGCTATGCTAAGGGGAGAAACCCTGAAACGTTTAGCAGCATTTACTGCCCTAATGCCTGTTTGACCTGCACATCTGTTTTGCCCACGCTTTGCAAGTGGGTTGCCCCTCATTCTACCTGTTAGACTAGTATAAGAGGTCCTTAGGAAATCTCCCTGCAACTCAGGGTTCATCCAGAGTGAGTGAAAACTCACTGTCTTTCTTCAAAGTAATTTTGAGGGCCACTGGATTTTTTGGATAGGCTGGGTTTTGAGAAACTGAAAATAAATGTTTATCTTCGTTTTTTTTCTCTGTCATCTGCAACAGGGCAGTTCTACAGGTGAGTTGCACCAATATAAAATGTTTCCCTGCCCGAGGTCGGTTGGTAAAAAGTTTAAGCCCCTCCCACTTGCATTGTGCAATACTTGGGAAATACTATGAATAGCAGGAAGAAAATGGGCACTTTCCCACCTGTGTGCCACAATGCAGGCCATAGAAGTAGCAGGTAAAGCACATGTATTTCCCTTTGCCTGTGCTACTTTGGAGTACAGTGAAAGGGCCCACATATTTACTACTGCCTTCCGACCCATCGCTGAAAGTCCCTGTCCCTCACTCTGCTGCCATCTCAGGGTCTTCCCGTTGTCACTAACCTCCAGGATCAGAAAATGAACTGCCTGCTCTCCATCTATGTGCAACTGTCACCATCAGAGGACAGGGAAGAGTGATTAGGTGCAGGGCAGTATTTAGGGCTACCACTGCACAGCACCAGAGGCACAGCACAGGACACAGTAGTGTACTTCGTTGCGCTGCAGTTATGTGCTTCTACCACAATGGCCTTGATTCACTAAGAGTTGAAAAAAATTCTCATGGTAGAAAAAAATTCAATTCATGAGAAAAAAGCTTGAGAATTTCACAGTTAGTGAATCACTAGTTAGGAAGACAATGAAAGTCAATGGCACTTTTTTACTCTTGAGAAAAGTATTGAACTTTTTACTTGTAGTAAAAAATTCCATTGACTTTCATTGTCTTCCTATCTAGTGATTCACTATCAGTGACATTCTCAGGCTTTTTTCTCATGAATTGAATTTTTTACTACCATGAGAGTTTTTTTCAACGCTTTGTGAATCGAGGCCAATGTGGTGGATATGTATAGTGTGTAAGGGCCCTTATATTATGTAGGAAACCTATATGAGCTGTTTAGGTGTACATTCAGGTTGCATGTATAGACATTTTTTAATATATCATACAATGAACAGGGGTGTTCATTTAGTGCACATAAACTGCAAAATATATATCTAAATTTCAGACAAATCTTTATTTTTACTAAATTATTTTAATATTACTTTTAACTTTAAAGTTATTTGACGTTTTATGTATAATACAGTTTTACCCCATGGGACACAAAATGTTGCAATTAAAATGCTACATTGCTTCGGAAGGGCTATGGATATCTGTGGTATTAAGTCAAAGTAACTAACTGGGCATAAAAGCTAAAGCTATATATTTTGGTTAGCTCCTATCCAAACAAAAATAATCTTATTTGATTACATTGGGTTGTGTGTCTGAGCTATAGATAGAACTCTTATAGTAATTTAATTCTAATTGCAGCATGACGATCTGAAACAGAGAAATGATGGACAATGCAACCCAGCAGAAACAACTCAACCTCAAATGGTAATATAAAAAAGGACTTATATAATGGCCAATAGAAACAGAATGCCCAATAGAAAGTAATTCAATATTGGATTCATTCCACTGAAACATATATAAAGTGATCACATCGTCATACTTAAGTCTTTTAAGCGTACAATGAATTGTTACAAAATCACATAAAAATCCTAGGCAACATACTGCAGTTTTTATTGGTTTTTATTTTCAAATGTTGGGGGTTGATAGTAATAAGAAAGACTTTTTGTTTCATTAGCTTGAATTGCAAAAAAACATGCTGTTTGCTGTTGGTCAAGTTGATACTATGTATTTTACATAGGCAGGCATGTCAAGTCACCCTGTTTGTTCAGAAGGCACCCTCTGCAACAACCTCTCACTGGCCCTGTCACTCTGTCACCAGTGCAATTTACCCTGTAAAAATCCATGAAAACTAACCCCTTTACACTGATGCACAATGGAGACAATATGAATATTATTCAAGGGGTCAAAAATTATTTTAAAGCAGATCCACATACGGGTCAATTTCTGAGAGGTCTGGCCAATACCCCAAAGCCCTCCTCAAGCCAGTCCTTGCCCCTTCTCTTCAATGGCTTGACCTATCAGGGGCACTTTTCTTGCCTTTTAGACCAGAAAGCCACCACAGCCCACAGTGCTGCAGCCAACACTTTCTATTAGGGTAATGATGGCATGTGTGTTGCAGCCTATGCCTTTGGCAGGAGGGATTTTTGGAGGGCCCTGAACAGAACAGGTTTCCATTTTTATGGCGGAGGTCCCACGTGACTGACTAAATTTATATTTACCCTTTGGGATGTCTGTTGTCTTTACCTGGTTTTTCTAAAAAATGATTGGTTTACACTGCCTATAGAGGAATTCTATAACGGCAAATCCATAGCATCTTCTTCTTTCCATCATCCACACCATCCTAGGACACTGCCTATGAAAAATAAGACACTAATGATTATTAATAGTTAGCTACATAATATGTGCATTGTGGGGATACCTTGAGTACTGGTAAATTATTTTACACACATTAGAGAAGGGATTCAAGAGTTTCCGGTCAATGTCTGGTTCATTAATAACACAGTTTACAGCTATTCCGGGGGGGGGGGGGGGGGGGGGTTATCCCAATGTAGATGCCACATCCCCACACCAATAGAGGGGCTTGCAGTGCACAGTGATTGGCTAGGAGTCTTAACCCAGCTGTTGCCTATATGTGCAATGGGAAAGTGCTTAATTGTATAATTAGATGCTTTATTTAGAATGAACTTTGGGGTTTGTAGCAAAACTGACCAGTGATGGGTTAGCCTAGCCCAGTGTTTGTATTTACTAAGAAACATTGCACTTTATATTTTGCAACAATGTTATTCGATAAAGCTGGCAAGTAGACGAGTGAATTCATTTCTTCATTGGGCACCAAGAATGATTTTCCCTGGTGGGCTCATGCTTCTTCATTCGACATTGACCTAGTCTGACTTTCTGGAATGATTTGACATTCCATTGTAGGCATGCTTTTACTGGGAAAAAGAAGGCTTTCTTTTCCTGGGTTCCTGTATAAAATGGCTGGTGTTGTTGTTAATCCTTTTATATAAATTGTTGATCTAGAACAGGAACAATTTTGTAGTAGACCTGGATTTCCTCTCTAACTGCCTGTGTATGCATAGTAGATAAATATATACCAAGGTTATTATTTCAATGAACTACTTTACCATTGTCAGAGGGGAAGATTAAGCACTTAATAACATCTTATAAAAATGTCATCTGTTTATTAATTTCATACTTAAAATGTCATTAAGATTAACGCTGTATCTCTGGTATTACGGAACAGCTGAAAAGTACAAGCTTCTTCATACCTGGTCCATAGCCCTAAAGTCTTTCAATATCTATTACCACAAATGGAACTGACCATCAGACTTTTTTCCGTTTAGCCCTACAAGAAGCCAAGACTGCCCAAACAAAGGCCAGGGATGGATTATGGAGATATTATAATTAGCATTGTCTGCTATTATACGATTGGAAAGCCTCCTAGAAACATTTTGGCACACCTTTTCCTTTAACATAGGTTAATAGAGCATAATTTTATTTCTACCTGAAGTTCACAACTATACTGTTTCGTAAGAGAATCCCGGCATCTTCCAGGAGATTTCTGCTTTGTTTAAAGTGGACCAAAAGTCCAAAGTGCTTGCCCCCAGGGCACCTTGATTTGGGATGCCTCACTGCGTGAAACCCCCAGGTCTCCTAATATACTCACCTTTCCCCGGTCCTACGGCGCATGCACAGCCTTTCCTCCAATCAGTGTTCTCGGCTATGCACACGCCAAGTCAGCTAGGAGTCGGCTAACACTTGAGTCTAGCTGAGAAGAGCTAAAAGTGGAGCTGAACGCGCCGGAGGCTGCATTACCATTACCTTCTAACTAGACGCATGCCCACAAAGGCTACTCACAAATGCCTGCCGCAGACGCGTGCCCTGCTAAAGGTTTAGCAGACGGCAGCCATTGCTCACCCATGCAGCATTGGATTGGGGAGAAGGTGAGTTTACTGGGCGACATGGGGGGTTTTACACAGAACTACTACCCATGGCAAAAACCTGAAAATCAGTTCACTTAGCTACCTGAGTATCAACTAACAAGAAGTAGTACAGTGTAAAAGCCTTAGCTTGTGACACAGCTGACAACGTTAAAGCCATAGTGTCTTACTATAGGAAAAGGTGGAAAAACCTCCATTTAAGAAGAGAAAATCAGCTTAGAAACACACACATGGGAAAAGTGAAAGTGCACTTCCCTGCCAACAGGTTATCTATACAAAGACACATACTCCTACAACCCCAAAAAATACATTACACCAACCTTTCCATCAATCTCAAACAAGGCTTGCTGGTCACTATTCATGCTCTTGCCTGCCATTCTCTGCTTCACCACCATTCAGAGTAAGCTGGGTCGCATAAATGTGCAACAACTCTGTTACAGTAAAAGATGGCTTTAGGGGAAGGCTTTTACCACTGGCCTTGATTCATAAAAGAACTTAAAAAAAAGAACTTTGTCTATAGTACAGTTTGTGCCCACCGCAACATTAGAGATGCCTTCCTGAACACATTCCTATATGGAATGGAAAAAGAGCTCATTCTTATAACAGAAATAATTATCAGGCTCATACATATAAATGCATTTCTGACTAGACGTTATTAGCTAGATGGGCAAAGCTTGGACCATAACCCAGGATGCTCACTTTCCTGGCTTTACAGAAGCATCCTGATCTGGGATGTGCATAATAACCCCAGGTTTACCTAGTAACTCACCTCAATTCCTCTCTCTCCCATGTTAGGGAAATACACATGTTAGACTTAATATAATAGGCTAAAAGAAACCAAAAAACCCTACTCAAAGTTAAAAATTGAGGATAACTTGCTTTTAATATATTCACATGGCACTTACAGACCAAAAACTACAGGATTACATTTCGTGTTTGAAGCATACACTTACAGCCAGCTGAAATATGTGGCAGACAAAGGCTGTATGAACATTAAAAGCTATATCCAAGCATTGCAGGCTCAACAGAAATGGGGCTTTACTCTCTTTGCCACCCTGGCCATTGCTACGTCTCAGTGCTGCCAATTCCCCACAGGTCGACTGCTGCTGCTGTCACCGCGGCGGCCTGGCCCTCCTCCTTTAAAAGTAACCTGTTGCCACTGTGGCACTGAGTATTCCTCCAGGTGCCACCACTCCCAGGGGGTACAGTAAAAAAACGTGCAGTGCAGAGTGGCCTAGTGCTGTCACTGCAACGCAAATAACAGCCAATCATGCGACTTCCGGGGACAATTTAGGTGTAATATGCAATCCCGGGTTGGTCACTGATGGTCATGATATTGTCAACCATACAATGAATGAGGAATTGGTTAGCATATAGGTAAACATTTTAAAATGGAAAATGGAAACATGAGGCTGGCAAAGTAAATTTGGCTGTCTACCATGATAGAATAGCAAGAATGTGATGGGCTGCCCAGCAAAAGTTTGCTATGTGCCTCCATGAATCCTTTAGTATGTTTTAGCTATAATCCATATTTCATGCAGCATTCAATAAATATATTTATAAATTACATGGATAAGTCATAAAATTCTGATCTGAATTATAATATATATTTTTTTTATTTCTGCCTTGCTATTTCTCGTTTTGTTGAAGGAAGAAGAATTGCAAAACCAAAGAAAGTTTCATCGCACATTACCCAAAGACCAGACTCAATTATTATTCCTCCAACACGACCATGTGGGGAAGAATGTAGAATCAACAAAACTTCCTGTAGACCAACCAAACGTGAGGCTCATTAATGAGGTAAAACCATGAGGCTTAATTAAAAACCATCCTCTATAAAGTCATGCACAACTAAGGAGAGCTGATAAGGATTTTAATAAATCCAACGCCAAAGTTTTTTTTCTTTTCTTTTTTTTCTCCAGTTCCTATTTGCATAATTCACGAGACCAGTGACGATAAATGCAATGGAAACTTTGCTTTCATCTCTGGGTTTAGTGCTATATACTGAGGTGGCTTTTAGTAAAACGTATTTCAGATTTTACTGTGTTTGTTATGTAGAATAGGACCTTTTCTACACTTTCACTTTCATGGACTTTACCGTCACACCTCAGATCAGATGTGTCCTCAGGCACTAGATTTCCCGCTTACCTGCCACTTGCTCCCATGCCACACATCTCTCATCTATCAAATGGTTAAATGGCTAAATATTCTATAGCTACTCCCCTATTTTGTTTGCACTGATCCAGATCAACAATGAAAAAATTGATTCAATGTGCAATTTATGTGCATGTAAACATCTATATTACCAACCATTAAGTAGATCTAAACCTAAAAAAAGTGCATAAGTGCTATTGCCAAATAGCCACATAAACAACAACAATGTATGTGCTATTTTAATAAATTAACCAATGAAATAAGCAAAATATTTATATGGGATGCCCGGGGTACACTGGGATAAAGGAAATTCCACCAGTGCAACCCAGGTGTCCCAATCCCTATACAAACAGTGAACAACAAGGATCAGAATAGTAACCAATAAAGGATTGGAAAAATAAAAAAATCCAAATCTGTATACTGTAATTTATATATATATAAATTACAGTATACAGATTTGGATTTTTTTATTACTGTTTTCCTAATAAATAAAAGAGCTGGGCCAATCTCATCAGAGCTTTCAACTAAATCTGAAAGTCCTGCCAGCCGTGAGGTTTAAGGTAGGGAGATACTTACAGTATCTTTTCTGTGAACTGCTGTTTCAAATAGGGCCACCAAAAATGGATGCAGAGCCATTTTGAGTGATGGGAGTAGTTCCCCCAGCACCCTCCTTTCAACGGATTTACTTGGTGGGAACACAAGGTGTTCTTACTGCTAGCCTTCTGCCATATCTGTGTTATATACACATTACAGGCTAGTGCTGGTGTTAGAGAGAGTTTGGGATTGTTTGACAATGCAGTACTCACAATTTGGCTGTTGCTCCACAGTTCCATAATAACAGATACCAATTTTCACAAATCGCATCATGGATGGACGTATCCCTTTTAAAGTCTACACTGGGGTATTGTTCCAACACCAGGGTTTTCGCTTTAGGCTGCCCTGAGCTTCCAGGTTTTGATTATTCAGCAGGGTTGATCTCTCTTTGCTCTGACTGTTATTCCAATCAACCATGTCTTTAATTTCTATCCTTGCCCTTAAGTTGGGAAGTAGATAAAATGTATTATCCTTATCACATGAATCATCACCACCTCTAAGGGAAACAATATATTGGGTTTATTATTGTTCCTTTGAGATGGTTATGGTGCTAGTGAAATCTAAAGGGAAATGTCCTAACTAAATGAGTTAGTATATATCTCAATTCAAGCACCACCACTCTTGGTTTAAACAAATAATTGAGCTAATACAATGTTATCATTAAAAGGTTACTCTTTTCTTGAAAATAATTTAATTATTTCTTTTGTAATGCATTATTACATTATAGGCATTAGAAAGGAAAATTCCAAGTTCTGAGCAGAATAGTCATAAGTGGCCTGGCTACATACATCAAGCCCATAGCAGACTGGGATCTGGAAGCAGTTCTAGCCCATGTACACCAGCTTTGCCAAGAGCCATTTTGGAGGTAATATATTTTCACATGTTACATTTATACCTAACATGAATACAGTAAGTAAGAGTTGGTACTATATACAGTAGACATTCTGCAATCACCCTAGCATGTTCTTTGATCATTCATTACCATGATTAAACACATTAAGCTATTAAAAACCTATACTAAGCCCCATACAACTTCCAATTTATGTATACTGTATTTTTTCACTATAAGTATTACCTAATGCACCTAGGGTTTAGAGGAGGAGAACAAAATTCTGAACCAAATGTTGCACTAAAATACTACCGCCACTGCACTCCTGCATCTGATTGTCCTCCCACAGCTCTGGTTTGGCTTGGTGGCTGAGCATGGATGTGTACAGCAGGACATTCATTGTTTTTAATGAGAGCCAACCGTACAAGGGCCATACCCACCCAAGGGATGGGTGGCTGTGGCATGTGACCGCCATGTGTACTGTGTACCCTTGCTCATGTGATACAAAAGTTGAAATACAACAATTGATTCTAGCTATATTTTATTCATCTCCTACAAAAAATGTTTTGGCTACCTCTCCATTCAGGGACGTACATAACCCTGCCAAGGACCAATAGCAGGGCCCTACTACAGGCCCCTAACAGCAGCAAACCCCCTGCCCTCCGCGACACTCAGTGGCTGGGTCCGCAACTCAGGCTGATGAGGGAGGGGGATGAGGAAGAGTCACAGGAGGCAACAAGGAGCATGGTGCACACGCATGGCGCAATGGAGATGGGAGACACGGGACACTCATGTGTGGCGCTGATGGGGGTGCATGTTCGCTGTGCCGATGGAGATGGGAGGCACGGGGCGTGCTCATGTGGCGCCAATAGTGATGTAGGCCCTCGGGAACAGCCAGCAGGAAGGAGGCGGCTTGGAGGCCACATGGCACGGTAAGTATGCAATGCAAATATCACAGGGGCATTGGAGACAGCATGTGCCAGGCCCCCTTGATCCATGTGCCCGGGGGCACTGCACTGCCCCTATGTTATGTATGCTCCAGTCTCCACTGTTCAGTTTCTAATCAATCACCTGATTAATGAAAATACAGCACTATAATGTTAAGCTTAACTGTTTATAGTCCCTGATAATTCAGCATAACACAGGCCAGATAATTAGTAATGTAGTATTTTTAATATATTTAGTTTTATAAAAAGCGACACACTGATTATAGTATGTTACGTTTTAATTTATATTGTCTTTAAACATAAATACAATATAATTATATACACTGGTCAAGTTATTTTACCAGTATTGGCTGAAAGCTACTTATGTGATAATTATGTGCATCATGTATAATGTGCTCAAGTCTGTCCTCAAGGGCCACCAACAGGTCAGGTCGATAGCACTGGGTAAGCACTAATGACTTCACTTGTATCTTCACAAAACCTGGTCTGTTGGTGGCTTTTGAGGAGAGGACTGAGCACAAGTGATTTAGAGGTACTGTCTGGTATGTATATTCTCAGAAGCAGCAGCTGGATTATGGCGACCAGTCCAGACAAGACAGCTGGGATAATCGAAAATATTTGACGAGGCTCACTCTAGTAGTGCTCGCCAAATTTTAGCTTAGTTTAAAGAGCCTTTCGTCTTCAACACACAATTGTAAAGGAAAAGAGGTGCTTTCCTGGAACCCAAAGTATTTACAGAGCACACAACACAAGGGCTAATAGAGTGATCCTTGCAGTGGGTGGAACCATGCAAACCATCTCTTTACGTCTTGGAATCATCCCAGACATACAGAAAGCTCCCGAGTATGTAGCATGTGTGCAAGGATTAGCTTACAATTTACACAACAAAACACCTTCCAAATACTCCATTCTAGAAAAGCAACTCTTCACATGGGTACACACACGTCATCCGCCGCTGCTTCGGACAGCTGGAGAGATTGGTGGAAGCTGGGCATGGGGCATACATTGTATATTATATGTGTAACCTCTTAGGTAGAGTTTAGCTTTGAAATAAAGCATGTGCCATAGGTTGTAGCCAATCTGTTCAGTGATCGTTTTTCAGTGAGCGTGTATTTTATTCTTTACATTTTCTTTCTTTTTTTATCCAAGAATCAAAACCTTCGCTCCAGCAGAGACAATCACTACAGCAGCTCCTTGTCTGACATGATCATAGGTCCACTGTCTCCTGGAAAAGATGATGTATTCTGGGGCTCTATACAAGCTGAAGAACAGCCACCTAAGGTACAGTGAACTGAGTTTGTCTTTCGGATTATTCTGAAGGTCTCACATTGCAGCCATAATTACCATTGCACAGAAGAAGGGTTTTTGCCCTTTTGTTTAAATCTCAGATCCATGATCAAAATCATACTGATTTGCACACCTGTTATACAATGCAAATAAATCACTTCATGTCCCCCACCTAGCACCATGTGATTGAAGCCATTGTCAGGATGCGCGGCCCATGTAAGCTTTGCCTGTCCCTTCAAGTACAGAAAATGGATTCAGTAGATTGCCAATTCTCTGCATTGATCCAAAGTGTGGGCAATTCCCAGGATTCCCTACTAACTTATTTATTTACTTTTATTTATTACGGACTATTTGTGTTTCATTAACCTGTGACTGTCTGTCTGCATTTGTGGTATAGGTTTTGCTTTGCGTTTGGAGTTTTTTCCATGCTTTTATTTTGCATCTGCATTTCTGTTCGGTCTGCCTCACCAAAGCTACCAGCCGGCACAAAAGGCAGAGGGTTGGGGTCCCCATGGCTCCGAGGCCTCCTAAGCCCTTCGGTATGGATCCAGTGATCCTCCAGGGGTGGCCAGCACCGGCACCAGGCTTTTCTGTACTACCCTGGCAATTGGGGGTATGAGTCCATGGGTAACAGCAAGTAAACCAGCCATCATGCCAACAGTTAATTTGCCACCCCCACTCTTTGAATTAATATAATGGTCCACACCGGAAGAGTGTGAAAAACGTCATAGAGGGGCTGCTAAAGGATTTCTTTGCTGGTTCCGCTAGGTCTGATCGCAAGGGGGCATGCGCTACTGGACAGGTGTAAATGCAGCATATGACCATTGCATGTCATTTTGTAATGCAATGTACATGTTCGAAAGCTCCCATTAGGCAACAGCATTCGGGGAGGCCGATTCATCAATAGCGCCAGGTAGCGACAGATGAGCGACTGTAGCGTGATTTTTTCAGCGCCAGCCAGTATTCGCTGTGCTTGGCCGGCGTTAGCTTGATGACAGCGGTGTGCGGTAATGTTGAATACGGGCTGGGGGGTCGCTGTTTCACAGGTCCAGCGTTGTATGTGAGCGCCTGACAACGAATGGCCAGAGCGAACGGCTAGCTTCATATTCAGCAAAAAATCACGCTCCGAATGTGCTGTCGCTGTCCATTCCTTGTTTAAACCCCAGAGCGCTGGCGGCGATCTGTATTAACTAGTTTTTAACCCCTAAACAACCATATTTTTTGAATGTAACATTATACATGTTTTTAGAATCATTTTGTTATATGAATACATTAATCTCAGACCTGTTAGATCAATTCTGCACATATTTTTTTTTTTTTTTGACTTAAAAATAAATCCTAACATTGCAGAAGTGTTCTCCGATTTTTTGACATTAAAAAAATTAAAAAAAAAATTATTACCAATTAATCATGAATTATTATAGATTGCTCCATTGAAATGCATTGGACATCGCCAGGGAGCGACAGCTCATACCTGGCGCTGTGAGGGAATTTGCAGCGGCGCTGTTCGGTCCAGGCGGCTTCATGATGAATGCCGCGCTAGCCGTCGCTCTCGCCGTCGCTAGCCTCATTTTGCTTGATAAATGCGTCATTGTGACCGCCGCCGGGCGTACTTGAGTCGGTAGTCGCCGTTAGCTGCCGCTACCTGGCTCTCGTCGGACACTACCTGGCGCTATCGCTTGATGAATAAGGGCCTTAGTCTGTGTGCAGCAGTTTAGGCTTGGAAACAGCTTTGGGATAGCCAGCTATCCCACAATTATTAGACCATTATCATTTGGCCCTAGTTCTTTTTCTAATGGGCACCAAAACCCCAGGAGGATTCAAAGGCAGGTGGTCTGACCAAAAGTGCATCCAGCACCCTGAATGAGTAGCTGAGTCTTCCAACTCCTAACGTGTAACTTAAAGTGGACCAACACCCAGGATTTTGACTATCCTGGGTCTTGGTCCACTTCGGTGGGTGCCCCGCTGTGTGAAACCCCCCCGATCACCCGGAAAACTCACCTCTCCCCGCTCCCAGCGCCGACGGACAAGGCATTTGACAGGAGCGGACAAGCGGCTCCTCCGCCGCCTCCCGCTTCACTCTTGACGCGCGCGCGCCCGTGCCGGCCATTCACAGGCGGCCGGCGCGGGCCCGCGCACGTCTAGAGGGGCGCGAATGAGGCCAAGGTAAGGGGATTTGGGGTGTTTGGGGGGGTTTCACCCCGTGGGACATCCCGATCTCGGATGTCCCACGGGGAGGGAGGTGATCGGCCCTGGAATCTTATAGATTCCCGGGCCGATCACGGGAGGGTGTTGGTCCACTTTAAGGAACTAAGCTTGATCAGCAGAACTTCACTGATAGAGTCCCTCTCTCAGATTAGAGAGATAAGACGGGACAGTCAGCTATGAGAGCTTTATCTAATAGCCATAAAAGCTAGCGGTAGCTGGATACTGCTTTAAATTTCACTTAGCCCCCTGCCAGACAAGAGGCAACATATACGCCCCTACTGTGCCAAAAATTTGTGCAAAATACCTGCACAGACTAGCACCTTAAAGTGGACCAAAACCATCTGATTCCCTCTACCTGGGGCATCCTGGACTGGGATGTCCCACTGTATGAAACCCTGCTGTTCACAATGGAATTCTTACCTATCCGAGGAGCCCACAGTGCATGTGTGGCTGTCAGCGTCATCACTCGCATCCTTTTTCAGCCGTGATGTGTGTGGCTAAGATTCCATTCAGCTTCTCCAGCTGCACATTAATATGCATGGCCAGGGAAGCTGATTGTGCACGCATGCGCCATTGGACCAAGGAGAGGTGAGTTTACTGAGCAAACGGCGGGGTTTTATACAGCAGGGCAACCGGATGCCCCAGGGGGATGGACCAAATCTTGGGATAGTGCAAATCCCAGGTTTTGGTCCTCTTTACCAAGAACATATATGACCAGAAGGAGACTGGATGCAAGGCCTAGTCATAACAGCTGTAGAAGTTAATATGCAGGCATTAAACAAAAAACAATATGTGTGGGGAGCAGGACCGGATTAATGGCAGAACGCAAGAGGCATGTGTCCTAGGCCTCCACCATTTGCCCTGCAAAAGGGCCTCCACCAACTTTGGGGCTATGCTGCCATGCTGCCGCTTGGTCTGGTCAGCCCCAATTTATATGCACATACCTGAGGTTCTCCCCTTTTCAATGACACCTCCAGTGGGTAGTTAGCCCCCCTAGGTCCAGAGATCCGGTACTTGGAAATGTACCACCACCCAACAACCCACGAGAAACATTACTGGGAATTTGCTGTACTGACGCTTGGTCTGGTCATCCCTAATCCACATGTCCTTGCAGGGGTGTATATCTGAGGTTCTCCCCTTTCCAATGATCTCTTCATACCTGACTACGCCCTACCTGTCCATCTGAGTACCTACCCATCTATCTGCCTACCCACCAGCCTGCCTGCTCACCCACCTACCTGACTACCTCCACCTACCTACCCATCTTTCTACCTGCCTACGCACCTAAATGCCCACTTACCTATTTACTTACTTACCTACCTGCCCACTCACCTATATGCCTGCATGCTCACTCACCTACCTTCCTAACATAATCTACCTACCTAGGAGATACAGGGAGGTCATTTTTTTGGTGGGTAGGGTCCACGCAAACCACACAATGAACAGATGTACAGCACTAGGTAGAGTGGTTTTAAGCAGGAGCATGGCTTATCCACTCGTAGTAGAAATTGTAATCATTAGAGTGATTAGATTGGAGCAAGGAGCAATGATTGGCTTTGCAGTTTTACAGGAGAGAAGCAGGTTTTATCCACTCAGTGTGTTAAGTGAGGGGGTGGGTAACCTGTTTCTACATACATACAAAGCCCCGGCATGCCCACTCCATCGCAGTGAATGGAGTGGACGTGGAAGCATCACTGTGAAAGATGAAAAATAATACCGCATCAGGGGCCTCCACCAGATATTCTGCCCAGAGCCTCCTCCACACTTAATCCGGCCCTGGTGGGGAGTCTATTTAGACACTATTATGAGTTGTCTGTTTTTGCATCCCAAATGCTGGCCATGGTAATTTCTAAAATGAAGCAAAGGAGTTGCTAACTTACCTCTTTAAAAAGGACACATACATTTGAAGCTGGTTTAAGAGCTGGCAAACGGGCAAAGATAGTAGATAATTGCATGTGCTTTTCTCAGAATGGCAGATCCTGTAAAAACAATAGTTGTCATCTATTAAAAGACGGCTATTCACTTCTTCACTGCATATATTTTGCTCCAAATTACAGAAGACATTCTAAAATGCCCTATATTATAAAGATACCTGTGTGAAAAAGATGTTTTTTTGAAATTGACTAAATGCTTTCAGTGAATTGTGAGCATTTACATGCAGAACATTTTGATGATAGCCCACACTTTATAAGAGAAGAATATATATTTGGTTGTCAACATTATGTTTGTAAAAGTTAGACTATTTTCTTTAGCTGACTAAACACAGGGATAAATCTTTATGACAGTGTCTAAGTATCTCTAAAATGCAGGCAAGCATAGCAAATGATGTTTTGAAACCTTTAAGAACTTCAGAACTCCTGAAACAAACTAAATCAGGGACTAGCAGGGAATGGAGGCTGCTCCGTAAACATGATCTACATATTCTAATTTCAGAGATATGAGGGATAGCTTTTTATAGCTTAGAAGAAAAATAAATGAACCATAGTCAAATCCGATGTTAACTCTCTTTTAGCTAGAGATCATAAATCTGACGTAGAACACTCTTTATTTTTTGTCATTTTGCAAAGGGTTTATTCAAGGGAAGAGTAAATTCAGTTGTACATTGACTTCTTCACACATTTAGGATTACATATTAAAGCTGACAAGGTGCAGTGAGCATCTGCTAATCATGTGTCATGAAGGCGTAAACATGTAAGAAAATGTGTTTTGCAAGTAAAATAATAATATTAATATGTTTCCTGTTCTAGTTATAAAATCAGTTCCACTTGGGTTACCACCAGGCCGGTATTTTTTTTTGGTGCCGGTGTTTGTTTTTTTACTGGTAATTAAGGATGGCAAAAGTGTGTGTGCAATTACCGATGAAAAAAACAAATACCGGCATAGCCAAGCTAGTAAAGTAAAAGAAAAAATACCGTCCAGGAGGCAACTCTAGCTCTATTCCCGACTTGATCCTCACGCAAAACACCTTTTCACTTATAACAGGGGTAGTTCATGGTTCTGATCACAATGACCCAAAGGAACGAGCTGACACTATTCTATAGCATGTCTGTGAGACTCACCTTCTTCCTCCTTGTTCTTACCTGCTTCCCCCAAATGTTTGTCTCCTCCTTCCCCCACCAACTTTCACATCCACAACCTGCATTAAGCTTGTTTTTTTTTTTCATGGCAACAGCACACTGAATCATTTTCAGTTTAAGTTTCTTTTATTTGTAAACTACTTGGTTCTTTTTCAGAACTGTGAGATTTGTATAAAATCTTAAAACTGGCTAAAATATATAAAAACATTTGAAATAAGTAGGGCCCAGCTTTGAATCTGGCCAGCTGGAATGTCTCTGGCACCTGTAAAGACAAAACAAAGGCAGGTCAGCATCTGCTTTAACACACATCTCCCAGGTATCCCTATAAATTGCCCAGAATTGCTCATTACTTACTGTGGCCCTGAAGTTTCCTGGCTTAGGGAGCCAACCTCTATGTTGGTGCCATGCCTTCATCGGAGTCTGTAAGTACAAGAAAATATATTTAAAATGTGTCACATGTGTTATGTTAGCCATGCTCTTCGAGCAGCCAGCTTGTTTTTCGCTTACTTTTTGCAACGGTAGAGCTTTGGGTGGCCCCATTGCTGCCATCTCTCCCAGGTCAGATGAGTCTGCAGGGACAGAGTAGCACAAAACACCAGCACTTAGCACATATGTCATTCTGAGTTAGTTGTCTTGAAGTGTGTGTTGGTTGTCTGGTGTCTTACCTCAGTTCTCCGCCTGTGGCTGGGGGTCCAAGACCAAGCCCAACACATGAGCCTCCTCCTCTCAGATTAGTTTGGGGCTGCTGCTGAAGAGCAGGATGAGGACTTTGGCAGCCTTTCGGGTGTGACGCCTTACACGCACACCCTGTCTGAGCCTAGTCTGTGGTCGGACCCTTTGCCTCCGGATGGTCTTAATCCTCCAGATCTCATTATCTAATCCCAGATCTAATTATGTAACACAGCTCTGCATTGGGGACAACTTTGCTATGTAGCAGCTGCTTACCTAGGAAGTTCTGGCAGGAAAACCACCTCACCCAGGTCATCTGATATCAAGTGCAAGTGTTGCCTCCCAATCAAACTCAGGATCTGGTGGTTGTACTCCAATTAGGTTGGGGCTTAGATTAGCTACACGTGGCCACTAACATTTCCATTATTGTGGCATGACACTTCTCAAAGCAATAGTTCCACTTTAAATCCATCTGGCTCACATATCCTCCATGTGCAGCAGCTTAATACATGTATTGGCCTACCCTATGTGCTCTCCAAGTGACCTTGCCAGTATGTGCATAAGCATAAGTACTCCAAAACAGCATGTGCATAGGCATCTCCTAATCAGTCCAGGCCGCTTACACCGAATCACTGGCACACCTAGCCAAACCGGTGGATACATCTCTCCAGGCCACCCTTAATGGCGTATTGTAAGCACTCGTGCCTCACTCTAGTCATAAACTGCAACTGTGTCCCATACCCCTCGGGGTCCAGACATATGTGATCCTCAGCGGTGCAGCAAACCCGACAAGGTTTGGACATCTGCCAATGGCCTGGGTGTATGATTGAGGTCATCTTTACTAAGGCACATGTCCTGCCGCACACTAATGGTGGAGGCCTGATATCCGGCTATGGCTTCACCAGCCTGACACTTGTCCTGGTCAGCACATGTGTGTGCTATGAAGCAGACCCCAACCCTGTCTGTCTACTAAAACAAGGCCTCTGCCATTACTGTGCGCCACACTATGTGCCTTTGCTCTGGTGGTCACTTATCCTACCATTTGCCTTGGGTAAAGCGTATGTGAAGCTTGGCATTGCATGGCATAGCATGGGTACTTACGAGCATAATGTACTTCTGTTCCCGGTGGTAAAGAGGGAGGGTGCCATTTTGCCAAGGGTCTCTTCCACTTATTTCATGCAGCATGCCCCTGCGCCGACCCGCCCCAATGGAAGTAGGGTGTTGGCCAACGTGCATACACCATGAAGGTGTAGCCTATAGAAAATGTCTGTTCTGTTAAGCAGCATTCATTAAAACAAGGATAAAGGACATTTAAAAAAAAAATAAAAGATCGGTACAACATTTTTATGTAAGGGCCCTCAGAGCCATTTGATGTGGCCCCTGACCTGCTGTGGGGAAACTGGTTGTGGTAAATAGAACTGATATGTTTAGGTAAATAGGGGAACAGCAAAGATAGACAATTCAATGGAAAGTGATAAACTGAAAAATGGGTTCAATAGCAAATATTGGTAACAGTGGTGGCTAGGAGGAACTGGGTTGAGTATTAGAAAAAAATTGTAAATTATAAGTGAATAAATTAATTCTAATTGTTAAAAATCATGCCAACACTGGCGACATGATTTTTAACGGCTTCGCTCGTGCCAAGACAGACGCTCTCGCTAGCTTTTTGTTGGCAGAAACGGTGGCCCACAAAAATTTGTTTGCCTATTGTTTTTCCTGTAAAAATGGGTCTGACTCAACTGTTTTTGTACAATTTTGCAGTTTTTTTCTGGGGGAAAATTCACTAAAACCATTTTAATCCATCTAATACTAGTTTTGGCGTCCGCAAAGAAATATCCCAGAAAAAAATATGCTCACAAAAAGGCCTCTACTGAATTGCACAAGGTCCATATGCACGCAAAACTGAGAAAAATAACCTCTCGCATGTGGGGATGTGTTTGCATGAGGCTTTAAATCAGGCTTAATGTTTGGCAAAAATAAGTTTGAGTTTGAGTTGTTTGCGTCCAAAGCTCTTGTGAGAGAGGTTTGAGGCAAGGGAACAAGTTTCCAGGACCAATTGTGGGACCTATGTAGTGATACATGATGTTTGGTGCAAGCACACTAACCGGTGGTGGGATATAAGCAGTAGCACATTAGTTATTTTAGTGACATTTGGTATACGCTAAATCTGGGGTGTCAAACTAATTTCCACCCAGGGTCACATTAGCATTCTGATCGCTTACAAAGCGCTGCGAAAAATAATGCAAAACAAAATGAAAACACAACCATTCAAATGTATGGTTACAGCCCCAGAATTGTTTTTCCCAGTTCAGATGCAGATGCAGGCACAGAATTATTTTACTTAGGAGGGATACAGAAACATTATTCCCAGAACAGATGCATGCACTGCATTATTTTGGACGGGACAGACACAGATGCTGAATTATTTTGATCAAATTAAAAAATGATTTCATTTTTTCCAATAGCTAGCCCTTCCAGTAGCTTTAGCACCCTGTGCTGTGGCAGTAGGATGGGTGGGTTAGGTGTCAGACACAGAATAGTAGTTTAATGTACTGGGGGAGAAGAGACTAAAGTGAACCAAAACCGGCCCAGGAATCTGAGATACCAAGGCTAGCTGATACCCTCTCCCCAGAGCATCTCGAACTGAATGTCCCACTCTGTGAAACCCCCCAAGCCTGATATCCTTACCTGTCCGACGAGCCCACAGTGCACACATGGCCAGCTGCAGAATTACTCACATCCGTGTGGTAGTATCAAGAACCACTCTCGCACATTTTGGAGCTCAAAAAAGGTGTGAATTGTCCAGTAAAATATAGAATGTGTTGCTATTCTATTCCCACTAGATGGGGGTATAAGACCACAAATGAGAGAAGCAGAATTTTATTCAAAGTCAGAATTCTAATTCATAGTTGCCCTTTAGGATGAGTCAGTTGACATAAGATACATTTGGGAAACAACAGTTCGGAAAGATTGGTTGGAAGCTTTTTGTAGGGAAATCTACAAGCAATATTGTATAGAGCAGATGTATTATAAGGAGAGGCCAAATGAATAGGCAGGGAGATTGTCCATAACCATGCTAAGGGAAAGACTGGTGTAGCCTTCTGCGTAAGACTGGTGGGGCAACTACAGAGAAGAGGCCGAGGTACAGTTGGAATCGAGTAAGAAGGCATTGCTGTAGTACAGCAGAGCCACGCTGAAGTGCAGAGTGAGAGAGAGGAAGCTGAAGTCTACGCAGAGAGAGTTGAGGTCCATACAACCCAGTGAGGTCCTAGCATGGATGTGACAGAGGAGGCATCCCTTAGGTGTAGAGAAGATCCAAAGGGATAACAGACCGCAAGGAGGAAGCCCCAATTTGTCAAACCCTTTCCCAACAACTCCCATGGTGCTGTTTTTAGCCGGCGGCTGCATCCCAGTGTTCCCTGTAGCTAAGGCATACTTCCACACCCAGCCATTTGGACAGGTTGGGGGTGGGAGCGCGTCCCAGTCCAAAAACAAGCCGTCGAATGCTGCCATTGGGTCAGCATTCTTGAGATCAGCTGATTGGTGATCTCAAAAATGTCAGGTGGGTGTGGCCTTGCTGTTGGATACCTTTTTTTTTTTTTGAATGTGCCACTGCCTGTCGCATCCTGAGGGGAATTTTGGACCCACTACTTTTTGACCCGATTGTACATCCAGACTGGAAGATTTGGGCTGAGCAATGTACTATCAATTATAAGTGATTTGTTATGCATAAAAAAGGCGTAACAGTTTCATAAACAGCTCTTTCGAAATGTATCTCCTTACCCAAATCAATTTAATTCATATATTATAATATTGAGAAACGAAACAGTAGGGCATGCATTTCAAAACTCCTTCTCAAAGAAGCGACATAAAGCTGGCCAACTTGGAAACTCAAGCTGTGAGATGTCATCCCTGGGGTTTCTGTAAGGTCTGGGGTTTCTGTAAGGCCTTGAAAAAAAAAGGTATATGATGTTAATGCCAAAGTTTTATATAGTTTGCATCCTTGCAATGTAGGTAATTATAGGTTGTACATTTTTATTTTAGGTTCCAGAAAGAACCACTTCCAAATTTTATTTAGACACAAGAGGCCACCAAAGAAGCCCATCTGGGTAAGTAGTGGCGTCAAATAAGAACGCTTGTACACTGCAGTAGAAGTGTTTCTAGGCAGCCAAATTTAGAAACATAATTGCAAGTTTCATTTTCTGCTTTCAAGAAAATACTAATTACAGCACAGCCTTATCATAGAAACACTGAAAGAATCTGTAAGAAAGATAAAAAAGACTTCTTCTGCTTGTTGGTCATTATAAACCCACCCACATACATGACATTTATAATCTACAAAGCTACCGTTCCTGCTTGAGATATGATGTAATGATACAGTATAGTTAGTTATAGGTCAACATAATGGAGAAATTAAAGCTAAGGCGGTGAAATTATTTAGCAATGCATTCTGCCTACAGAAAAAATGAAGAGTGATGGACAGCTCACCACTTCAGGCAGGATAGGTGCTCACATGAAGGATGGCTGGTGCAATTAGTAATGCAATCAATATTCAGAAAGCTTATGGGCATACCAGGCATGCAATTTCTATGCTTTTATTCTTTACAATTAATAGGATGACATATAACATGCTGGTATCATTACATCATTTACCCTAAGGGGGGCCCTAAAGCATCATATTGAAGTGGAATAAAAAATGCATTTTGGGTGTGTGCATAAGTCCATCTGATGGAAAAGCAAAAATTCTCATGGTGGCCACAGGGTTGTCACTGGCAAAGGAACTCCGGCTGTGACCACTAGAGATGAGCGAACTTTTGAAAAATTTGATTCGACTGATTCGCCAAATTTTCCGAAAATCGTTTCGACCCGAATTTATTCACGACGAATTAAAAACGGCTATTTCTGAGTTTCCTAGAGCCTCAATAGGGTTGTAAACCATTCTGCCTTGCTGTAACACGCATAGGATGCGTGCTGGGTTAGTGAAATTATACTGTAAATAATTATCACATGCAGATCGGAGGCATCGCTAATAGAATTGCAAAGCGGCACAATTGCAGAGAGTTGAGGTGGCATCACTATGAGGGGCCCCTATAGTGCCTGAAAAACACACCCTGGAGCTGGCAGCAGCAGGAGCCCAAAAATTAGCTGAATCACACCCTGGAGTTGCAAGCAGCAGCAGCCGCCCAAACATTGGTTGAAAGAGACACTGGAGTTGGCAGCAGGAGCCCAAAAATTGGATGAATCACACACTGGAGTTGCAAGCAGCAGCAGCAGGAGCCCAAACATAGCTTGAAAGATACACTGGAGTTGGCAGCAGGAGCCCAATAAATGGGCTGGTGTATTTAAAGCAGGACAAAAACCAATTCAAAATGCAATAGTTTGATTGAGCTGAGGATGAACAAACGTAGTGTGCTACGTGCAGGTTTGGGATGCCCATGTGGGCTGGTGTATTTAAAGCAGACCAAAAAATATTTAAACTAAATTAAAACTAATCCAGTTATGAGAAATGCTTGTGTGTAACAGATAGGGTTAAATAAGCCACTGCATAGATGGGATGCACAGTGGTAAGGCAGATTTACAGCACAAAGCACACCAATTTAAAAGTGATCAAAACTAAATTATAACTAATCCAGTTATGGGAAATGCTTGTGTGTAACAGATAGGGTTAAATATGCCACTGCATAGATGGGATGCACAGTGGCAAGGCAGATGTACACCACAAAGAACTGAAATTGAATTGAAAAATGATCTGGCTAATGAAAATAAAAAAAAATTTCCCTGTCACTTCAATGCTGTCCCTGCCTGGATGGTTCCATTTTTTCCCTATCTTTCACTATCTTTCCCTGGCTCTGTCTACCTCTCTGTCTGCCTCTCTGACTCGCCCTACCTATCTCTAACTCTCTGTCCCTGTCTGTAACTAGCTGTGCTCTGGCCGCAATAGAACGCTGAAATGCGCACAAGGAAGATGGCCGCCGGTTTATATAGCACGGTGATGTCACTTCCTGACTGCTGATAGGCTGCATGTGACTTTCCCATGATACCTTGCCCCGGGGATATGTCCGGACATGTGCTTCCACCAATTTAGAATGCCTGTAATTGAAATAAATGGAGTTTAAAGGAAAACTTCGATCGATCGAATCGCGGGGAAATTCTGATTCGTTCAGAATCGAATTTTTCATGAAATTCGGAACGAATCCGGGTTCGTCCGGATCGATTCGCTCATCCCTAGTGACCACCAGTCACCAGTCTTTGACCCTGTTAACAACAATTAGATTTGTCTGTTAAATCAGCTTCCTGTTTTCAGTAGTCAAGAACTGTCAGTATATTTTTGCAATAGGTTTATTTCTAGGATTACCTTGTGGAGCATCCTGTGACCCCCAGGTAGATTGGTCGAATGTAATTAAAAAAGTTACATAGTGGGCTCCAAGTTGACAATGCTGTGTTGTTGGTTTAGGCAAGGGACATAGTATGTACACCAATGCCCTGCTGTAGTACACGGGGAGGCTGATTTATTAATAGCGACATTTAGCGACAGTTGAGCGACTGTAGCGGTATTTTCACAGCGCCCGCTAGTAGTCGCTGTGCTTGGCCGTTGTTCGGTTGTTGACAGCGACTCAGTCGGTGTGGCGTAATGTTGAATACAACGTTACGAGTCGCTATTTGACAGGTTCCGCGATGTATGGGTGCGCATGATAGCGACTGGTCAGAGCGACCGGCTTCCACCATATTCATCAAAAAATCACGCTCAAAAAATTCAAGCGCTGTGAAACGCATGTTTAAACCCCAGAGCGCTGGCAGCGATGTGTTAAAAGTAGTTTTTTAACCCCCAAACCACCATATTTTTGGAAACCAAAAAAAAAAAAATTTTTTAATAATTTAGTAATATATGAATTTTATTTGATATTTGAATTTTTTTACATTTTTTTCCTCTTAAAAAAATTATCTAAAATGGCAGAAGTGGTCACAGAATTTTTCACATTTAAAAAAAAAACAAAAAAAAAACATTAATAACAATTAATTATTAATATTTAAAGATTGTTCCATTGAAATGCATTGGAGCGCGCCAGGTAGCGAGAGGTCATACCTGTCGCTGTTCAAGGTCGGACGCTGGCGCTGTGGGCTGAGGCTGGAATAATGATGAATGAGTCGCTATATGGCGCTATCTCAGTTGCTAAGCAGGATTGGCTTGATAAATGTGTGATTGTGGTGGGGAGCCGGCGTTCTCGTGGCGGGGCCCGTCATTACCGGCCGCTCACCAGTCGCTACCTGTTGCTATTCCTTCATAAATAAGGGCCTAAGTGGTATCACTGTGGCTACACAGTATTTTTACATTCAATGGCCTCGATTCAATAAGAGTTGAAAAAAATTCTCATGGTAGTAAAAGATTCACTTCATGAGGGAAAAGCCTGAGAATTTCACTGTTGCTGAATCACCAGTTAAAAAGACTATGAAAGTCAATGGCACTTTTAACCACTGTGTAAAAAGGAGTTCTCTACTTTTCTTAAGAGTAAAAAAGTACCATTGACTTTCACAGTCAGGCTTTTTCCTCATGTAGCGAATTTGTTACTACAATGAGAATTCTTTTCAACTCTTACTGAATCAATGCCAATGTTACTGAAGCACACAGCTCACTTAACTGCTAACTGCTAATGTTGCTTGTTGTTTTCCCCAGTGGCTTCCCGCAACAATCAAAAGATCAGTCTGAGGGCACAAGAAGCAGTAATCCCATTGGAAATGCCAGTCAGAGCAGCAGATCAAAACTAGGTAATGGCTTCATTCTGATATAACTATGTTTAGAAAAACACACAGGCTGAGATCCAGAGGTGTTGCTTACAGGGATAATTTGCAAAACTGTAGCAAGTTCTTCACCCCATGGGAGAAGTGTGGCAAACTTGCCATTGCATGTGGGAAGCTCTCTCTACTTAGCCACATGCCTAACACATTATTACAACAAATTTATATTTTATGGTGGTAGGCTGTTAAATGTAACCTGATAGATATAAACATTACAAAACAAGCTACAGGCACCCAGCAGCTCTGTAGCTTGATGTGACCATACCGTTACTATATGGCTGCGATCTAAAGAATCCCAGACTAACTGATTTATCAAGCACTTCTGCCAGATAATGCCATCTCAATGCAAATTAGAGTAGTGCAAAATAGGATTTCTCAGAATGTTGCTGCACCACAAATGTTTCAGTAAATGTGTTTCTACCGTCTTTCCCCGAAAATAAGACATCCTCCGAAAATTAGGCCTAGTGCCTGCTTTCGGAGGATATCGTTATATAAGTCATCCTCCGAAAATAATTCCTACCCGAAAATAAATCCTCCCCCGAAAATAGGGCCTCACCGTTGGTACAGTTCCGTCCACGAAATGTTGCAGAAGGATCCGGAGCTTCTACCGTAGAGACCGCTGGGGCGGTGGCGCCTCTCAGCTCACTGATTGGCTGCAGCGCTGTGGAGCAACGCGAGACTTCGGCCGGGTATTTGCTGAGGGACGGTGCGCACGGGGATGTCAGAGAGCCCGCGCGAACCTGAGGAAAAGCTGCCGCCGCCTGCTCCCTGTGACCGCGCCGCCGAGTGTGCCCCAGCGAGACCTGGACCGAGACAATACGGTACCGGTAAGCAGGCCCATATTAACCTAGGGGAGGCCGCTCCAGGCCCCTACGTTAAAACAGGCCCAGCAGCCTGCAAACACGGCCCGCATAGGCCGCCCGGTGGCTATAGCAGGCATACTCAACTAGCACAGCTGAGCAGCCTGATGCTCTGTGCAGCCTGGTATTGTAACCACTAGGGGGTGTAATGACGGGGCACGTAAGGGGGGAGCTCCAGGGAGGTGGAGGAGACGCACGCTGCCTGTCTTCTGTCAAGACATCCCCCGAAAATAAGGCCAAGGGCCTTTTTCCGGGGAAAAATTAATATAAGACAGTATCTTATTTTCGGGGAAACAGGGTAGTAGTGCAGTAACATGCACAAAAAAGTTATAAATGATATTTTTCACTACTCTGATTTGCACTGATGGGGCACTGTCAGGCATACGTGCTTGATACATCAGGCCCTAAGTGACAGAAAGTAAAAAAGGTATACTTATCAACAGGCAAAGGCTGGGGGGAGCAGGGGATCATAAAGTATTGCACCAGCGTGTTCCATTGCAACCTGGCAACCTGGAGAAGGAGGTAGGAAAATGCACATGCAAAAAATCAGAATTTTGGAAACATAAGAACCTCCTTAGTCACAAGAGCAAATGTGAATTCAGATCATAGTTTACCAAATCTGCCCCCCCCCCCCCCCCCCCAACGTGTTTTGTATAGTAAATGCCATGCCGGATTCAATGGCTGCAAAAGAAAAATAAGCAGGACTTTTGCCTTGATAGTTTTGTAATAATACCACATTTTATTTTATTATCTATTTCATGTCTCATTTATTGTGTTCTATAAAGCACCAAGATTGTGCCCTGAAGTTGAATGACAGTTTAGACAGCACGGCGCACAGTGAGTGATTTAATTTAGAAGTGACAACACACTTAAATCACCATGTCTTATACTGCAATTAAAAACGACACCGCTTCAGTGGCTGTCATTGAAAGAGACGGGCGCATGGCAGCAGCGGTAATAGTTTATTGCAGTTGGCTATGATTGCCCCCTAAAGTAGCCCCTGTGTCATATAACTCACATTTCCCCGAAACTTGGCAGTGTGCAACGTGAGAATATACCGTATTGGAACAAACACAGTGAGACCTGATTACCATCTAATAATTTAATGTGTGTGGCTGGAGGACATGCTGCTACATTGGCTTTGAAAGTGTAACGTGTGTAGTCCTAATGTGTATAGTATATAGGTTCTAATTAGAAATAAATATACACCTTTAGTGTGTACATCTCCTCAGAGAGGTTTAGACAGCAGATCTTGTGTTAAAGTGGACCAAAACCCAGGATTTTGACTATTCTGAGTTTTGGTCCGGTGTGAAACCCCCCACGTCGCCTTCACAAACTCACCTCTTCCCGGTCCTATGACGCATGCGTGGCTGCTCATAAAATCAGCTCGGTCGGATCCGCTCAAGCCCCTTCATCAAGGAGCACGTCTAATACGAGCAGATTTGAGCGCGCTGGTGGGTGCACCCCCGCTACCCTCTGACAGGACATGCTGCCACAAATGCCTGGCGCGGGCACACACCCTGCTTAAGGGATAGCAGGTATGCGGCCACTGCTCGCGCATGCGCCTTTGGACCAGCAGAGGAGGTGAGTTTATGAGCGACCTGGGGGGTTTCACACAGTGGGGCATCCTGATTCTGGATGCCCCAGGGGAGGGAATCAATCAGCCTGGGAATCTTATAGTTCATGTGCCTATCTCCATGGGTTTTGGTCCACTTTAAGCTGCTTCCATTATCAGAGTTCTCTTACTTTGCTTTTGGGGCACTGCTTGATTCCTAAAAGAAAGTCAATGGGGCATTTCTACAGGTGAGGTACACATTTTTTTCCAATCACATAAGGGTATGTATTTTTTTTTAATTGGAGATAACAGCACTCTATTCAGACATTTTCTGTGTAGCTCATTTATGAATAAATATCCTCAATATTTATTTATAAATGAGAATATATTTATTCATAAAATATTTATTCTTCCTAATATATCTCACCTGAAGTAATGCCTCATCACATATTTTTAAGGGAAAAAGTAAAGATTTAGATTGCACTTTCTTGTTTGTTAAAAACAAGACATCTCACTTGGAAGTAGTTTCTAAATTATACCCTAAAGCATACCCAAAGTTACCACTTACCTCACCAAATACCTATTGTAGCGTGACTCATTAACGTAGACCAAAATTCATATAAATAAGTTGCCATTCTAAGAGATTTATCTAGTGGGAAACCCCCTGGTTTTCCTACCAACTCCCAGTGATCCTTGATCCAGCTGCCGCAAAGTCTTGCCACTCTCTGAAGCACTCCACAGCATCTCTGCTCCCTCTGGCCTGTGCAGCCCCACTGGCACACATTCGAGTGTTGAGCATTGCAAGCATGCAGAGTGGGGATGCCTGCCGCCAGTGGCCCATGCGGGCTCTGAGATTGAAATGCAAGGCATGAGTATACAGGAAAACCAGGGGCGGCACTCATGAGTGCAGCATAGCTGCTGTCTGAGGGATTCGGGGCACCAATGAGAAGCCAGGAAATAACTATATAGCAAGTGAGAACAGCAGTGGAGAGTAAGAGGAGGTGGGAAGGTGGAATGGGAGCTGCAAGATTTTCCAGCCCAGGGGCCACAAATAATTCAGCAGGACCACCCAGAAAGTCATACAAAAATCCATCAATGTTTCTGCAGTGGTCACATGTTCTCCACTTTCACATTCCCCCCCCAGCTGTGCCAAACTCCCCCCCCCAGATACAACTCCTGGGTGGTTTACTGATCTTCCTAGGGTTTACAGAAAACAGCAGTAAAGTGTCTCTAACCTTTGACCTAAAGTTTTGGCAGCGGGAAAGCAGGAGTATGCAGGATACATGCAAAGAACCTTTTTGCATTGGGACTGTTATTCTGACAAGAAAGCTATGCCAGCTTTAGGTTTTTCATTTTAAACCAATGCTTGACAAGCATGCTTATGAGTGTGACAGTATATATTCTGCTGAATGAACATAACTTAATTCAGATTGCTATACGGGTATTACCTTTAGTACTACTCCTTGTGGTGGCCATTTTCAGTTCCTTAATGGCCAGAGGTAAGAAGCTGTTCAAGTGTCTGCTTGTTTTAGTAGATAGAAACCTGTATCTGCGACCTGGGGGCTAGTATTAAAGAGGACCTTCAGTCACAAATGATGATCAGTGGCATAAGCAGTTTGAGAGAGCTTAACCCCATGCGCACACGCACGCACACACACACACACTGAATAAATCACTAATGTAGCAAAGGAAATCTGTGTGAGGTAAGCTGTGGAGCATCATAGCAAAGCAATAATGAATCATTACTGCTGAAGGCTTACTACCTCTGGCTGGAAATAAGAGATGATTGCACAAATCTATGAAGCAATTTTAACCTTGGGACTGTTTTTCAGAAGGAGGTCTCTCATGTGTGTGGCAAGATGGCCACTGCTATGAATGTTGAGAGTGCAAGAGTGCAGAATCTGACTGCTATTCCAAACATTTGCATGGTGTTAATTCCTTTCAGTTAGCTTATGTCACTGATTGCCAAGGGGGGGGGGGCTTTAGGGGAGCAATTTACTAAGTTTTGATTTTTTCGACTGGAGGTCTGCTTTAAGAAATTATGACCTGGGTAGGGGGGTCTCTAGTAATTGTTTTTACTCGAGAGACTGGTATGCGCTTAAACTGTGTTTTCAATGGCGAGGGAGGTATGCTAATTATTCTATTGGCAGTTCTGGTTATCCTTCTTAGACCACGTTTTAGCACCTAGCACAGGACACTAGCTGCCATCACATACTTCTTTAATATTTGCTCTTCTCTATCGATGCAGATGGGTAGTGGTTTGGAGTGAGAATGCTGGAAATCATTTACAATCTCCACCGTTTTCTTGATACTGGCAAGCAAGTTGTTATTTGTGCATCACAAGCATAAATCCGGTCAATGCCCAGTGAATACTTGTGTAAATCACCCACTATATATATCTGTTGGAAGTCGTGAATAGTAGATCAGAGAAGATCTTGAATGCCAGTGGACAGTTAAGAGACTCTCTGTATGAATTAATGAACTCTTTTAGCACTACTGGAATTATCTTTAAGTATTTTCCTAAACACCCTCGAACACCATTTATAGACCCCACAATTAAGAGATTTTCTGGAAGATCTTCCTAAAAGAGCAAATCTCTATATTATAGATCTTTCCACTGAAAATGAGGGCTTATGCGTTGCCAATCCATTGTTTTTAACTTTCACCTTAGATAGCCAGAAGCAGGGGGTAAGGATGCAATGGACCACAGTTGCCATGGCACAAAGTTGCCAGCAAGGGTTTTTGCCACTATAATTCAAGGACCAATACTAAAAATCCATATAAATATGCTGGATGGCGGGAGGGGAGGTCACTTATACATCCGGCATCAAGAAATATCCAGCCAGGCTGGACAGGTTTCTGCACCCCTGTCACCCCTGGATTTTATTCCTACCATAAGAGAATAAACCACACTCTTGGCGGAAGTTTTCTTTAGTTCGGGTGTATCTAAGTGACCTCTCCTCTCATTCGCTGACCTGTTTATATGAATTTTTAATATTATAACATTTCATGATAGTGCTCCTTTACTTCAGTTTGTATTCAGTCAGGGTGTATCTAAGTGACCTCTACTCTCATTCTCTGACCTGTCTATATGAATGTTTAATATTATAACATTTCACGATAGTGCTCCTTTAAGGATGCTTTAAAGTAGCAATTTATCACAAAGCAGGATACTGTACAGTTAGCAAACTGAGAATGGTTTAAAATAATTTATGTTTGCAAATCACTCTAACTCCACACCACTGCTGCCTTAGCAGGAAGATAAACAGGTTTACAGTAAAAATGCTGAACTGGGAAGACTTCCATGGGATTTCTGCTAAGTCCCACACCTTGTATATTTTAACTTGCACATTGTCTTTATACAAACATAATCTTTTCCTATTATAAAAGTTATATTGCCAGCATTTTAGTCAATTGCTCTCTCTGCCCCACACTTGTCTCCCTGGCTAATACTGCTGTAAGATATCCACTGGGATTTTGACACTTAAGTCTACTATTTTCATCAGCTATTTTGCGGCATTACTGAAGAAAGCTTTTAACTCTGCATTATCATGTTGTATAATATTCTGTGATGTATGCCATTGTACTGTACACTGCAGTCTTTAAATCAGACACCCAGTGAAAAATTACTCCATGTCTGCTCACACCCTACTGTTGGGGCATCATGATTTGAGATCAGAATTTTGTTGCCAGTTAAAAGTAAAAAAGAAATCTGAAATTTTTTTAAACTAACGTACTGGCCCTGTGCCTATGCATGCACGGCCACCCCGTGAACTCTGTTGGTCACTAGTGGAGCAGGGAACCCAAAAAAAGTTTTATATATATTTATATTATAGTATACTCCTGTAGGCCCCTACTGATTCCTCTCTAATAAACCATCCCAATATGAACCTCCCAGTGAGTAAAAACATATATATCAAAAGTGCTAGTGCCAATATCAATGAACAATTGAATAACTGCTAGTGCCACAATCGCCTAAAGAGAAACTTTTTGTACAAATTACAAAGTGTAAGAAAACAAGGAAAGGGTTAACAAAAGTATGGTAACATCACCAGTTAATGTGGTCCGCCATGTGCCCCCTCTTCAAAGCCCCACCCATTCTGTAACAGCTGATCTATTACCTCATCAGGGTGGTAATGTATATAATACGCTGGTACCTTTTAAACTCACAGACCCTCACTCCACCGACATGTCGTGTCCAGCCTCGAGCATCTACGCACCCCCGCTGGAGGTGTGCCAATGAGCCGCCGGAAATTAGAAGCTTTGGACGGGAGGCTTACACTCCAGGGGACATGCACACTTCTCCCACCGAGGGCAGAAAAGAACCAGGGCACCTCCCCCTGCAGGCAAGAAGGCCCCCGTCAATCCTGCCCTTGGTCAAGGAGACGCAAGAACAACATAAAACATCTAATTGTACAAATTGCTTGCCTTGCCACTAAATAACTACAACGATACGAAATACTGAAATCTAACTATATTTTGTGTCTGGAGCAACACCATCATCCTATAATGCGAGTCCCAACATTAATTTAAAGGGGAACTCCATCCTAAGATAAGTGAGACACCAGGGGGCCAGTACCTCTAATCATCAAAGCCTAGTATGCAGGAGCCAAAAGCTATCAAATATGACACTAAACCTAATCTCTTAAATAGGGCAATAACTAATTGATAGCCTTTGGCTCCTGCATACTAGGCTGGTGATTAGAGGTACTGGTCCCCTGGTGTCTCACTTATCTTAGGACAATGAAAGATAAATCCATGAGGGCTTGGAGCAGGCCCAAAGTTCAAATGATGAATAAATATATTGTGCTAAATTATAAAATGGCCAAAAATTAATACGCACCACTGAATATAACTAAATGCTCATGGTATGTGAGGATGTCTGGGCCACCCTCCTGTGAATTCTATTTCTTATGGCTGTATTGGGCCAGTGTACATCACACAGTATCTATTTTGAGGGGTCTGGTTTTTGGTGCGATGGGTTTCAGTGTATTTGATGCTAAAGTATGAAATATTAATGGAAACAGGAAAAACATGATAAACGGCCTTGGCTTACCATAATTTTCCAAAAATTGTCTAAGTTGTCTAAGTGTTATGATGCATGGCACTGAGCTTGACTAAGATTTCCCACAACATGAAGAAAAGATGCTTGATGGATGAGGACTGACAAAATGTACCAGATGCCAAGGGCTTGAATGATGCTAACTATGGGTGATAAAATGTTCCATAAATAATGCAAATGAAATGAATGTTGAGTAATCTAATCATGTTGTTTTAGGGTCATCCAGAAATAATCACGTGGCATGTCACTATCCTCATCAATTACGAAAAGCTGAAAAGGAAGTCCATCCGAATTCTCAGCAGGTTTCAGTAAGTCTAACGGGTGATGCCGACATTTGTTATTTAAAGCAATGTCTGAATTTGTGTAATGTTTGAAATGTGGGTACATGTACATTTTACCAATTCTTTCTAAGTACTAATATGTATTCTGTTGGTGGATATTGAATGGTTTGAACCAGAAATCTATGGTTGAGCTGTGTTGCTAGAAACGCAGAGCCAAAAATTATATTTATATATATATATATATAAAAATTATATATATATATATATATATATATAAGTACACATTAAAGAAGCACAAATTGTGTAATATTAAAAATACATATAAACACTTTCGCTAATGAAGGGAGTGGTCACTCGAATAAAACTTCTGCCAAGCTTGTAGTTTATTCTTTCATGGTAGGAATAAAATCCAGAGGTGACAGGTTTAGTCTATCAGGGGTGACACAGCCTGTCGCCCCCAGATGTCCTTTTACTTCCATTAAAGAAAAGAAAAACAAGCCTGGCTGGATATTTCTTGATGCCTGCTATATAAGTGACCCCTTCCCCAGCCATCCAGCAAATTTCTATGGATTTTTATCACTGGGCCATTTTTCATGATAGTGTTCCTTTAAGTAATAAATACAGTTAAAATTAGATCTAACCTCCTGATCAGCGCGAAATGCATACAAAAACAATTCCAAACAGGAGTCCTGTGGCACATGCGCCAGCCCAAAAATCCATGGGATAATGCCACACAGTGCAGGGTGAGCGTCTGGTCTTATACGGCACTGCAGGGAACACAGCGCCGACACTCATATACTTGCAGGCACTGATGATAAATGGGACATTACCTGGAACTATCAGGCCCTATGGATTTTGACCTTCATACATACACCATTTGCACTTGGGCCTGACATTCACCTGACGTTCATCTAGCACTATGTGGCACTAGCGCTTCTTAAATAAACCCCCAAAGATGTTTCAGGCTGAAACTTAGCAAAAGGTAAAGCATTAATGACACACTTATCAGGTTGTAAGCAGAAAATCAACTTCAGTCCTCATGCCATGCCAACTCATCATATGGGATCCCATTAATCTGCTGTTTCGGAGCCCCTGCTTTTAATAAATGCAGCCAGAGAATTTTTGCAAGGAATTCTACATTTCTTTCTCACAAAGTCATTCCTGGGTTTTGCAATCGGTGCAGATCTCCCCTCATCAACTGGGGTGCACCTGAGGGGGTATTAGGGATACACAAAAGCTGCTCAGAAATCTGGCTGACCACATGACCACAGCATCCATCTCACAACTATTACGAGCTATTGTCTCAATGACTAGATGGAATAGATTTGCTTGACCAAATGTTGGGGCTAGAATTCTGTTTTTCTAAAGCTCAAAGCTGTGCACTTTCACAACATCCTCATCAGCCTTAAACCGGACCTTCAATATTGTTTAATGAAAAGCCCAAACACTTAAAAAAAACTATTCCCCAGCATCTAAAATGAATATATTTTATGTTTTCAGTCACCTATTTTTTATTCAAAACTCTGCAACTCTGTTCAGAACTCTAGGATATGGGCGCCTCCATCTTGCCTCAGAAGCATCACATAGGAGGAGGGGGCAAAAGTGCAGGGGTGGGTTATAGCTTCTTGCAGAAGAAGAGCTGGGTTCAGGAAAAAGACAGCAATCCCTGAATGCAAAGCAGCGCAGTCAGAAGACATTTCCTGTTTGCAGGCAGCCTAAGACTCCAGGTGCCGCCATCTTGATGATTAAAAGCTCAAAAAAATGCAGTAGATGCAGGTAGGATGGTTTTTAATGTGGGCAACATGTATGTACAGGGTGGGGAAACATGAAAAGCCCCCAGAAGCAGCAATCCCAATTCAACTACTGCAACTCCTGCTAGCTTATTAAAATCATTAGAAACCTCTGAAAATGTTATGTTCTCATATTATAGACATTGGTAAAATAAACATTTCACCAATATAAAAAAAAAATAAAAAGTAAAAAAATAAAAAAATATTTTAAAAAATCTTTCCCAGCAAACTGCACAGATCGTACACATATGAACTTACACTTATTGCACACAATCCTCCTGTTGTGCCCTACACTTTTTGTAAGGCCTGTAATGCATAACAGAAGCAGCATGGGCACTAACTGTCTGCTAACAAAGATTTCAAGACACAGCACTGCATCTACAGACATACACATCACAATGCCATACTTACAAACTCTTACTTTTAAACCAGACCAACAGCCTGGCACAGTTGGAAAAGAAAGGTAGCGGCCATTTTGGAGCTTCCTCTCCCAGCATCTCAGTCATGCTGCTGCCTGGATTCAACTGACATAACTGACAACTCCCAGTAACAGGAAGCCCAGCAGCACTTCCTGTTTGCAGGTGGCCTGCAAATACATGCTGCCATCTTGTTTTCAAAATTTACTACAACATGAGTTAGAAAAAGGTAAATGATTTTGTATGTGCAGCAATCTAAATTGCCCTGGGGAGGGATGCAGACAAGCACAGTTTATTGTGTTGGTCTGGTTTAAGTCATTTTTGACTGTTGGTCCGCTTTAAGCTCCCAACCTTATTAAGTGAATATGGCATTTAAAATGTACGGGTTTAAATTTAAGGATTTACATGTGTTCCTATGTTTATATCCTCTATAGAGCCCCAATCCTATGGCAAAGAGAAAAGACAATGGCAGATCTTACTTGAAAGCATCATCATATTCCTCATCCAGTGACGAGGTCTGCAGCAGCGATGATGACATGCAGAAGAAAAGGTTGGTATTCATTTTTTTATTTTTTTTTATTTTAGCAGTTTAAGACTATGAATTCTGGATTTTGCTGATAAATGTTTTAGTCAACAATTTGTCAAAGCCTTTATTTGCTTTTAGAAGACAAGGCTCTATGGGAGCATTCTAAAATACCGTACAAAATACAAGAATTCTATTCTTAGAACATTGAAGTGGTTATAAAAATGTCACTGCATACACAGATGTACTCATAATTCTAAAAAATGCACAATTGCTAAATTTGCTTAAAAATATTTTAAAAACACTGTAAAAAGCATGGATAGATTAATGTAATACAAGTGTTTAATTTATGACTTGTATATGCCATATGGTCATTTAGTTGCTTCTTCTTTTATTTAAAGGCTATCTAAGGGAAAAACGTGGGTCCAGGCAACTGTGAAGCTCTAATTCGCATTAAAGGAGCACTATCGCAAAAAATGGCCCAATGACAAAAATCCATATAAATATGCTGGATGGCAGGAGAAGGGGTCACTTATACACCCGGCATCAAGAAATATACAGCCAGGCTTTCTTTTTTATTCTAATGAAAGGAAGAGGACATTAGGGGTGACAGGTCCTGTCACCCCTGAAACACTACACCTGTCACTCCTGGATTTTAGTCCTACCAGGAGTCCGGTGGGAGTTTTATTCAGTTCGGGTGCGAAAGTGACCCTTTCTCTCATTAGCCAACATGTTTATATGAATTTTTAATATTTCACAATTTCGCAATAGTGCTCCTTAAACTTAACCTTAAAATGCTAGGACCTCCCCTTTGTCTTCAACAGAACCCCTTTGCACAGACTAGGCTGCAAACTGGGAAAGCATTTCACTCCCAGGGTGTGAGATGCCTGAATGCTTGGATGGGTTACACAGTACCTAAAGGAGCTGGATCGGGTGAGTAGCATGATCCATGGATGAGCTGTGGTCAGTAGATGACAGGCGCAGGAACAGAATGGGTAAAAGGGCCAAGGGTGTTTTGCCAATTGGACCAGCCAGAACCGGAAATAGCCAACAGGATATGACGTTCCCAATTGGTAAGGGACCTGCTAGCCAGGACCCCTGTTCGGATTCCCGCCCTGAAGGAAGCACTACAACTCCAAAGTGTTGTAAAATATAACTTTAATAACAGCAAAGATATATAATGACAGCTTAAAACACATAAATAGCATAACACTTACACAAAAACAAAGAACATGAAAACACTTAATCATAGCTGTAATCAACACTGCTTAATGGTACCGCTCAATCATTTCAAACTGTATCCTATATTCTTCAGATACATCTAAACATAATCAACAACTATTCCATGGAATGTTTAGCTTACCTACCCAGCATGCATATGGTTAATCATGAGTCCTGATCGCCGAGGAGCTCCACGGGCCGATGCAATGCGGCACAGCGAGATCAGGATGAGCTTGGGAGGTCAGTGGGTTAACAGCCCCACAGATCACTGTCCATGACAGGCGTCCCTCGTCAATGGCTCTTGAGTCTCCTGATTCCACAATGGAATACCCCTCATATTTATGGCGCTGTCACCCCAAAAAGCTGGCCAAACTCCAAGGGGTGAAAGCAACCTGTTTCTTGATAAGAGTTTATCTAATCTTCCATACCTATCTCACCCAAGAATTGGCCATATTCCCAGGTAAGGTAAGTAAGGAACATATGTCACAAATCCATATGCTATACTGATAAGCCCCCCACTCCACGTCACAGCTGTACATTTTGAAAAACATGTTTTTGACTTAAAACTCTGGTAAACATATTTTTCAACCTTATCTTCAGAAAACACATCTTAAACTCACTTTTGAAAAACATGTTTTTGACTTAAAACTCTGGTAAACATGTTTTTCACTTAAATTTGCTATATCATAGTTGTTTTTCACATTCTGGACATGTCAGGGCATATTCCTGGCTTACATTTGCTATGCTATAACACTATGATCACAAAATGTCTGCCAGTGGCATCCATCTTAGAACACAAAATGGTGGATGGCAATAACATTTATACAAAATGGCGGACAAGATGGCGGCCAGATTGCCATTTCATCTATTATTATCACACAAGGGTAAACAGCGTCAACAGTTCTAGAGAGCAGGGTAGAAGGAATACTCAGGGGATCACAGGATATCCTCAAGAACTCCCATGGATGAAATTAAACACAACAAAAGACAAATTTACCAATGCACAAATAGAATTATTAGGAGAGTACTTATCTCATGTGGTATCCAGCGGCCCTCCTCGGGAGAACTCCATGCGTTCTGCAGTGTTTCACTGCTGCTTACTCGATGTTTCCACTGTAACAAGCAACCAAAATGCAGACTCAAATCCAGGCTTGGTGCTCTGTGATAATTCTGCCATGAGTGATCACAGATTACCACAAACATCCACACTGGTACGCATGCGCCCTATGAGTTTTGGCCTACATGACTTCAATCTGCGATCTGAGTCGTTACTAGTTACAAGCTGTTTTTATTCTGGATTTGGTGAGTCTCAGTCTATTAAAAGCAGCAGATTTTAACCAATAATGGACAATGCAGATTGTTCTTTATATTATATTTGTATGTAGTTTGGAGCCTTAAAATGTATCTGTGAGGAAATAAAAAGGGATTGCAGGGATGCAGTGCTCTTGGACTGACTGATATAACTCCCCTCTACTCATCCCCAGTGTACTCCCCTAGTCAAGACACCCCAGTCTATGTTTGCCTCTGAAATGTTACAGCCTCAGCATCATGGTTGTCGGAGGGTCACAACTACTCCTGCCACAGAGTTCCTCCACAATACTAAATATTCAATACCATAGCCTCAAGAGTAACCATATCTACTCATATCCATGGAGCATACTTGTTGACTAGAAGCCAAAGGGGGGGGGGATCTGCATGAATGCTGCAAATCATCTGGTAAATCATCATGGGCTGGTAAAATCCTGGGATGATTTTTGGACCCAGTCCATCACTGGTTGTAGATATTAAAGTCATTTACCAGGCTTAAGTAAAAAAAAGGCTTTATATCCACCTTCCCCCACCCCACCCCCCCCCCGCAAATGATCAATAATAAGCTCGTGCTGGGTGCCTTACCTGATGCAGATCCACATATCACACATATCCCACCACCCAGACCAGTTGTTAAGTACATCTACATTTTTGATGGGCCATCACCGCCCGCCATCATGCACAGTAACACACTGCAGTCAATAGAGAGATGGTGCCCTGTCGAGAATGCAGATGTGCCTGACGATCGGGCCTGGAGTATAAAGCTTTTTATGTTAACCTGGACAATTACTTTAATCCTCCTAACACAAAATAATATTGCCTTGCCCCCAAGGCTAATGATTCATCTGTCTGTGAAGACCTCAGGTCATATGTGGTGCATTCTATAAGCAACCTTTGTAACAATTGTATTTAAAGGCTTAACGCATGGAAAAAGTCAGGCCATGCTATTTAACCTCTGACTTAAGCATCCCAGATTAAGACAAATATAAAAGGTTTTTGTATAGCAGAGCTTTTTGTAATGACCCGCTTTTAGTAGGTGTGCAGTACAGGCCAAAGTCAATGTAGATGAGGCAGCATTTTGACATTTGTAGAAGTTTTTACTTCATAGCAGTGAAACTTCGCAGACAAATTACAGTGGAGAACTGATTCCCCCTAGTGGTTTCCCAATAATAAATAATCACAGACAGTAGCTATGTATACAGCTTACCAATATTGTGGTTTAACACACAAACACACGCAAAAAAAAAAAAAAAAAAAAAAAAAAATATATATATATATATATATATATATATTAATATATATATATATAATATATATATATATATATATATATATATATATTTTACACACTTGAAATTTAGCTGAATTTAAAAGATATCCTTAATATATCTGACTGCGTTATATGCTGTGAGGAGCCTAATTTAAGAAACATCAGTGCCACACAACACCACATTTTTGGCCTCAGCGGCAATAAGCATCAGATTTAACAATTGCAAGAATGCCGAAGCCGATGAGGCCGCTGGCTAGCATCTTATTAACTATAGCACCGAAAATGATGCAGCACCGACGCCGTGCAGATGAAACCTGGCTCTGTAGCTCAAGTTCCTATAGAGCACAATGACCAGAACTGGATTCAAGTGTTTAATATAATTAAACACATTTATTTGTTCAGAAGTAGCACTGGGACATGTCAATACTTGAAACACAGGACCTAGATGGGCCAAAATGTTTGTTTCTGTGTCATTAAAATTGATTTAAATGACTTGTTTTGCTTAACAATGTGTAATTTGGACGCCAACAACTAAAATGCAGCCTATATGCACTGTAAAGTTTGTTCCCAGAAGTGATTTCTTGTAATTGTAATGACGAAACACCAACCAACGCCGGAAAAATACAGATTTCAAGGAGGAAAAAAATATATATGTTGAAGAGCACCGGAAAAACGGCAGTACAAAGTGGACCTCACTGGCGCTGGTATAGCCGGCCAGTGGGTTCAACATAGGCCGGCCAATACCTAAGTGCAACAATCAAAGCTAATTTGTAGTGCTCAGCGCAATGCTGGCTGAAGTCAATGTAGTACACAGCACAGCGCCAGATTAGATGTGAATGCCGGTGCTGGCGCTATAGCCACAAAACAGTTGCTAACAGACACATCATAAATTAGGCCCAAAATTATTTTCCTTGAGCCTCCAAAAAGAACCATACTGCTTCTCTCTAGCAATCTTTCCCTGTGCTGATTAGTCTGCAGACCCTGCTCAGTCCCTGTCCCTGAAGTTCTACTTCCAGGGATTGTGTAATCTTTGTGACTGCTGTGCAGTAATGTAGTAAACTGAACATATTTATTAGTCATAAAGTAATTATAAAAGTTATAGTTCATAAATCGTTTGTCTAAATAACTGCATCTGTCATCAACAACAAGCAATATTCTCATAGATATTGCCTTAATTTATTTTTCTGATGAAACTGGTTTAATTTTCAAACTCATCACAGTAGGAATATTTTAATGCTTTAAAATGTATTTTATGATATATCTCATCTGTTGGCTAAATGGCTTCTGTTTCCAGGCAACCAGTGAGCAATGGTATAGCGTATTTCTTAAGGACAAGAGTTCCAGATGGAATCACAGAGAAACCCCAGAGCAACATACAAGGAGACAAGGTACACAAATCCAATAAGCAGCATTAGCGGTAACCTTTGCTTGCTAATCACTAAATATAGTATGTCAACGATAATTATTGCTTAACTTTTATTTTATATTATATATTTTATATATCACCAGTGGTATTAGAAAACCAGTGAGATCCATTTTAAACATTGAACATTAAAAAGACATAGGAAAAGAAACAGCGTATAACATTCGCTATATATTTTATAAAGTAAGCAAAATGTATTTAGTTATATACTTCAATAATTTCTATATATTGGGAGAGGGGGTCATTTTACCCCTATTTTATTAGATGATGTGCCAGACAAGGGTCTTTTGGCTGCTGACGCCGATTGAATTCTGTCTTTTTGCTACCAAACACATTAAAATGGATTGGGGGAATGGGGTCATTGACTTGAGTTGGTGAATATTCCCAACTTCTTAATGTTAATAATTATAAAATAAAAATTGTGCCCCCCTCCTATAGGTTTTTAGGCCTGATGCACATGGCATGTGCAACACAGGGTTCAGAGGCCAAGTGGTCGCCCACCCTCCCTGCAGGTGTACTATCCCATATGCCCTTTAGCACAGGTGCAGTACTGTGTTGGTAGGGAGAATTTTCTGAAGGCATTTCCCCAAGGTATAAAAGCCTCTTGATGTAGCTGTAGCTTAATTTTTGGATAGATGAAGGGGGGGGCAGGGGTGCAGCTGTAATGGGGCCATGTGAGACAGTCACCACAGGTGGCGGCACATACTGGACCTGTTGTTTTTTGTTTTTGCCATATTTTTGCACTTGTCTCATTAGTGGTTCAGCAGAGATCAGGAGAGGGGGATGCTGTGGCATGCTGTCATGTTTATACAGGCAATCATTGGTGGTTCAGTGGCTGTGGCCCTTACCACTACATGTTGAGCAAATCGGCACTGCTCCAATCATAGGAAGAAGCCAGGTGGAGTGGCACACTGCTCTATTGAAGAGTATGTGGCATGCCCTGGGGGATGAGGACGCCTTTCTATGGTTCGCCTCAGGCAATAGAAAAGCTAGGTTCACCCCTGGTGGGAGGAAGCCTAAAGAATTGATGAAGGAGTCAAAGCTCCTGCAAGAAAGTCTACAGAAATCTTCAGGCAAGCCACTAGGACTGAGTTAAACTAATTTATTTATTAACAAGGGGGGAGGTTTTGTTTTATTTTTTTACTCTGTACCTAACTCATCAGTTCAGAAGACAAAAATCAAACCTGGATTTTACTAGCCCAGGGCCAGCCCAAGACAATCTTGCTGAGCCCCCTCACAACCATGATGCTGGGGCTATAGCATTA
This sequence comes from Gastrophryne carolinensis, assembly GCA_027917425.1. Taxonomy (NCBI): domain Eukaryota; kingdom Metazoa; phylum Chordata; class Amphibia; order Anura; family Microhylidae; genus Gastrophryne; species Gastrophryne carolinensis. The sequence goes on along the minus strand of CM051235.1, from coordinate 100,764,242 downwards.
GGGGCTGGCATTCCTTGGCTTGTAGGTACAGTGGGACTGGGTAGAGGGGCTGAGAGGATGACTAAGGGGCCCCTTAACTGGCCCCAAAGCAGTTCAGCCCACCGAGCATTGTCCCAGATCTCCCTATGGCCATTCCACCCCTGGGTACAAGGACCCTTATAACAGTTAAAATAGTAGGGGAGTAGGCCACCTAGTCCAATTATCTGCTCCCCCTTTCAGGGCGCCAGGGTATACAGAAACTCTTGAAGAGCATCGAACCTGTGCCACAGGATTTGCCACGCATCTCAAATTTTGATTCCTGATGCGCTGGGCAAATATTCCTGGGAGGACGGGGGTCACATTTTTTCAAAGCAGAACAAAACCCTGGGTGGCCACCTCTGGGGTGTCCCAAATTGTGATGCCCTACTGTATAAAAACTCACCTTTGTCCTGGCTGCCATGGAGATATGAAAAATGTCGGCCAGATTCCCAGCATCTCTGGGCTGAGACGCACTCCCGCGCCCAGCTATTCATTTCAGCTAGGGACAGAGGCACTAAAGCTCTTCTAAAGGGAAACTAGGGATGCGCCCACTCCCACACCCTATTGCTGAACTGTGTGTCTAACCCATATATCCGGATATCTAAATGCACGGCATACGGAGCTGATTGGACAAGAGCTCTCCCATGTGCCATAGGAATGGGGAAAGGGGTTGTCCCATTGTCTCGGGCTTCGCGTTGCACTGTCCCAAACTTTAATCTGTTTTTAAAAAGATCCTGTAGTTCCTAAGTCATTTCAAGTATTAGAGCATTAGAGATGCAGAGAAAAAATGAGGAGAAACAGTGGGTGTGGCAACAGCAATGTGATGTAAGTGCATTGTTGTGCCTCTAGTTATTACTGCCAGTGCATAGTGTGACCAGACAGGAGGAAGGAGGATGGGGTTTCAAAGCTGCAGAGAGAGGCAGCCAATCAAGACATGTGGGGAGGGAGTGAAAAGTGTTTCCATGCTTGGTCCACTGAAGGACCAGGTCAGTGGGGTGAAAGCTGAAGAAATATATCAGTAGCTTACCTTTCATTAACTTTTGACTTGCCAATAACTTTAAGCATTTCAGAAACCTCTGTTATGCACCAGCTTAATTTACAAATCTTAGTTTTGCAATAAGAAGGTTTTATTTTATTTTTGTGTGACTGGTAGGGGGTTAAATGAAGTTTTTTCGCAGCGAGGCCCCAGTTAAAATGAACTATACCTGTTATGTAAGAAGTGAGATAATATCACATTATGCTCATATCTGTACTTGAAATCTGGATCCTTTGTGTTAGTTTCTAATTTCTACCCGCTCATTAATATACACTGAAAACCTAGTTTCCATTTTTCAAAAAGCACTTTAATCTGTACTAAAGGAGCATATTAATACTACATTATACTCAAAGGACAGTATGTTCTTAAATCTTATTCCATCTCATTCCATTTTGTTAACAATATTATCTCCTTTAACAGCCTTAAATAGTTGTAGCTATGTGACTACATCACTTGTGAATTAATTATTATTTAAAAAGGAACAATACCCGTAATATTTTACTCTCTCAGGCAGGGCCAGAATAAGTGTGGTGGAGGCCCCAGATACAGTATTATTGAAGCCCAGTAATTTAGCAAAGTGGATGCTCACCTTTTTTCCCTCAGTAGCTGTTTGATAAAAGTCTGGCACATTTACTGGAACATCAGATCGAGTCCCCTATGCCAACCAGGTTGTACCACCTGTCATCAATGATTTACAGAAATGCTGACACGACCCCTCCATTTACTGTAATAAGTGGGCATACCAAGCCCTGGCTACAAGCCCACATAGCTGTTGCCCAGGCTGGTTTTACAAAGAGAGGGGACCCATGTAATGGTAGTTTTGGAGGTTTTAACAGCAGTAATAAAGTTTAGCTTTAATTGCATTCCAAATTATGGTGCTACCTATCTCAAGCAATGTTGCAGCACACGTGGTAAGGGTAATGGGACCGCAGCATGGGGAGCTGACAAGATGGCATCACAGCAGACAAACATTCATCTGCAAGCAGGATAATTAAGATAATAAGCATCAGCTTGTTTCATTGTTGCAGGGTCATGAAAATAAAGGTTTAATGACTTAATCCATGTCAGGGTCAAATTCACAGTTTACAGGCCAAACAAACTTTCATAGCTTGTATAAAAGCAAACACAGGCACTTGCTTTATAAGGACATTTCAGTGAACCTTCAATACTATATAGGTTCAGGATTTTCAGTGGTAAGTTTAGAATAAGGTCAGTGTTGAGGGACAACAGCCGGGTTCAAAACTTCCCATATGGAAGAAAGACTGATCTGCCTAATTATGTGGATCACAAGAAAGAGCATAACAATTAAATGGAGAGAACCCAAACCTTTAGACCTTAAAGAATGGAAAAGGCACATGACCCAACAAATAAAGAATGAGATTCAAATGAAAAATAGTGGGTCCGCACTCCTTAAAACTCGATCCTTTAATGAAGTATCGTTAAAATCATTTCCATCCAGTATTAGTCATAGACCATCTATGACTAAGGGCTGACCATTACCCGAAACGCGTCAGAGGATTATACATTCTGTTGGTCTGGGTCTCTTTTGTGGATTTTATGCATTGCTTTTAGTATACTGGATGGAGATGATTTGCTGTGCAGTTGGGGTTTGGGATCACCCCGGGCCGGGCACCCTAATCATTCACGCTGCTCCAGAGTGCGGATACTTGCTTTTTGCTTGTTTAAAGAATGAGATTACCCTAGCAACAGACCCCAAATATAGAAAGGTATTATCAGAAGGAATGAAAATAATTCAGGAAGTGTAAATCCAATATGGATACATAAACATGATAAAAACTTCATATCTGATTTAAGAAGAATAACAGAGGGGGGAATAGACTAGATAAAACAAGGTTGGAATCAAGGACTAAATACGAATAAGATCTGCCGGTAGAATTAGGCAAAAAAAAATTAAAAATGGGGGGAAGAGCTTGGGGGAGGGGATTAAGGGAGGGGCTTTGGGGGGGGGGGGTGGGCACAGTGCAAATTATTGGGAAACTCCTAAACATATACATAAAGCATTAACGACCTGACATGTATAAGATCCATCATGAAAGACCAATATGATAAAATATTTTATTGATGCAGAGCAACAGAACTGCTGACATTTTGTAAAAAAAAAAAAAAAAGAAGACTTCCCCGGGGTTTAAGGGTTTCCAACAACAGGGGCAGCTGAACCTTACCAGAGTCTAGGCTTATCTCACAGCCTCTTCCACACACGCCAGATTTTATTATCTTTAGTAAAATTTGATTTGGAGGAACCCAAATTCCCTGGGGAAATGTTTTTAATCATCTGAATTGAATATTTATGAAATTTGCACATTTCCAACAGGATTTACCCAGTCTGTCCCCAGTTAAGGGGCAATCATGTATACCTTCCAACTGGCCCTCTTTTGACTGTCCCTCTTTTGAGTTCATGCCCCCCTGTCCCTCATTTTCAATTGTTCCTCTTTGGGGATTAAAATGCAGATATGCATAAATAAATGATTCATTTGGTTGAGGGAGTAGCTGGGAGGCAGCTGAAGTTTTCTAGTTGTCTTACTCACTTTCTCAGTATCCATTCCCTCTGCTCTGCTAACAGAACTAAATTCCTGAAAACATATTGCGATCATTTGTGAAAGTATAGACAATATCTTTGAAGAAGGTTGGGTGTGAACTGGGGTTGCAAATTTGGTGTGATTAGGGGTGTGGCATGGACATGGCAGGTATTGTTTCCCATATTGATAAGTTGGAAGGTATGAGTTTTGGCCTGGTGGTAAGCAGTGGCCTTGTGACCGGAAGGTGGCAGTTTTGATTCCATGACTGAAGTGAACTTGAACAAGGTACCTAACCCCTCAACTGCTCCCCAGGCTAGGGCAGGCCACAGCTTCGACATGTATGCACTCACTATTTTTGCTTGGCTCATTGCAGGGAAAAGTTTAATGCAGAGGAAAATGTATATGTGTGCACATGTATACAATGGCCATATATATCAATAAACGTTAAAAATCCTGTTAGATACTTGATTTGAGCCTTGGCCCATACATTTATACCAGGCCTACACAGGCATCTGTGGTGGAGCCCCTTACAGTGATAGTAATTTCATTTCTACATTGATCAACAGAAATAAAAAGCTTGTCATTTTAAAGCCAAAATAGTTAGCTGCCAAAAAAATGCTTTGTATTGGTAGAGCGTAATTAGTATCCAACCAAATTCAGTCTGTCCACCATTCTGGCCACCAAGGAAGGTTGATGTCACGCGTAGAAATGTTTATTGCACAAACGCAAACACTATATTTGATATATCACAAACTGACTGACAACATCTTACTATCATCATTAATTTGTCAGTTACGTTTCTAGTGTTCCTCATACAGTCTTGTCATGTGAATGTGCTTATCAGGAGGCTACAATGACATATCAAGAAGGGTTGTTATTATGCTCCTAACTGCATGATTATGAAAAAGATTTTTTGTCCGTATTACAAAAGCCGCTTTGAGGTACAACATATAGCGCTTAGCTCTGACATTTGTCTTTGCCAACTTTTCTTTTTGTGAAATAACAGAATAATCTCTGTCTGTGCAGAGGGATCCAGAATAGTTTATATGTCAATCTGCTGCGTTATGTTCTAACAGGCAGCCGAACAGCAAAGTGTTAACAGCAATCAAAGGCTCTGGAGCTCCGCCAATCAAAATTATCTGCTGCCAGATCTCTTACAACTGAGCCATCCTTCAGCAACTTCAGTGAATCAGCACAAAAGTCTTCAAAAAAGACAGCGACCTGGGAACGAATCTTTAAATGATCAGGTGAAATCATTGTGTTAGTTTGCCCTGCTTGTTCATCCGAAGAAGAGTGAAAGATAAACTGAGGACCTATCTATTGCTGTTAGGTCACCTCTTGGATTTTAGTCGAATGTTATTCCTGTGCAGTCAGTATATTTGAACTGCTAAATAATTAATAGCAGCAATGCTTTGAGTAAAGTATCGCTATGGAGGGTAATTTATATTAGTGTAAGCCAATAGTAAACATAAAGTAAAAAAACCTTAACCCCCCCTTCCAGCCCCTCCCGTGGGACAGGCTGATTCATTACTAGTGCCAGGTATCGGCCGATGAGCGTCTGTATAGCAGCGCTTAGAGCAACCGATAGTACACGCTGTGATCGGCTATCGGGCGCTGTAACAGAGCGCCTCAGTCGCTGTAGTAACTTGGCCGGCATTGATGAATGAGATGTATGTTGGGCGCTCTAACACCAGTACAGTGTTGCAGCGAGTGAGAGGTAGAGCCATCTCAGTGCGACCAACTCTCAGCGACTCACACCATATTCAACAAAAAATAGACTCACAGAGCGTAGGTCTGGTCTCTATAGCATAGAGCAGCAGACGCTGTGTGATTAAAGTCTGTTTTTGAACACATGTACACCAGTAACAAAGCGAAAACACATGGAATGACATTGTTGTAACATTGTGACATTAACACTTTAATGCCAGACCTGTAATGAAAATTCTGCATAAAAATATATAAAATCAAAAAAGTTTTCAAGAATGACTCATTCTAGGCCAGGAGAGGTGACACAATTATTTGAGAAAAAAAAAAAACCCTGTTTAAACAGAAGAAAAGGAACGTCCACCGAAATGTATGGGAGAGGGACAGGTAGCGACAGGTAATACCTGGCGCTTTGGAATCTAGAGCGCCGACGCTATACGCTGAGCCGCCTGAAATGATACGCTACATGGCGCTGTTAGAGTCGCTCACCAGAATCACCTTCATAAATGTGCTACAAGGCACTACCTGCCGATATCCCTTGATGAATAAACCTCTAAGCCTGACTTTAATGCTTCAGAATAAAAGACTCACTAGTTCACGGCTGGACGATCTCAAGGGCTGCCACTGTGGAAGCTGTCATCTCTAGACCATGATTGATTGCTTAGGCATCCAATTGCAGTAAAGTGATTGACTGACTGTGCATTCCTGGTCAGTGCGAACGCTGTGTTCATAACGGGGTTTTGGGAAACTGGTGCCATGAAGGTGCCATGAAGGCTCTTTTTTAATACCCCTAAAACAGACTTACGGGGTTAAGCATTTGTTTGTTTTTAACCCTGATTTTTACACCAAATTTGAAAGCCTCTATAGGGCAATGTAAGATCATTTTTCGGACCTATAGTCCACATCTGCTGCATTGATAGGGTGAAAAATGTCACCCATGAAACTTTGCAGTACCAATGTGGTGGCAGGTGAGCATACACAGCCAACTTTAAGCAGGGAATCCAGCTGATCTGAACTTGATCTGCTTTATTGTTAATTAAACTTTGGTTAAAGGTACATTTCTGACCATTATATTGTATAAGCCATATCCACCCCTGCTTATTGATTTTGCACAGACTACCTAAACTTAATATTTTTTGGGACTCAGAGTGGGACACTTAGGCCCTTATTTAACAAGGGATAGCGACAGGTAGCGCCTGGTGAGCGACCGGTAATGACGGGCACCGCCACGAGAACGCCGGCTCCCTACCACAATCACACATTTATCAAGCCGATTCTGCTTAGCGACTGAGATAGCGCCATATAGCCACTCATTCATCATTATTCCAGCCTCAGCCCACAGCGCCAGCGTCCGACCTTGAACAGCGACAGGTATGACCTCTCGCTACCTGGCGCTCTCCAATGCATTTCAATGGAACAATCTTTAAATATTCATAATTCATTCATATTAATGTTTTTTTTTTTTTTTAATGTGAAAAATTCTGTTACCACTTCTGCCATGTTAGATATTTTTTTTTAAGGTAAAAAAAAAAAAAAAAAAAAACTTTGTGCAGAATTGATATTACAGGTCTGATATTAATGTATTCATATTACAAAATGTTTTTAAAAACTAGTTTTTTTTGGTTTCCTAAAATATGGTTGTTTGGGGTTAAAAAACTACTTTTAACCCATCGCCGCCAGCGCTCTGGGGTTTAAACATGCATTTTACAGCGCGAGAATTTTTTGAGCGTGATTTGTTAATGAATATGGTGGGAGCCGGTCGCTATGGCCAGTCGCTATCATGCGCTCCCATACAGCGCGGAACCTGTCAAATAGCGACTCCTCACCCAATATTCAACATTACTGCACACCGACTGAGTCGCTGTCAACAACCGAACAACGGCCAAGCACAGCGACTACTAGCGGGCGCTCTGAAAATACTGCTACAGTCGCTCAACTGTCGCTACCTGCCGCTATTAATGAATCGGCCTCTTAGTCAGACTGATCCCTTTACAGGGTATTTGGTGTGATGGAGGTGGTTTGGGGGTGTGGCTTATCCAGGGAATTTTGAGAATTGAATATCCAGAGCATTCTAGCTATTTCTATGTGTATGCTGTGAGTGGTTACTGCTCTGCCCCTGCCTCTGGTCCATAAAGGATATTGATGGCTGCCCAAATACTCAGCCAATCCAAACATTATATTACCACTGTTCAGACAATAAGATGGAGCAGGGCCCCAGATTTTCTGAATTCAGAGGGATAGTCTTCCCACTAATGTAAGCAAAGTGGGATGTTTATGTGTCAGTTTAAGACCACCACTTACTGCTTCAGTGTTACAGGATACATTTTAAGTTGAATTCCAGAAAAAAAAGTGGATCTGAAAGATTCCAGGGGCATCTCAAATCGGTGTGTATAAAACCCCTTGAGGCACCAGTAAACACTCACCTTTCCCCGTGCCAAGGACGCATGCATGTGCAGGTTCTCTTCCAGTCAGTTTGCCTTTTGGCAAGCAGCTCTGATTGTTTTCCATGGGGAGCGGGTGAATGCTCTACATCATTGAGCGGTGCGTTCACTCTCACTTATTGCCATTGCGATAGGCTGGGGCAGGAACATGTGCCACTGGGAATGCTGCCACTCTCCCTCCCTATTGAAATTAATCAAAGCCCTTTGCCAAAGGATGTAAACAAGGCTCATCCCAATTTGGGATGCCCTGGGCGCACAGAGTAAAATGATTTTTACTTTCTTGGGTTTTGTTCTGTGTAAATGTATTTTTAAAATACCTAATGATGACAATCTCTAAACTGCATTTTAAATCATTCTAATGTAGCAATGCCTTTTTCCATTTTAGACACCAAATGGTGAAAGTCCCCAGCAAAAAAATAGCTCGTCCTCCACATCATCGTTCACTACATTTATTGACCCCAGACTTCTACAGTTTTCACCTCCAACAAGCCCAACAAACTCCTGTGAGTACAGCAAAATGGGAATGAAAACTGCAAACAAATATGTTCATGTTAAACGTATAATGTACATCGGGGGTGCACAACCTTTTGGAGGGTTACATAAGCGATTTGAAAACTGGTCGCAGGCCACAATGAATAGATAAAGCTACTCGCTGTCTCCACAAACTCCATGGATTATTTTACTCATAGACCCGTCTACCACAGCACACTATCCAACCCCTTTATTATTATTTATTTATATAGTGCCATCTTCTTCCCTAGTGCTTTACAATGTAGTAATTACAGACAGGGTAAAACAAAGTACATAGACAACTGCAGACCAAATGCAACAAATTACAAAGCCGACAATATGAGAGTACACCATTACCACATTTATAGGTAACAAATCCAGACATGCTAGCAATACACATGTTGATTGCCTTACCACTTACCAAATATATGGCTCCCATATTTATAGCCCATCTACCCATCAATCCCAAATCGTAATTGTATTCCCAATAGTCAACCCATCAAAATGTCTACCAATGCTAAACACAATTAAATATAGTAAAAAACTCTTATGTTTTATGGTGCCAGAGATTTATTGCACTATCTATGGTTACCACATTCCTTTAGGCCACCACTGACACTTCTATTTGGCAATGGGCCCCTCCTATATCACTCTCATTCAACCTCTCATCCTATTTACTTACTATACTATACTATACTTTTACACGCCAGTTTTATTTTACCCCCCCCACTCTCCCCACAGCATGTCGGGGCCACATAACATGGCTCAGAGGGCCACAGGGAGCATATGTGATGTACATGGTAGAATTTTTTCTTACAAACATACTATGCAGTACCTAAAGATACCTACAGCTGTTAGCTGTTTGGCACCATCATAGTCATGCATGTTCTCTGTCTGTTTCATTGTGCTCTAGCTTGTTAAAGTGGCAGTCCAGCCAATCCAACCGGTATCCGCCCTCCCCACCCACCCACCCATTCTACTACGTAGTTTCTGTGATGCTGCACTCATCAGGGTAGTATTCTAAAAACTAAAGGTGATGCAAGCTGTCAGGGAACCGCAGGACACGTGATCCCACTATCAACCAGGGACCTCCAGACACACAGACCGCATTCCCAAGAAACCCTTGTCCGAGTCCTCCTATCAGGAATACCAGGCCCCAAGCCTGCGGACACACAGATTCTTGGTTTAAGGCAAACAGATCGCTCAAGTTAAATTAAAGTTTAATGCTATAAGCACACTAGGCAGTGATAACAAACATTTGGCTATGATGGAATATGAAATGATACAGATGATACAAATGCTGTTCTGAGAAGGTTACAGGATAGAGTGAGTTACACAGAGAAACAATAGTCAGTTACCTTAATATGCAGTTGCAGAGTAGTAGTGATTGAGAGCTCCCACAAGAGGTAAGTGAAGAGCTTACAGATGATTTCGGACACCTCTCCGCTGCGAGACCCCTATCCAGAGAAGTGACCCAGCTCTCATCCCCTTGGCTAACTTTTAAGCAGGTGTCTATCCTCCACCCCCTCCCATCTGTGGTACGGGTTGTCACCTCCCACTGTTCTGGAGCGTGCCTTAGCCCCTAAAACCCTTTAGGGGTTATAACTTTGGGCAGGGGGTCGTATGGCTTTGGGTACGGCACCAAATCATTGGGCTGAACTCCGGGCATCAGATGAGTCCAGAAATGGGCTCCCTAAGTGGGTCAGAACCTTAGATCTCCATTTACCTGGTTTTTCTTTATTGCTGAGCCCGCAGAAACCTATCCCCTTGTGCGGTTTTGTGAGCCGGTTCTAATTCTGTACCTGGCTTGGTGCTGGGACACATGGTGGTGCCGCTATGGTCCGATTGGTGTTGGTGCCGCTTGACTGCGGCTTTTATCTGTGATGTGACAAATTCACAGCCAGGGGTCCAGCTAGCTGCAGACCCAGTGGAGTCTTCTCAGGCTAAAGGTGTGAGAGTCAGCAGGAGAGCAGTAGGGGGGGGGGGGCTTTGAAGCTCAAACTGCCTTTCCTGAATGTCAGGACCCCATGCCCATATATGGACTTTTTTTTCCTGCTGGCCTTGTAATGGCAGACATTTGCTAAGAACAGAGAACCTTAAAGGGGGATGCTGAGCATCAGCGATAAAATGCAATGTAAAATTTGCCCTATTCCTCACACAAGCTTTAGTATTTTAAAGGGAAAAAAATAATATTCTTGTAATATGCCCTTTGTTGTTTTATTGACTCAGCTTGTGGCATGAAAGTAGAACCACTCCGCAGAGAAAATACAAGAAAAGGATCAGTTGTCAATGTAAATCCAACAAATATTCGACCTCAGAGTGACAGTCCTGAAATTCGCAAGTATAAGAAGAAGTTTAATTCTGAGGTCCTATGTGCTGCTCTCTGGGGTAAGATTTAATATGTCACAATTATTTATTATTTTTTTTCAAATTATTTTAACTCCTAAAGTTGCTTCTTGATATGTCTACTTATCTTAAACCAGACCTTCACCCAGAATGAGAGTCTATCTTGTATGTTTCTGCCACCCTGTACATACAGATTGCCCACATTAAAAATCGTCCTATCTGCACCTAATGCGTACCCTGAGCCTTTAAACATCCAAGATGGTGGCTCATGGAGCATCAGTAGCTGATTATGCCGCTCTGCATTCTGGGATTGCTGTCCTTTTGCTGACCCCAGCTATGCTCTGTCTGTGCAAAGCACAGCTAGAACTCACCTCCTGTACTTTACCCAGCTCTCCTCTCCTCCAGATGGCGGCACCCATATCCTAGAGTCTTGAACAGATTTACAGCCTGGCGGGGGAAAGAATAAAAAGTAAGCAACTAAAAACTTAAATTTAGATGCTGGGGAATAGTTTTTTATGGATTTGGGCTTTTCATGCTGAAGGTCCGGTTTAAACATAATGTTTACTGTTTACTCACTTTTTTCTAAAAATAGACCTAAACTTGGGTTTTCCAAAATAGACCTAAATTTGGGATGCCCAGCTGTGTGAAACCCTACCGATCAACTATTATATATACCTCATGGGTGACCTCATGGTGCAGATGTGTCCCTTAAGCTTCTTTATATGCAGGGCTAGGTCTGGTTCTGGTCCACTTTAAGGATAGTTACTTGAATTGTGCTAGGAACAATTTTAAGTCCACTCAAGCTGAAAATCGACGTTTAGATAAATGTATAAACTGTTTTTATGTGTTTAGGGACATGTTTACTTTCTTTCCTGCATCAATTTTATTTGTGACACTTCTATAATTGCAAAAAAAAGCCCTGACCACAACTTTTTTTTAATTTACATAATAAATGTTAAAAATAAAATGCAGCTAAGGCTTTGCAAACAATATGCAGTGTTTAAGTGATAAGTACCTGGCATTGCACACCCATACCCGACTTTCCAATGCTAGTAGGTGATGTACACACCTACCAAGGCAACCTGAATGGTTGACAATGGTCACTTGAGTGGCTCCTGTGGTGGAATAAGATTTTAAGCCCAAAATGTGTATTCTGTTATTAAACCCGACCTTCACCATGATTTAATGAAAACCCCAACCCCTTAAAAAACTATTCCCCAGCATCTAAAACTAATATATTTTACAGTTTAGTCACTTACTTATTATTCTTTTCTCCACTGGGCCTCATCTCTGTTCAGGACTCTAGCATACGGGCGGCGCCATCTTGCCTCAGAAGCATCACATACTGAGGAGAGCAGAGGAGGGGAAAAGTGCAGGGGGCGGGGTTATAGCTGTGCTTTGCACAGACAGAGCAGAGCCGGGGTCAGCGAAAGGTCAGCAATCCCAGTATGCAGAGCGAAACAGTCAGAAGACACTTCCTGTTTGCAGGCTGCCTGATGATCCATGAGACGCCATCTTGGATGTTTAAAGGCTCATAACATGCAGTAGATGCAGGTAGGATGATTTTTAATGTGAGCAATCTGTATGTACGGGGGGGGGGGGAGAGATAAGATAGACTTTAATTCAGAGGGAAGGTCCGCTTTAATAACTCTACATTTAACTGTTAAAGGGGTAGGCGCAAACTAATACCTCCAAAATCTAAACCAAATCTTTTCCATTTAAAAAAAAAAACTGGCTGGAGGTAGTCTTGAAATAATTGATTGCTTCCTGCCTTCATTTTCCGCTGCCTCGTAGACATCCACGGCACACAAGCACCTAGCAAAACATGCAGAGCAAATAAAAGACTAATTTAAGTTTTACAAACCTCCATTCAAAAAAAGAAAGTTTAGTCAATTGCTTTTCCGCTTATGATCAGTGGCAAGTGCAGTTTGAGAGGGCTTAACCCCATGCAGGTGTCATGGAATGGCATAAAAATGAATCCTTATTGAATTACATGGGGGAAGCCATCTTGCCACACACCTGATAGTCCTGCTTACACATGAGAATTAGGGTGGTGCTGTGCCAGCAGCAATTCACAGCAAACTAAGATATATATATATATGCCTCAGAAATGAAGCGAAGCTTGCCTGTCATTTTTGACATACACAGACACTGAATAAACAGCCAAGACATCTGTGTGAGGGGAGCTAATACAATGTATCTCTATGGTGGAGTCTTCCAAAAGCTCTCAGTCAGGGGATACAATGTATACATTGTATTTTATTTAAAGAGGAGTCATTACAGCTGAAGGCTTACTACTTCTGGCTAGAATTAAGAGAAGATTTCACAGAGCTAGGAGGCAATTTCATGCGTGTGGCAAGATGGCCGCTGCCACCCATGTTTAAGAATCTGCCTGCTATTCCAAACATCTTCATGGTGTTAATCCCCCTTAAGAAGCTTATATCACTGATTGCCACAGGGGGCTTTAGTGGAGCAATTTACTAAGCTTTGAGTTTTGAACTGGAGGTCCACTTTAACATAGAATTCTTGCGGGTTGTACAAATGTGTTTGTCTGTGTTCGGCTGTACTAGGTGTTAATCTATTGGTGGGAACTGAACATGGTCTGTGGCTGCTGGACAGAAGTGGTCAAGGAAGAGTTTATTCCCTCATAAGCCGAAGACGATTTTACCAAATGGATGTATTGGAAGGATTAAATATTCTGATCACAATTTCAGGTCAGCTAAATGAGCACTATATGATTTGTTTTGTGTTTGTTTATTCCAAGTATGTCACACAACCCGCTTCCACTATTCATGACATATGGGTTATGGTCCAGTAGAGGGCGAACTTCTACAGAGATGAAAGCAAAAAAGAAGCCCCTCCCGGTCCATAAATACCTGGGACCTCCCACACATTCCCCAGTTCCTTCTCTGCAAGACGGCGAGCAAGTCAGAAGATGTATGCTGCTCTTCCTTGCAGGTAAGCCGGGCTTGCACCCGGGCTACTTTTTTTTTGCCCTATTTCTGCCCGGACCTTTAGATTGTAAGCCCTAAACTAGCCTCCCAGCTTCGGCTGCAGGTCCAGGTGAGGGTAGGAATCACCTTAATAGGTGCTTAGGGAGCCATGCTCCCCCGTGAGACCCCATACAAGGGGGTAGGCGGTATCCGGGTTGGTGATCCCGGTTTGGGATGCCCTGTCCCCATTTACTTCCCTTACACCTTACGGTGAAGGGTTCTCTCCCTTCCGGGTCCCCTCCACTAACCCTCCAGGGGAGGGGGATGACTTCATTCTGCTATTCTTTTCACTTGACGTGTGTGTGTGAGTGTGCGTGTGTGCTTATTTACGTTGCCGCTTTGCGATCTGCACGCAGTCTGGGGAGCTTCTCCCCCTCAGGCTGCGTCTGTGAGGGGGCAGGGCCGGGCGCTCGCGTTGCCGCAGCCCACCCCCTTCTGTTTTGTCGCCATTGCGGACCCATCTTCTGGCTGGGAACCGCATTGCTGGATCGGAGGGAAGGGGACGGGGCCAGGCGCGGCGCGCGATCCGCGCTGACCCGCCCCTTCTTCTCCCTCCCTCTCTCTCTCTCTCTCAGGAGCTGCTGGATAGCTGGACGCCATTTTCAGTGTGTGTGAGTGCCCTGTCGGGCTTCCCCCCGTTTTTACTATATTTAATGCCCCATTCGCGCTTGGGGCAGCGCTGGCCCCCTCTGCTTTTACATGTTTTTTATTATGCAGTTGTGTGTGTGCATGTGCTTATGGACATCTCTTGTGTCTTTCAGGAGGACTCCCTGTGCCAATTGCTTAAAAGGGGGTTCTCCCGGTCCTAGGGTCCCTAGCAGAAATTTGGGGCGATTGTAAATCCTCCCACTTGGGACTTAAAGGGGCATCCCGGGTTGCTTAAAAGCGTAATTCCCTTGGGTCATTGCGACTACCTTCAAATCACCATATGGAGGCTCCACAGGATACCGGGCTCGGGCTCCCTTCGGGACAATCCCGGCTATGTGTGGGTTGTGGGGTATCTCTTACGGGGGAGAATGTACTTATTTGCATACCATGTGCGCAACAGGCCATAATGACCCCAGACGTCTGGGTCAGTGCCGCCCGCCTCACCTACCCCACCCCGCATCATCCGTACCCCAAGTGACACTGTCATTAGTGGGGAGTCGCACTCGGATGTATGTGCCAGGCTGGCCAACCTCGAGAAAATTATTTCTAGCTCAGTGGGCAGAAAGGCCCCTGCTAAGAAAAGGCATCTGTCACCGGCTACATCGGTAATTGATTTTGATGATTATGACCCCCCTGACTGGACTGATTATTCCCTGCTTGAGGAGGGGGAATTGTTTGAGGAATATGAGACTGAGGAATTGCAGTTCTTTGATTCTGATGCCGGGCAGGCGCTGGGGGATGCTGTGGATACTCCCAAGGTCCTGACCCATCTATCAGAGGTTCTGGGTATTTCCCCACCAGCGGAGGCCCCTCCGAAGAAGGGGGAATTCTTTGGGTTCTCTAAGCCTCGCTTGGAGTTTCCAAATCAGGATCATTTTGACAGCAGGATTCTTAGAGAATGGGAGAAGCCGAGTCACCTTCATGGTGTTCCTCAGGGATGGGATAGGAAGTATCCCTTTCCGGTGGACACGGTGAAGCGCTGGTCTTCCCCTCCCGAGGTTGACGCACCCATTTTAGGATTGTCCAACACCTCCGTTGTACATTCTCCTGACGCCACTACCCTTAAGGATGGTGAGGACAAGCGCATTGATCAGATGGCATGTCATGCCTTCGCCAGTGGGGGTTCTGCCTTGCGACCTGTCTGTGCATCGGCACTCGTGGCTGTGGCCACCAGGTCGGAGATCAGGGACATGTTAAATGGGTCCCAGCTCAACAGGGACAGCGTTGAATTCACAACCCTTAAGAGCTGTGAATTGTTCATGAATTTTGTTTTGTCGGCTATGGACGACACTATTACCATGTGTAGTAGAACTTCGGCCCTGTTGGTGGCCATGCGCCGATTGGTCTGGCTGCACCAGTGGCGGCTGACATTGCGGCCAAGAAGTCACTTACAGCTTTGCCCTTTTTGGGAACACGGCTGTTTGGAGACAAATTGGATTCTGTGGCGAAGGGTGGGAAGCTACCTCAGTGTAAGAAGCTGCGTCGCTCCTTTCGGGGGGCAGTAATCCTTCCTTTCGCGGTGCCAGAGGGGGCAGAGGTCTTGCCTACTCTGGCTTTAGAGGTGATTCCTGGAACAGAGGTAGAGGACGTGCCCGTACGGCCTCTACCTGGGATTCCAGGCCCAAGCCCGCTGCCAAGCCAGCTCAACAATGAGGAGGCGCCCTCACCCTTGCGGGTGGGGGGGGATGGCTGAGGCTCTTCTTCCAGGTCTGGGCCCAGGAGGTCACAGACAAGTGGATATTGGAAGTGGTCTCGTCTGGGTACAAACTGGAGTTCGAGTCCCGGCCTCCTTCCAGATTCCTAAGGTCTCGGGTGGCATCGGATCCTCGGGCAGCGCAGGGGCTCCTATTGGCTGTAAAGAATTTTCTGGACATGGCGGTCATATGCCCGGTGCTTTCAGAGAGAGGCCGGGGCTATTATTCCAACCTCTTCACGGTTCCCAAAAAGGATGGCTCCATAAGACCCATCCTAGATTTGAAGCTTCTCAACAGGTTCATCAGAACCAAGAAGTTCCGCATGGGGACTCTGCGTTCAGCCATCGGTTCCCTTCGTCAGGGGGATTTCATGACGTCCATAGACATCAAGGATGCTTACCTTCATGTACCAATTTTCCCAGCGCACCAGAGATTTCTCAGGTTCGTGGTGGGTTCGTGGTGGGAGATCAGCATTTTCAGTTTGTGGCCCTCCCGTTCAGGCTGACCTCGGTACCGAGGGTGTTTACCAAGGTTCTGGCGGGCATAATGGCCCTGCTCAGAGCCCAGGGCATTCGCATTGTGCCGTATTTGGACGACCTACTCATTACAGCCTCTTCCCTCTGCCAGGCGGAGTTGGACACCAGGACGGTGGTGGCGACGCTGGAAAGGTTCGGATGGGTGATCAACCACCCCAAGTCTTCTCTCTCCCCATCAAGGGAGATCTCCTTTCTGGGCATGAATCTGGATACCATTCAGGCCAGAGTGTTCCTACCTCAGCCAAAGGTGCAGAGGGTTCAGGATCTGATACGTGTTCTCCTGGCCAACCCTCGCCCTTCCATTCGGCTAGGGATGACTCTTGTGGGTTTCATGGTGGCCTCCTTCGAGGCAGTCCCCTTTGCTCAATTCCACATGAGATCGCTACAACTCCATCTATTGTTGAAATGGGACAGATGTCCACAGTCCTTGGATCAGTCATTTCTGATGTCTCCCAGGGTTCGGCAGTCCCTTCAGTGGTGGCTGAAATCAAGCAATCTGATGAGGGGCAGATCGTTCCTGGCCCCTCGTTGGGAGACGGTTACCATGGATGCCAGCCTGTTGGGCTGGGGAGGTTTCTGGAAAGATCATCAGTTCCAGGGGTTGTGGGGTCCTCAGGAGGCTCACACCCCCATCAATGTCTTGGAGCTCAGAGCTATCCGCCTGGTTCTGTCGCGTCTGACACTTCACCTACAGGGTTTACCGGTTCAGGTTCGATCAGACAATCGTACTGCGGTAGCTTACATCAATCACCAAGGAGGGACTCGCAGCAGGAGTGCCCTCAGGGAAGTCTCTCTGATTCTGACATGGGCGGAGAGCAATGTTCCTTGCATCTCGGCAGTATACATTCGGGGAGTGGAGAACACGGAGGCGGACTCCCTGAGCAGGGGATTCTCTCGCCGAGGGGAATGGTCCCTCAACCACAAGGTATTTCGGGCCCTGTGTCACAAGTGGGGGACTCCGGAGGTGGATCTCTTTGCCTCTCGGCACAATCACAAGCTCCCAACCTTTGTATCTCTGTCTCAGGATCCTCTGGCCCTGGTAGTGGATGCCTTGTCCATTGCCTGGAGGGATCTGGGGTTTCGGTACCTGTTTCCCCCCTTCTCCATGGTGGGAAAGGTGGTGCGCAAGCTGGCGCTAGAGGGGGCACCAGCAATTCTGGTGGCCCCAAGGTGGCCAAGGCAGGTTTGGTTCGCAGACGTCGTAAGGTTGGCGGTAGATCAGTACAAGCTGCCCCTGTCTCCAGATCTGATCTCTCAGGGTCAACTACGTTACCCCAATTTACAAACGCTTGCTTTGACTGCGTGGCTGCTGAAACCTTCATCCTGAGGGAGGAAGGTTTGTTTGAGGCAGATATTAAAACCTTGATTAGAGCTAGGAAGAGGTCTTCCTCTACCATTTACTAGGGCCTTACCTTGCAGGGTGTTTTCGAATTCCTAGGATTTTGGAGTTTCTTCAACACGGTCTGGATCTAGGGTTCCAGCTCAGTACTTTGAAGGGTCAGGTTTCTGCCCTGGCTGTCTTTTTTCAAAGGTTGTTTGCTTTGCATCATCTGGTCAAGACTTTTTTCCAAGGAGGTCACTCATGTTTGGCCCCCTAGAAAGCCTTTGGTTCCCGTTTGGGACCTAAATTTGGTTCTTTCGGCCGTCCAGGGGCCTCCCTTTGAACCAATGCAGGATGTGGCTCTTTCTGTGCTCACTCAAAAGGTTGCCTTTTTGGTGGCTATTACCTCTGTTCGGCGTGTCTCTGAGTTGGCGGCTCTGTCTATTCAGGCCCCTTACTTTGAGAGACACCAGGATAAGGTGTTTTTTCCCTTTAAACCAGATTTCCTTCCTAAGGTGGTTTCTGCTTTCCATCTCAATCAGTATGTAGTTCTCCCTTCCTTGTGTCCTAGGCCTAGCAATGCAAAGAGAGGGTTTTGCACTCTTTGGATGCGGTTCATTGTGTGAAGTACTATTTGTTCGTGGTGCCTTCTGGGCCCAAAAAAAGTTTTGGCGCCTGCCAAGTCTACCATTAGTAAATGGATACGTAAGGCCATTGTTGGGGCCTATTCCGCTAAGGGGAGGGTTCCTCCTTTTAAGATCACTGCTCATTCTACTCGTGCTATTGGTGCCTCTTGGGCTTTTCAGCACCAGGCTTCTGTTGAACAAGTTTGTAAGGCTGCTACTTGGTCTTCGTTCATACTTTTTCAAAGTTTTATAAGGTTGATGTGCGGGCCTCAGCGGATGCTGTTTTTGGCCGCAAGGTTCTGCAAGCTGCAGTGGTTTAAATTGGTGCATTTTTTGCTGTATTTGGATCCCACCCATGACGGACACTGCTATTGGATGTCCCATATGTCATGAATAGTGGAAGCGGGGTGTGTGACATACTTGGAATAATACCGTTTTGTGATTACTCACCAATGGGTATTATAAGTATGTCACACACCCCGCTTCATCCCGCCCTTTTTTGTATTCTGGATCCTTTATATGGTGAATCTTTTTATTGTTAGCTCTTCCTGGTCCCCTTACTGCTGTCATATACAGGGAAATGTGTGGGAGGTCCCAGGTATTTATGGACCAGGAGGGGCTTCGTTTTTGCTTTTATCTCTGCAGAAGTTCGCCCTCTACTGGACCATAACCCATATGTCATGAATAGTGGAAGCGGGGTGTGTGACATACTTATAATACCCATTTTAAAGGTGAGTAATCACAAAATGGTATTTTTTTAGCACTGCTGGCTAAATTGGGACAGAGGTATTAACCTGTGAAACCATTGATTTAAAATAAAAAAAATGGATTGTTAGGTATTTCCCTTATATGTGATGCTTTTGCTTTTTCTGACAGCTATGAATGAAAAGGGAGCATTTTAAGGTCAATGCTTGCATGTCTGTAACTGTCACATCAGATTTATTTTCCTGCATCATTATTCATTGGCCCTATAAGAATTCTTTCCAATGAAGTCACCCGTATGACATTAGGTGGCATCCCACACTGTAAGAACATTATCACAACCCAAAAATCCAGCTCAAGTCGTACTGATTTAGGATTGCATTCACTTTCAAGAATTTATATTTATCACTCTTTAGTCATAATTTAGGCAAGGCCAAAGACAAAGCTGACCATAGTAAACTTACCAATCAATGAAGTTGATCCAATGGGTTTCGCTTTTCTCTTCTGCTCCAAACATCCTTTCTGACAGCTTCTTCCCCTGCACTTCCGTTGCGCTGCACGCTCACAGCCCGACAAAGCGCTGGAGCCCGAGGACACTCTGGCAAGGAAAGGAGGGAGGGTGGGCATGGCTCGAGCTTGCTAGGGAGGAGCAGAGTTGGCCAAACTCAGACTGAGGAGAAGGGACATCGTTTGAGATGAGGGACCAGCAGTGAGAGACAACGAGCAGAAAGTGAAACCAGAAGTGTCGGCGAAGAAGTTGCCAGAATGGACGCTTGGAGCAGAAGAGAAAAGTAAAATTGATTGCTAAGTTTACTATGCCCAGCTTTGTCTTTTGCCTTGCCTAAGGTATGACTTTAATCTTATATTTAAATGGGAAAATGAAACATGGTGGCTGTTTGGTAAATATGGTGTGACGGGGATTGAAGGGTTTTGCCACTTATACTGTCCAAGGAAAGGTAAAAACAAATGAATGTTCAACTCTTCTCGCCCGCAGCTGCTTCTTCTAGGTCCATTAGTGTAATACTGTTGCATTTCCAACATTGGGCACTGCCAACTCATAGTGATAGCAAGCTGAGGCTGTGCCAGTCACACCCCATCTATTACAGGGAACAGATCCACATGTTCCAGTTACTGTGATGGAGAGATAGATAAAGCCTTTTCTACCAGTTTGCTTGCAAAAAAAACTCACATTCTTCTCCTTCCTTCTGGGCGGAGGGGGGGGGGGCAGGTAGGAGGGAAGCTGTGAGCTAGAACCTTGAGTGGCAGGCAAGTTCCACATTCCTAGCAACAGCCAAATCAAGTTGTTACCTAAACTTTAAACATAACAGTTAATACTACTGTTCCAAATACTAACATAATTCTCACCAGAGACTCCAGAGAAACCAACAGCAAAATACTGTATGTGTTGTCAAGAAAATGCCCCAATAACTGCAGCTTGGTCTTTAGATTTAGATTTAAATATATTTAACTGACTTAATATCATCATCAGAGATATGTGGCCCTTATGCGTTTCACTGGGTGACATTCTCAGTGGTTCAGGACTAAAGGGGGGGTCTCTCTGAGCTGCTGTAAGAGTATAAAGGCAACTTGGGGTTTTAGTGGTAAGAGGAGTCGCATGCCAATATGTGGAGAGACCCATGTTAGGCTTAATATAGGGGGGCTAAGAGACCAAAAAACCCTCTACTTAGGTAAAGGAAAAGAGGAGCTTTCCTAGAACGGAAAGTATTTACACAGTACCCAGTCCAAGGACAGATAGCATTACCCATCTATTCTTTTAGTAGGCGGAGCTATGCAAATCATCTCTTTATGTTTCTGTGCCATCCAAGGCCCTTAGAAACGCAATGCCAAGGATTAGCTTTAAATTTTACACATCCATACACATTCAACTAGTGGACACATGTTTCAAGCTTTAGGCTCTCATCAGCACTAGGGCGGATGCCTCTTGCTGTATAGGGGGTGAGACTTGGTGAGTACCAAAACAGAGTCGCAAGCCAGTATGTGGAGACACCCATGTTAGGCTTAATATAGGGGGGGATAGAGACCAAAAAACCCTCTACTTAGGTAAAGAAAAAGAGGCGCTTTCCTAGTGGTAAGAGAATATCCTGTGAATAATTGTAGTTACCTATAACCAGATAAGGGAACCAAGCAGCCTAAGTTGTCAAAGATACCACACTGATCCTTAGGCTCAGGGATAGTAAGAGACATGTCCCAGCATCCTGCAGAGTAGCACTCCTGGGACCCTGTTGATAGGTGGGCTCATGTGCAGGCTGCTGTCAGACATAAAAACAAGGAAGATTAGGGTATTTTTTTCTGTGCCTGCTAAATTCCCTCCCAGTGATTGGTTGTGGAAGCTGAGCATACAGGAAGCAGCTTTTTTCTGGAGGAAAGGGCTGACTGTAAGGGGTTTGGAGGGGAAATTGAAGAGTGTTTCTCCCTATTTTAATTTCAATACAGATGATTGTCATTTTATTTCTTGTATTTTTTTTTCCGACTAAAGGTAAAAAGAATAAACTTAGGGTTTATTATTTATCATGGCTAAGAAATAAAATCCTAAGGAATGATCCAGAGGTAGAGAAGAGACAAGGATGGGTCCCAGTTGGAGAGCTAGAAGGCTGTGTACACTACAAAGTTGGTAAGCACATGAAAAATCACATACTTTTGTAAATTGTTTTAATTCCTTAAGTTTAAGTCAATATTTTAGATTCCAGGGCTGGCCTTCGGCTTTCCCCCCAGGGCATGCCCCGCTGTGTGAATTCCCCTTGGGGTGCCACAACACTCACCTGCCACCGGGCGCCCTTGCCGATGTGAACACTGGCACCCACATCCCCTGGATCTTTGAGCTGTGCATGTGCTTCTGCATCCAGCCATTCAGATAATCTGGGGGCCGGAGCGTGTGGTCAACAGAAGAGGGTGCATCACAATTTACGAAGCCCTGCTGCCTCAACATGAAAAGGATGTCTGTGCAACACCGCAATGTCTGGTTTTCCACTTGCCTGCCATCAGCCAATCAGATTTCCAGGGTGTTATTACACATAACAATGTTAAGCTCCACCCGCCAAGCTGGATTGATCGCTGGCAGTTATTAGGGGTGGCAAAGAGACAGCCACCAGTGATGAAATGCATAAGTGAGTATGTGCTGCTCGGTCTAGGGTAAATAGGGATATCCACTGTTGCAGGGGTCAGCAGAGCACTAGTAATTTTTGACTGGAGAATTAGATCTAATAACCCAAAGGGCATCCACTAAAGTTAGAGGAAAGACGCTTTCTTCACCGTCATAGGATGGGATTCTTCAATGTAAGAGCAGTGAGATTATGGAACTTGCTGCCAGGATGTAGTTATGAAGGATACACTAAAATTGTTCAAAAGTGGTCTGGATGCCTTCCTTGCATCTAACAACATTTCCAGCTATGGCTACAAGACCACTGAAAATAAATACTGTAGACTGAACTGGATGGACTAAAGTCTTATGTTACTATGTTTGCTTTAACCCCCCTGGCGTTATGATAGAGGCAAATGTAATGGTAACGAAAGCGTTACCATTACATTTGTCTCTGACACACGGCTCCGCCCCCATGAGCCTCTGCGGCTCACAGAGACGGAACCCGGAAGTGCGACGGACGCCGCAGCCGCGGCTCTCACCTGCGATCGCAGCGGGGACATCGCTGGATCGCAGGGAGAAGGTAAGGAGACTGCGCCGCCCTGCTCCTCTGCCAAATAGATCCCGAGCGTGACTCGGGGTTATCACTACTTACAGCGCAAATTAACCCCGAGTCACGCTCGGGATCACCGCTAAGGAGGTTAAAGCTTTTTTGTCTGTAATGTAAAAACTGTGGGGATTTTAAAGATGAGCTCACGAGAGAGGAGTGAGAATAACAAGGTATAATTTGTTCTAGTAGTCTAACCTTTCCCCAGAGTACCCTTCATGTGTATAATGTATGTGTGATTATCTAATTACCTTTGGTATTTGTTTTGACACTTACCTGTTTGGAATGTTTAAATCGGCTCACAGATGGTATAAAAAGTAGACACAATACATCCTGGCTACCATAAACAAAACAGGAGCGACAATCCTAATTCAGAATTTTATTCCCCACTTGTTATCAATCATCATGCCACTTTTGTAACAATGACTACAGAAACTTTCCTTAAAAACTTGTTTTACCTAGTTTTTCACTAGTTCATCCACAGTTTCTTTATATTTATATCCAATGTGTTTCACTCAATAATAAGCTTTATGAAGGATCCACAGGGCATTCTACAGCCATCAATTCTTTCTCTATTTTTACTCATTTGTTCTGTTTATGTAGGGGCTACTTTATATTCAGGATATGTATTGTAAAGGGACAATCCATCTATGTGTAATACAAAAACAAGTCCACCCTGCCATTTTTTATTGAAAAGAAGCCATGCAGGATTTAAAAAATACATTTTCTTATTGTATAAAATGGCTTGGGGTCTCCCCTAATAAGGCTACTAGCACCAAGCATAGGAGCTTGGATCCCAATAGCACAAAAAACGCACAAATGGCCTCCAGCAATGGCCAGGTTTGGCACACAGATAAAGAGGTGAAGCAATTAGTGCTTAGAGAGGGCCATAAAGCCAGCTATAGGGAGATTCATAAAACAGGGCCTGTTCCTGGCTCGCAAGAAGAGAGTTCAGGAACACCGCCCTATGCTCTGTCAGCCCAAGCGGCCAGAAAGGGTTTAACCACTTGCCCACATGACAAGAAACCCCCTACTCTCTGAACTGGTCTGGTGCAGTGGTGGAATTCAGCATGTTCTTCCTTGTTTTAACGGGTTGTTGAAATTATAGCCGGTTTTAGGACCAGGGAGAAGTGCACAGATCAGTGGCGGTGGGATGTGATTTTTTCACTTTTCCCCATGGCCTGTGATCTGTCACAACATGAACACCAAATACAGCCCTGACTGTGGAGCTAGGGGACTCCGGCAAACACCTCTGCTGAGTATAAACCAGAAAAATCCTGATCAGACCAAATTACACAAATTCTTGGGGAGTTTATCTTAAACCGGAATCCAAACAGCAATACTATTCCCCCAGAAACATAAACTGTAATAGCTTTAAAATGTAATGACCCACTTTAGCTAAATAAAGACAGACCTCTCTGATGTGGACATTTTGAGATTTCCCTTAAAATCTGAATAAGAATGCTGCTTTCTGCTCAGTTATTTGAAAAGAATCTAAAATGAGATGGAATGAAAGGTAAACTGCATAATAGTGTTTTGTTATGACTCCAAAGCAGATGTTCACATCGCAACACAATAAAGAGAAAACTTGGCCATTTGCATTTGTTCCACAGAACAGTTTTAAAGTGTAGGTGCTCCCAATTTTTTAATCCACCTAATTCAAAGAAACACCTCATTAAAATATAAATGCTGCGTGGGTTGTCACCCAATTACAACCAATGTACCACTTTAGTGTAATAAAACTTTTTAGCATCTGAAAATGATGCTGAATGTAACTTCATAAGCTGGAGAAGCCTTTTTCTTTTGAGAGAATATATAAAAATTCCAGAGCAGGGTATTTATTTCTATTCATTATAGAAGAATAGAATTCATCATTTATAGAGTAAGTTGTACTTCTAAGTCATCTGAGGAAATACAATAGCAAAGTAACTACATCTACCGTAGCAACTAAAGGCAGCCCATAGAGACCAGTAACATACAACTAATCAATCAATGGGTCAATTAGAGTCAGCACCAAGAAAGAGCCAGTACAATCGGCCTTCCTTATAAGTTAGTATATGATGGTAAGCCAAAATGTACATTGTTATTAACTGATGATACAAATGTTAGTAATAGGGTGGACACTCCTGGAGATGTCTGCAACTTGGAGAATGATTTAGATGGTAAAAACTGTGGAAACTAGAGTTTAATGTCTCTAAATGTAAAATCATGCATTTGGGTAGAAGGAATCCCTGCTCCGAGTACCGTATGGGCAGTACGGTGTTAGCCAGGACCTCTGAGGAGAGAGATTTAGGGGTACTGATTACTGATAGCTGCAAGATGAGTGGACAGTGTAGCCAGGAAGTGGGAAAAGCAAGCAGGATGCTCGGCTGCATAGCTCGAGGCATCACCAGTAGGAAGAGGGAGGTTGTGATGCCGCTGTATAGAGCCCTGGTAAGGCTGCAGCTAGAATACTGTGTGCAGTTCTGGAGACCTTACCTGCAAAAAGACATTATTCATAATCTAAACACAGGCAGGACACAAAGGTAAATGCAAGCTGATGAAGCTTAAAGTACATTTTCAGCCAAACTAAAAATAAAACTCACCTTTTCTCCCATGCAGACCATCACTCCTAGTTCGAGGCTGCAGCGCTCACTTGAAAGGCTGGATGCAGGTCCCTCGCTGCCCTGCACCTCACACAGCACCGCTGTCTTGCCGGACTTCTCCTCCCGTCATGCCCTGACATGGCGACACCCCTGCCATCAGTCACGGTGAGCTGTCACACCCCCTTTCATTGCAGTGAATGGAGGGTGGTAGCTCACCATGACTGGTGTCGGGGGCATCGCCACATTGGAGCAAGACAAAAAGAGAAGCCCGACGAGAGAGTAGCGCTGCGTGAGGTGAGGGGCGGCGAGGAACCCGCATCCAGCCTTTCAGGTGAGTGCTGCTGCTGACTAGAAGTGATGGTCTGCATGGGAGAAAAGGTGAGTGTGAATATAATTTTTTTTTATTTGCCTGAAAATTGTCTTAAACTCAGGACAGTGTTCCCTAACCTCTTGAGAGCCACCAAAGGGTCATGTTGTGGATCCCCACAGGTGTACAGGTGTAATAATTAGGGCTATAGCTTTGTTTGAGCACTCATTAGGGTCGATTCTAAATCCAAAAGTTAATTGATTTCGTATCGGGATTCGGAAGTTTGGGTGGGTGTTAGTCATTTTTTCCTTTTTTTTGGCCATTTCGGATTTGCACGAACGTTCGGGCATAGACGTATATGTATTGTATTATTTGCGTTAGTTCGGGTTTTTTTCCCGTCCAAATCGTATCTTTTTCGTTCGTTCCTAATTTTTCCGTTATTGACATGGGCTTACGAGCATTTCAGAGAGCTGATTGCTAAGTGTTTCGAAGCACATTTAATTGTTGAGTTGGGAAATCTTTTCCCGCACCTTTTTGGCCTCGGGATTAGGATGGAGAGGAGTGAGTTCGAGGAACATCAAGGCCTAATGCTGTTTGGCATTGATTTGATCCGGATGTCTGAGGGCAGATTACTTGGTAAGTGACCAACATTTTTTTTGGGTGTTTTTGGCCCGATTTTTTTTTAAATTGATTGTTGGACTTTTTCTGATTTGTGGTTAACCTTAAACAACATTTTGCAACTGTTGCAACATAATAGTTAAAGTTTTGTCAAACAAACAAGCGGTGGACTCACTTTGTCCTTCATCATTTGTTAGATTTTTGGCCGACGTCTGTTACTTCCATTTCTCAAACTCCCTCGTATAGCAGATTGACCAGAAGTAGCTGCTAGTTTATGGCCCTTTTTTTGTATTTGACTGTAACTGACAAACTAGAGTAGAACTGCATACAGTGCATTTTTTTTTTGAATGTTTGGGGCCCCTCAGCAGCATCATAAATCGTACATTTCTGAACTCTATAAGACAAACATCTTTCCCAGCACACTTGTCATAGCAGATGTGTTATCAGTCTGTTTTTCCCTTATGCTGCATTTTTCTTTATGGCACACATCTGTTACATTAGTCATTTATATCATTGGCCCTGGGTGAAATGTTTGTTTCTTTAGCTGACATAATTGTGCTATCTACTAATAATTTTTTTTGGGATGCCTTTCCTTGCTTAATTGTGTTTTTAATTGGTTTTGTTAAGGGGACTCTAGTTACCCACTGCTTCCGTGGCTCATGACGCCTGTGCTCCGGCCCCAGTATGCCTCTCAGGAAGCATACAACCGAGCGCACCGCAAGACCAGGGCTGTGGTTGAGAGGGCCTTTGGACTTTTGAAGACCCGTTTGAATGAAGAAGAAATGCAACCGGAAAGGGGTTTGGGTAAGTTTTAGGGTCAGGAAAATGAAGAAGAATGGAACCGGAAAGGGGTTTGGGTAAGTTTTAGGGTTAATAAAGGTAAGTGTTAGACTGGCGCAAAGTAGTTGGGGTGAGCTTGGTAGTGTAAGATATGGGGCATATTTGTTTGAGGAGTGTAGCTTGTATTGCGCATGCGCAAGATCTTCTACATTTCCGAACGAACGAATATTAGAGGTTAAAAACCATTCTAACCCATCGGGAAACGCCAGGAATTCGTAGAGGTGGACGATGGAAGAAGGGAAAAAACACATGCTGCCGTCGCTACAATAGATCAATCAACCTATAATTTACGATGGAAAATGACTGAGCCAAGGTCGGAAGGAGCATACGAACGGACGGGCATTTTACGATAGGAAACGGATTAGTGTATAGAATCGCTCGCAAGTTCATACGAGTGCACGAGCGTTCGGAAAAAATACCATGATCGGCAACAAAAACAAAGCTTTTACATGTTGCTCTGAATCGACCCTATTGTGTCACATGTGCCTCAGTGTGGAGATCTGAAAAGCCTAACGTGTTGGTGGCTCTCAAGGTGAGGGTTGGGGAACACTGGCTTAGGAGGACAGGGCACAGGTAAGGCAGCAGCCTAATAGCCTAAAAGCCTCTCAATGAAACAGCCAGGAGGAGGCCTACTAGACTAGACTAGACAAATCATGGAGGAGCTCTGAAAAGATAGACTGAGCTGAGCACAATACCAAAATTCTGCTGCAGCTGGTTCAGGGGGTGTTCTACATAAACAGGCCTCGGCCAGGTATTGTAAATGAGGCTTGATGTCCAGTTATCTCTGTTAGATCAACTAGAACAGCAAATGTGATGACCACTGGATGTCCACTGAAATATATCACTGTGACATGCAGTTATAGGTTTCTTGGTCTGGGGCAGCAGTCATCTATTTACCATCAGTAAAAGCAATACTATCCTTGTGGTTAGTCACATAAGCAATCATAAAAATAGATACAGTGCATTATTGCAATACAAAAGTAACAAGTTAATTAAAGTGGACCTACAGCCAGGGGGGATCAGCCCGGGAATCTATAAGATTCCCGGGCCGATCAGATCCCTCCCCGCGGGGCATTTGAAATCGGGATGCCCTGCTGTGTGAAACCCCGCAGGACGCCCAGAAACCTTACCTTATCCCTGTTCCAACGGCGCATGCGCGAGCCGCGGCCACATCTCGCGCTTCTCTCTAGCAGTGAATGGCCGGCGCGGGCGCGCTCCCTGTTAGAGGGAAGCGCGAGATGCGGGCTCCAGCGTGCTCAGAGCCGGTTGTCCGTCGCTTGTTCGTACATACCACAGCGGCTCTGAGCACTCTGATTGGACGAGCGCTCGCATAGGAGCGGGGTGAGGTGAGTTTTTAGGGCGATCTGGGGGGTTTCACGCAGAGGAGCACCCCCAATCGGGGTGCCCCGCAGAAGTGGACCTAAACCCAGGATAGTGAAAATCCTGGGTGTTAGTCCACTTTAATGCTGAATCAGATGGGTGTTTTGGGGGATTGAGATCAGATATGTCATTTTGTGTATTTTAGATCTGAGTTAGTAGCCTCTATCAAGCCACCAAAAGTTCAAGCTGCTTAGATCAGAAAGGTGCTGTGCTGTGCAGACCCATTCTGTCGGTTTAGGTTTTTTAACACCCACATGATAGATTTTGTCTTATTAATACCACCAATAGGGGTAAAGTTGTAGAGGTGAAATTATTTTTGTGTGAGTGCTTAAAAGTTTCCTTTGTATTCAGTTAAAATATTTATATATTTTTATTATTTTCATCACTCTAGTTAAATATGAAAGAATAAAATTCCTTGTGATTGCTCTGAAGAACTCTGTAGAAGTATATGCATGGGCACCAAAGCCGTACCACAAATTTATGGCTTTTAAGGTGAGTCATCCATCATCTCTATATACAATGTGCCAGCTGTGCATTGGACTGTGATGATCCAACTAGCGTTAAATTTGTGCTTTCCAAAATACACATTCTTCCTTTTCCTTCTTCCTTCTTCACACGGTTGTTCATTTATCATCAGTTTATTGCATTTGGCTGTTTTATATTCTGTTATTATTTCCTGTCTAAAATAATCCAATGAAGTTTATATTGCAGCTCTTATCAGATTACACTTCCATGTTGTCTATAATAATCCAACGAGTTTTATATTGCGGCGCTTATCAGACAATGCTTCCATGTGTCAGGCAGAAGACTAAAGATTATTTAGTCATTTTGGACTTCAGAATTCAGTTTGCTAAATTGGCTCTGACCATTCAGGAATCCATCATACTATACTGCGATGAACAAAAGCATTTTGTGTGACAGCCCTTGTACAGTTCCTTGTACTCCCCCTTTCTTCCTCTATTCATTTAAAATTATCTGTATTGTGAAATTGTTTTAAATTAAAAATTATTATGCTGGATAAGAAGCTCCTCCTACCCAAAAAGAATGCTGGATATTAAGGAGGAGGGGCTACATATAAATGTCAAAAAATATTAGCAAGCTTGTCGCTTTCTTATCCTGGTGGGAATAAAATCCAGGAGTGATAGATTTTTGAGTGTTCCATTACACTTTCACAAGGATGATCTCCTCCATTCTAATGCCTGTCTCCTGAGCCAGCCTGTGGGGAGCAGCAGCATCCCCTACTGTAAATATCGGCACAAGGCATTGCATGATGGGTAAAAGCATCTGCATGCATCAGACATCAAGACTTACAATAACAATAAGCATCTATTTTAGCAAAAGCTGAGTTCAGGCCATTGCAGTTGAGCAGATCTCATCTATAAAAGCAAAGTTGTATAATTAAAATCTGTCACTCCTGATTCCTCTTCCATCAAAAGAAAAAAACTAAAATGTTTGTATTGGACATTTACTTTTTGCAATACTGCTCTTTTAGGGACTCCTTTTTTAAAGTAGACCACCAGTCAAAAAATTAAAACTTAGTTTAGCTCCCCTAAATCCTCTGTTCTGTCATTCAGTGATCTGGGGCAGTTATGGCCTTAATTAACTAATCTTTCGACAAACGTAAGGTTCCAGGTTTGATTTCCTAGCTGGAACATCACTGAAGTGCTCTCAAGCAAGGCACCTAACCCCCAACTGTTTGAATGCTGTTCAGCAGCTGATCTATAGAGTCACATGCCTAGTTCAACACACACAGTATTCCCCTGATTCATACCACTTGTAGAAGATGAGGATCTTCTCCCCCCAGGATAATGGCATCTCAGATGTGAGGGTTCAGGTCTGGCTGCTTATGGAGTCACCCCTTGCCCTGGCTGTGTGGCCCATCCACGACCCAGCTTTAATGTTCTTACTGTGGGAAGGAGGTGTTTGTCAAATCTTGAGATACATGGGCCCATCCATCCACCCTTCAATATGGTACATGGTGAGTAGAGTTGATTTTTTTGTCTCATCTGACAAATGACCTTCTCCCATGCCTCCTCTGAATCATCCAGATGGCCAATGGCAAACTTTAAATGGGCCTGGACATGTGCTAGCACACACATGGAGACCTTCCATGTAGTTTTTTATTCCATGGTGGGTTACTGTACTACTAACGTAAATCTTGGTCCCAGCTCTCTTCAAGTCATTGACCTCCTGTGTAGTTCTAGTTTATTTTAGAATTAAACTCACTCCACGATGAGGTGAGATCTTGCATGGGGCCCCAGACCAGGGAAGATTTACAGTTATCTTGTGTTGCTTCCATTTTCTAAAAAAAAGACCCAACAGTTGTTGTCTTCTCACCAAGCTGCTAACCTATTGTTCTGTAGCCTATCCAAGCCTTGTGCACTTGTCCGTGGTGTTCTTAGACAGATCTTGGTTATTGGTCATGGGGGAGAGGTTGGAGTGTGATTGCACGAGTTGTGTGACACATTCAAACAGGTGTAGTTAATACTGGTAAGGAGTGCAGAGTAGCATTATTGCTGGTTGGTAGATGATCAAATACTTATTTCATGCAATAAAATATTTAAAACCATAGAATGTAATTTTCTGGGGTTTTTTTTATAGATTCTGTCTCTCACAGTTAAAGTGTACCTAAGATAAAAATTACAGACCGCCATTCTTGGTAGGTGTAAAAACCTGCAAAATCAGCAGTGTATCAAATTTTTTTCCCCACTATATATTTATTTGGGAGAGAATGTCACCACTCCCTCTCCCAGTGCTATGCCTTATTCATGAATCAAAGTAAAAAAATCCACTTACATAATTACTGCAAACCTCCTCCGATGCTTGAAGGGGGGGGGGCAGACCTTCAATCCTTGAAACAGCACTCCCAAGCTCCTTGAGAGATTGGGTGACTTGCCTGTCACTCAGGTCTGTCAATCAAGATCATGGATCAAAGGAGGCGTGTGGCCATCAGTTAAATAGATTTTTTATAGGGCTTATTACAGGGAGAGGAATGACTGGGAGGGGAATATTTACATTTTTGGACTTCCTCTTCCTTCACCCTGAATAAGAGCCTATCTTATATGTTTCCCACACCCTGTACATACAGATTAATCACATTAAAAATCATCCTACCTGCATCTACTGCATTATGATCCTTTAAACATCCAAGATGGCGGCTCATGGAGCATCAGGCAGCCTGCAAACAGGAAGTGTCTTCTGACTGTGTCGCTCTGCATTCTTTTCCTGACCCCAGCTCTGCTCTGTCTGTGCAAAGTATAGCTATAACCCCACCCCCTGCACTTTATCCCGCTTTCCTCTCCTCAGTATGTGTGATGCTTCTGAGGCAAGACGGCGGCGCCGATTGGCTGATCTCAAATGTGCCGTATGACGAGGTACAACTGGCTGGCCACATCCCTGGCATTCTGTTGGCACATGCCCACCCCCGCGCCCAATCATTTAGATAGACTGCAAAGCTACAGGAAAGCCGGGGATGCGGCGGTGGTCGGTGAAGGCATTGTTCCGAGAGCTGTCCGTAAAGGTGAGTTTACGTTGGCTGTGGGGGTTTAACACTTTGGGGTATACCACTATGGGATGTCCTGGGGGCTGCCCGGGGGTGGGGTTTCATCTGCTTTAAGTGGCACCTTAAAAATTAGCATGTACCCACATATCATCTAAGAGTAAGTACCAGCCTATGCACAATCTTTACAGATGTTTGGAAAGATTTCAGATATTGCTCTACTGTAAGGTCAAACAAATAAATGTGAAATACAGGTGTTAAGGATTACTGTTACTGAAAGGCAATTATTCTATAGGTAACAACAAATCTCGGATATCAACTGAGTTTGAAATGAAATCTATAATATGCACAAATCTGAAATTAAAGTTCTGCCTTTAGGCTGCGAAGCTGCATAAACCTCACGTTTCTTTTGTTCAATTCTTTCTTAATCACTTAACAAATAGAACAGATAATAAAGTAGTCTTTACTTTGCTTAATTGTTTTAATTAATTTCTAATTAAAAATTTGCTGGACAATTAAAACATCAAGTCTATGGTAGATTAACCAATTGAGGACCACATGTTGTAAACATTGGGTAATAGAGAACATTTTTTATATGGACACGTCAATAATAATGCTGTAAGTAAAATAATCAATCCTGGCCAATTCATACACTTGTTGTACCTCTTTAACATTTAAATGATTAGTGCAGGCTTGAGACTTAGCTCAAAGGCTAACCTTGAAAGGCTAGGTTTTACCTTACACAGTAGAGGAGCAACTGAAAAAATTGAGCATTTTTTAATGTTTTGCTCCTGACCCTAAAAAATCTGTTAATAATATATAACATTAGATGTATATGGTGAGAAATAACCTTTGCTCTTATTGTAAGACCTTTGTAAGTGACTTCCATTTCCATGTGCAGGGGGCACCTCTATCTAGTGTTTACTTTAACTTTCTTTACAGTTAATATCCAGTAGCACTTTTATGTAATAACAGGATACTGGCAGTAAACTGTGCAGCACAATACTGATAAGGCGGTGGGGTCAAAGGCACTTTCTGCTCCTTACAAAAGATGGTTTGACTAGAGATAAAGCTGTCAGGCTGGCATGGCTGTAGAATTGGGGTTTTGAAAAATAGCACCAATCTAAGTCAACCTCCCCATTCTGACTTCTAAGAAGGGTTTTAATGTATAATGTAAATAGTATATTTCTTAGATATATTTTTTGTTCAATATTTTACACCTTTTTGTAGGATCAGATTGGCCCTTAACCATTTTTAAATAAGGCATTAAAAGCACCAGGCACAGCTTATTTGACAAATGGAATGTTTTAGGATAAGGCCAGTCTGTGTGGTTTGACAGCTGGGACCTTCCACTAAATTACCACTTAATTTTATTTATTTATTTTTTTAAAGCTTTTATTTTGCATGAAACGTAAAAACATAGAATAAAATATGCAATACGGCAAACAAGACACCACAGGCGCCTAATAGCAGACTGGCCTACTTACACAAAAGACGTCCATTCACACAACACAGCGACATTCACTCCGGACTCAAGCCCTACAAGATAAGAAACCCTTCTGAGGAGACCCAAAAGAGCAGAAAATGGTTAGAAGTACCTCCGGGTAATCATTCTCCCACATAGAAACTAACTCTCCACCTCCCTCCGCTCCCCCCCAGGATTGGATGCCGATCCACAATCATATTCCTCTGCTCCACATATCGCCATAAGAGCCATAATCACTGTGATGCAACATACTCTCACCTCAGCCATCATCAGAGGCCGTATCTTGGCACTGTAACCAGGGATCCCAGACCTTGGTAAACTTGTCTGGCACACCTCTCGCCTCATATGTCAATTTATACATGGCAAGCTTCTGATTAACCAGCCTTTTCCATGCCTGCACAGACGGCTTAGCCGGGTGCTTCCAGTTTATCTGTATACACTTCCGGGCATAAAAGAGCAGTAGCCGAAGCAATGTTTTCAATGTACTGAGCTCCGACAGCGGCTCCACCACTCCCAGAAGGCATATCGAAACCGAACCCCTTATGCGAAATCCCACTATTTTGCCGATCAGGTCCATTACATCCTCCCAATAGCCAGCAAGTATTCCACATGACCAAATCATATGCACCCATGTGCCGCTACCACCCTCACATCTAGGACACGTGTCCCTATCCAGTAGTCCCATCCTGTGCAGACGGACCGGAGTGACATACGCCTGGTGGATCCATTTGGTCTGGATCATTCTATCTCTCGCCTCAACCACCGAAGAATGCAGATTATCCAGCACATCCCAATCGTTCTGATCCAGGCTCTGGTCTATAGCCTGCCACTTCATCTCAATCCCTTCCCTAGGGGACCCCAGTTCACCCAGCAAACATTTGTATAGTGTGGAGACCGTTTTTTCCAGGTTCGAATCTCTAACCACATTCTCCACCTGCGAAACCGACACCCTTGGGCCCACCCTGGAGAACTGAGCATTCAGGGCATGTCTAATTTGCAAGTAACGGAAAAAATCCAGGTTAGACAAGTGGAAGCTCTCTTTGAGCTGATCAAAGGACACCAGTACCCCCTCTTTGTAAAGTTGCCCAGCTGGTGTACCCCCCTTCTACTCCAGAACTGTGGATCCTGCACCATCTCGAGTTCCGGAAGCCTAGGGTTAGCCCAAAGGGGGGTGAAGGGGGAATACGCCCCACTCCCACCTGGATCCGCACATAATTTGGC
The DNA here is from genome assembly GCA_027917425.1 of Gastrophryne carolinensis. Taxonomy (NCBI): domain Eukaryota; kingdom Metazoa; phylum Chordata; class Amphibia; order Anura; family Microhylidae; genus Gastrophryne; species Gastrophryne carolinensis. The sequence goes on along the minus strand of CM051235.1, from coordinate 100,729,490 downwards.
CACCCGCTCCCAGATACTGCAGACCGTTCTCATACATGTGGTCGCCTCCCTGAGTCCCCTTGTACCTCTATAGGGCAAGGAGGATAGCGGCACGGGGGAGCCCAGCACCGCCTCCTCCAGACGTATCACCGGAGTTACATAAAAGTACATTTTCATGTGCGGTACAGCCAGTCCTCCGACCACTATTTGTGCCTTCATAACCTGCCTATTTAACCGAGGAGGGGAATGCCCCCAAATAAATCCAAAAATAATTGCTTCCAGCGCCTTGAAATGAGAAGCGGGGAGCAATATGGGAGAGACCTGATAAATATATAATAATTTTGGAAGAAAGATCATCTTGAATATTTTGATCCTACCCATGACCGACAGTGGTAGACCCGCCCACTGACTGACCCTCTGCTTCAATTTCGCAATGACTGGTGATATATTGAGAGGTATAAATTGACTAGGCTGCTTCCCAATCATGATCCCGAGATACTTAAATTCCCATACTACCTTTAGCTGGGATCTCGGGGAGATACCCAAAGAGTCACAGACATCAACCTGCATCAAGCTGGATTTGTCCCAATTAATTTTCAAGCCTGAGAATCTCCCGAATGTATCAATGATGTCTAAGGCTGCTTCTAGGGACTTGTGGCAGTCACCCAAGTATAGCAGGGTATCGTCTGCGTACAGCAAAATTTTCTCTTCCACCACACCCAGTTTCAATCCCGTGATGGCCGGAGAATTCCTCACCAGAATTGCCAACGGCTCAATGGCAAATGCAAATAGCAGCGGCGATAGTGGGCACCCCTGTCTGGTTCCTCTGCTCATTGTAAAAGGGTCAGAGTAACATTCGTTGGCCCGAACGCAGGCTGTGGGACGTCCATATAGTAGTTTGATATACTTTACAAAACTCTCAGGGAGCCCAACTCTAGCCAACACCGCCCACAAAAAGGCCCATTCCATCGAGGCCACAAAAAGGCCTTCTCATTGTCAAGCGTAACAATCGCCCGACCACCACAGTTATCGTGCACAATTTGAAGGTTCAACATCAGTCTCCGCAGGTTTATCCCCGTGGTGCGACCCGGCATAAAGCCCGGCTGATCAGGCCCAATGAATTGTAGTATGACTCAATTTAATCTAATAGCTAACAATTTGGCTAATATTTTGGCATCCTGATTTAAAAGGGAAATGGGTCTATATGAGGCACAGGCATCGGGAAGTCTCCCATCCTTGTATATAAGAACTATATGTGCCTCGCAAAAGGAGGCGGGGAGGCTTTCATTTTCTAACGCCATCTTAAAAACTTCTAATAGCCTAGGCGCTATCTGCTCCTGCGCCAGTCTGTACCACTCGGCCGGCATTCCATCGGGGCTTGGTGCCTTCCTTCCAGGCAGTGCCCCAATTGCACTTGTGACCTCTTCCACAGTGATGGGGGCGTCCAAGGACTCCCGCATCTCTGGGGCCAGCACCGGGAAGTCAATCCGGTCCAGATAGTTTTCCAGTTCCTCCACCCGGTAACTGGACTTCGAGGAATACAAGGCAGAATAATACTCATGGAACCGCTGAGCAATTTCAGTCCCCTCCGTTGCCAATCCGATCCCATCAAATATTCCAGCAATGCTGTTGGATTTTGCCTCAGCCCTTGCTAGATAGGCTAACGTTTTCCCGTTCTTGTCCCCTTTATCAAAAATCGTCGCCTGTCTATATAGCAACAGTTTCCTGGTGGAGTCAGTCAGCAATAGGTTATACTCCCTCTTAAGAGTCATCAGCGTTGAGTAGTCCCCACTGTCGGTTGAGCCCACAAATTTCTCCCTAGCGGCCACAAGTTTATTTTCAAGTTCGACCCTTTCCCTCCCGTTCTTCTCTCTAACCGCTTTAATGGCGCTAATGGCGCAACCTCTGGTGACTGCCTTAAAAGGGTCCCATCTTACCCCCACTGACGTCTCATCTAAATTACGCTCCCAAAACATCTCTGCCGAAGACGACAGGCTATCTTTAATGTCAGGGTTCTCTAACCATAGGGGATTTAGGGTCCACCCCACTCTACTACTCCGCACATGTGACAACCCAATCACCGTTAATAGTGGTGAATGATCCGAGACGTCTCTCGGAAGATAGCTGCAAGCCTCTACGTTAGCTAGTAGGTCAGAGGATGAGAACGCCAGGTCAATCCTGGACAGGGATTTGTGGGTGGCCGAGTGACAGGAGTATGTCTTGTCGTTGGGATGTTTCCATCTCCAGAGCTCCTGCAGGCCCAGAGCCTCAGCCCAAGAGGCCAGTTGCGTTCTGGGGCCCGAATTCCTGTCCAGGCGATCTAAGGCGGCATCTAGCACCATATTAAAATCCCCCATAAGAAGAACTGGCGCAGGAGGTAGGTCAACCACTCCCTCCATGACCCGGCTCAGCACCTGACCACAGAAGGGAGGAGGAACATACACGCCAACTATGATCACATCCGTTTCCATGAGTTTGGCATGCAGAATCACATAGCGGCCCTCCCGGTCCATCTGCACAGAATATAACACAAATGGCGTCCCCTTGGAGATCAGTACAGAGACCCCCCTGGAGTAGGCCGAGAAAGAAGCATCGTAAGAGCACTGAATCCAAGGTTTCTTAAGTGCAAGTTCTCTCCACCCCACCAGGTGAGTCTCCTGCAGGATCACCACATTAGGTTTATATCTCTTGACAAACTGGAGGACCGTGGCCCGCTTAATTTTATCGTTAAGCCCCCGGACATTCCAGGAGAGGAATCTACATTCACCCATTATCAAAAACCTGAGTACATGTATCCAAACCGGGAGCGAAATCTCCCACGCTCTCCAAACCTCCCAACCAAGATCTTACCTCTTCTCGAGTCCCGCATTCACACCGCACAATCAAACCAACACAAAGACAGCATATACAGATAATGCTATACATAAAGCTAAACCAACAATTCCCAAACTTTAAATATGAAGGGTCTTGGCGGCGATCCCGGGGGGAGGGGTCTCATGGGAATCCTGTGTGCTCTTTCCACAGTGAAAAATGTAGTCAGGTTGACCGGAGCCAACGTCTCCCTTACGAGGTTCTCAACAAATTGCTCCGGGGAAGGACCCTCAGCCTTTTCGAGGAGACCCAGGATTCTAACATTATTCCTCCGATTCCTGTTTTCAGCGTCCTTGGCTCTTCCCATCAAAGTGGTCACTTGCCTCCTCAATAGAGCGATTTCCCCCGCGTGAGTTGAAAGCTGGTCCTCCGTTTCTCCGATTCTCCTCTCCGCCTCCCCAGTACGGTCCCGGATTTTATCCAGATCATGACGCACATAATTAAATTGCTCTTGGAGGGTGTCAAATTTGGATGTGAGGGCGCTCTGACACGAGGCAATAGCCGCCATTATGTTTGCAGTATCAGGATTAGAGAGCTCCTGCCCAACCCCTTTCGGGGCCTCCATCGTTTGCGTGCTACAGGTGACCGCCGTCGACTTGCGTTTTTTATTTCCTTTCATGTGTGGGGGGAACCCGGACCGGTCCGCTCTGGTGTAACAAAGGGAAGGGAGAACAATTCCGTGCGACTTATGTAAGTGGCAAGTCCTGAATACAGGGGAAAGGATCACAGCAGCAGGTAAAAATATTTTATGGAGGGATCAGGGGCACCCTGTGTAGCCGCGTTGCCAATGCCGTGGGCCGTAATGGTTGCCAGTATAGATGGGGGCAGCAGCTTCCACCACAAGCAGCAAGGGGTCTGAGGACGTCCCAGGAAGCCCCCCAGTTGGTTTATACTGCAGCTGCCCGGGCAGCGAATTTGTGTCCCACAGTCCTGAGGGCCAGGTGATAACAATGGCTACGAAGCAGCCTCTCAGAGGAGCCCCCCACCAGGTCGCCACACTATATAAGGCTCGCCGTCTCCCCCTCACCTCAGAGCAGTAATGCAGGGATGGTGCCAGTCCCTCCTTGTCCCCACAGCAGGGATCCGTCAGTCTCAGCGCATTGCGGGAGCTTATTTCTGTCACTGCGGGAGCTTATCTCTGTCACTGCAGGAGCTTATCTCTGTCACTGCAGAAGCTTATCTCTGTCACTGCGGAAGCTTATCTCTGTCACTGCAGGAGCTCATCTCTGTCACTGCAGGAGCTCATCTCTGTCACTGCAGGAGCTTATCTCTGTCACTGCAGAAGCTTATCTCTGTCACTGCAGAAGCTTATCTCTGTCACTGCGGAAGCTTATCTCTGTCACTGCAGGAGCTCATCTCTGTCACTGCGGGAGCTTATCTCTGTTACTGCGGGAGCTTATCTCTTCTCTCGGGTCTTCCCCCGACACCGCCGCAGCCCAGGGCAGATTAGTGATGCGGCAGCTCACGTTTCCCTCCAGCCGCCCACACTCAAGATGGCGCCGCCTCCCTCTGTCCCAGCCCGCCGATCTTCCACCGCCTGTGGGGACGCGCAGCTCACCTCCCGGCCACTCAGCAAAGAACACCGCCGCAGCCCAGGACAGGCCGATGCCGCTAGCGCCGCCCGGTAAGCCGCCGCCTCTCCTCGCAGGGAGCGCACGTGGCCGAGCCCGGCCGACTCTCCTCAGCTCCGCTCACCGCCTGCCACTTGTCCTAAGGGCCGCCGCCGCCGATCCACGCACAGGCTCGATCCCTCGGCCGAGGGGAGTCCGAGGGGGAACACAGACGATGCCCAGCCACCAGGAGATGGGTATGAATCAGGATGATATGCGGAGCCCAGCACAGGTGCGTCCGCTCAGAATGCCATCTTGGCCACGCCCCCACCACTTAATTTTAACATAGGAGGCAAGGTAAATATGTCTTAATTTTACACTTAGATTACAGCTGTAAATTAAAACCCAGGTCTAGTTCCCCCTTCAGCCCAGTGACATCTATGTTTTTTAAGTTAAAAGTAACTTTTTTTAGTAACTGAAGCCACCAATGAAGATGCCACACAGAGGTTAATAGTAGCAGAAAGAAACCTAAATTGCTAAAGTGTTAGCTTTACATTCCTCTATCCAATGAACTAATATTTAGCTTGAGTTGGGCTTTAATGGTTTTTGTTGCTTGCTGCTTTGTTGCTTTGGTTCAGGTTATTTACTAAATTGTTTCAAGTAAGGAGGAAAACATTGACAGCTCATTGTTAAAGTAATTTGTTGACAAAAGTGACTTTAGCTTCCTTTGCTGATCTCTCTGTACTCAGCTATTACATGCTCCATGTGTTTAGTGAGCACCATGATAGTCAATTTACAGACTTGTTTGAAAACAGCCTGAAATTACTTTGGAGTGTCTAGAGGCAGGTAATAATCCTAAAGACAGCCCTGTGCTATTTTATGTCACCCGTGTATTTTGCTCTTCAGGAATATTATTGCGAGCTTCTCTGGAGCACTCTTAGCCTGTGCCAGGAATAAAACATTTAAGTTTGCTTACTTGTTGCTGTTCGGAGCCGAAAGGTGAACAAATGATTGACTGTCACAAATTCTGAAAAGACTTAGGATTGCTGGATACTGTCCCTAGATACCCCCCCCCTCCCCGGTTAAAACTAAACTAAATTTTACTCACCTACTTCGGCTTCCAGCAGTATAATGCAGCATATATCTGCTGGCTACAGAGAAGCAGTATGAATGCTTCCCCCTCTCTGCACACCAAGTGAACCCAAAAGTTTTCTTGCCGTCATGTGCAGAGAGAGGAAGGTACTTTACAGACATTTATACACTTCATTAATTTGTACTGGCCTTTAGAGAATTTTATGTATGTTAGTCAAAAGAAAATTTGAGCTGTTTTTATGTTATTACACTCCAAATAAACTGTTACTGACATAGCCTAGAGGGGCTCTCCCTACTATTGTATCCTACAAATAGCATTCACTTTCAACTCAAATTGTGTATGTACTCTATATTTTACGCTGTCTGTAGTTACTACATTGTAAAGTGCTATGGAAGAGGATGGTGCTATATAAATAAATAGTAATAATTAATTAGGGCTATTGGGGGGCAGAGATGAGGGGTTTGCATGCAGTGCATTAGATCTTGCTGGTTCCTTTATTTTGTATAATCAGATTTTATTGATTTTTATAGAAGGGGAAGGGATACAGAAGGCAAAAAAGGGGGGGGGAGATGGGGTACAACAAATATAGTTTCACAGTTAATCACATTGACTGGTTCTACTACCCGTTAACCTTAACCAGTGACAGCCACATCAACTCAAACTATCCACCAACTTAACAATTGTATTCTTATTTCAGCAATCTTGTAACCCTTACTGATACTTCAAGGGGAACAACGATACCCCTCTTCCTGACAAGGCCATTGCCACAGCCTGCTGTCTACTATGTTGGTTCATTTTTAACTCATATTACCCCCTCTAGACATGATCACACAAAGAGTTAGCTGCTGACCCTGAGGTCCAACTTCTGCGTACAGACACAAGTCAACACTCATATTTCAGTGCGGGTGGTCATGTGGTGCACCCTTCCTTTCCATCAGTGAGGGAGCCTGCTTCCAGGGGAGCACTTATTGGTGTCAGCCAGGGAGCACGCTGTCAGTCCTTGCTGTTAGAGCAGGAGAACCAGTGGACACTGGAGTTGCATCAGCCATAGTTGCATGGGATTTGGACAGGTAGGTTAATATATATGTTTAATTTGTTCATAGCTACACATACCCTTTAGGAACCTCAGTTCTGTTTTGCACTACGCTGTGAAGAACTATTATTTCAGCAGCAGTGGACATCTGGCCATTCTCATCTGGCTTATGCTTGCAGAACTGCTACTTACTAGATTGCCTGCACTTTGCATTCTGTACTGCACACACTATAGACTGTATTATAGAGAATATGTTGCAACTGATCTTTTAAATGGAAACTTAGAAGAAAAGAGTATTTCTGTACAGAATATAGCCATATCTAAAGAAACAGATTGAATGTCCAGCAATGTTGCCATAATAGAACAGCTATATCCATGTGCTGTGCTGATCAAAAGTCCACTATAACAATACTGTGATGGAAAAATAACTTGATATACTTTCCTTAATGTATTGCACTTTGCATTGTGTTCTACAGCTGTGATGTGGTTCTATAGAAGAGAACAATTAGAAGATAATTGTTATCATTATATTTTGTCTTGCTTTTCTTTTAGTCATTTTCATCTTTACACCAGAAACCATCATGTGTTGATCTTACTGTTGAAAATGGGCAAAGGCTGAAAGTCATCTATGGCTCTACAGTGGGATTTCATGCCATTGATGTTGATTCTGGGACAGTCTATGATCTATACTTACCCACTCATGTAAGTACCACCTTCGGCAATATTTGGCATGTTCCTTGTTTCATCAAAACCCTAAATTAAGCAGCAATTCCCTGTAATACAAACTACCTTATTGTAATCTATTTGTTATGTGAAGTAACTCTGACCTTATGTGAAGCCAACAAAAACTCAAACCTTCTAATGCATAGTTACTGTTTTGTTTTATGTATTTCTAAATGAGGCCCCATCCTCAGTATATTTGCTTTAATGTCCTTAATCTTTGTGAAAGAAGGCAGACCAGCCTGTTAATTGCAGTAGGGGCCCATGTGGTGATGGATGTACAGAAGCCTCTAACTGTTATCCTGAGCCTTCAGCCCCCCCCCCCCCCAAAAAAAAAAAACTGAACTGTAATCTCTAGTCTAGTTTATGGCTGCCTGGGAATTTTGTTATTACATTTAAATGGTGTCTATGCTTTTTCAGCTCTAAAGTGAAATTAGAAAGTGCCTACCCTCCTGCCCTCCGATAACTCTTTCTCCACTCCTCCTAACTATTGTGCGTAAACAAAAATGAACTCAACTGGTCCCTGCAGTGAGGTAATGCCCACAGTATGCCTGGTAGCCATCAACGCCAGCCTGGTTAGAGCGACTGAAGTGGCAATGAGCTTGATGCCACATCCAGGTGTTTCTAATACAATACTGGTGAATTAAAGGGGTTGACCACCCAAATAAAAGAACAAAAGGGTACTTACATTTTGTGCTCCACTAGTCCTATTCCAGCACTCAACAACTCACCCAGTTTGTATCCGGCACTGGCTGGCCCCGGACTCCAGTCACAGCTACTTCCTTGTTGACTTGCTCTCCTCCGCCATCAGTTAAAGGATTGCTCCTACACCCTTTCCATTCACTACAGTGTAATAGGCCTATTAGGCCTTGGCACACCCCCTTATTTGCAGTGAATGGAGAGGGCGTGGCAGCACCCCTTGTAACTCATGGCAGAGCGGCACAAGTCTGACACACAAGTGCCAGTGACTGGAGTTCAGGCCCGGCTGTCACAGGATGCAATCTGGCGATCGGTTGAGTTGCTAATCACCAGCATACGACCAATTAGCAGCAGCGAACAAAAGGTGAGCATCCTTTTTTTTTGGGTGGTCAGTCCCTTTAACTTATTACCCCGAACCTCCACTTTTATTTTGTCTATGACACACTTTTGATGTGTTCTATATACACCATTTGTTTGCCTAGTTCTGTGAACCCTTTAGCTACCTGAGCTATAGCTTCAGCATTTGTCTACCAATATGTCTTTTCAAACACCAAACACTTATCCAGGCTGCTCATCATTTGTTATTGTATTGCTTAGGGAGTCATTCACTAATGCAGCATATGTGGAAAGCTCTTCATCTCAAGTGGGTGAGCTTGCTTCCTCAGCTGGCCATTTCTCCACCACACCTGGGTGTGCCCTCCAGCTCAAAACAATATACAAACACAAATACGTTTTAATGGAAAAATCTACTTTTGTGAACTGGCCGGGTCTTCAATGGGCTCCTCCATATACAGTACTGTGAACTTTGAGGTAATTGAAGTCAATAGGCGCACTGGAGATTGAGACAAATCTCATCCTATTGGCACATCTGATTGCAGTTTTTTTGGTAAGAAAAAAAGTAGACTTTTCCTTTAAAGTAGAGACATTTTCTAGGTATGTAGAGGCATTTTGTTATCTTATGGGGTATTGGAGTATGGAGAGCTCCAATATGAGAAGGCAGGCACATTGCTTACTGTAGTGAATAATTCTCTCAATGTCTGATTAAACCTAGTACATTAGAAAGAGGGCATTTATATCCATGTTGTTCATGTTACATAGTAACATTTACTGATATTTTTTACCTTGTGACATTTGTGTATAGTGATAAGCAAGATCTATCACCAAATGTTTTCTGATAAAACAGCTAAGAACATTTTGAGTGCAGCATTTACTGATGTATGCTGTGTGACAGTAATTGAAGGATCTTTACCAGTTTGCGCTGCCTCTGATGACTTACTCGATTTATCTTCTGAAACCAAAGTAGAAATGCAAAGGTGACCTACTTTAATTCCCCAGTGCACCTAAAATGAATACCGGTTACGATGTTACGCTTAAGGTCTACTGATCTACTAAATGTGCCAACACTGAGAAGGCAGCCAGGTATCTGGGGCATTGGTCAGTACATCAGTGACTATTTCATCGCACAAGCATAGTACAGGAGGAATAGTGTGGTTTTAAAGATTTTAGATATTATTTGTTTATTAATTACATTGGATTATATATATATATATATATATATATATATATATATATATATATATTATTTAAATATTTAAAGACAGTTATGTTTATATTACACAAACATTGCTAGGGCCATAAAGTGGGATGTGAGTAGAGGTTTCTGTGTAGAGCATAATACATTGAGTCACTCTTTTGGAACCCAGATGGAGTTCAATGAGACTTGCTGACTTGTAGTTCTTTATTACGGACCAACCTCGCCACCGCATGCAGGACAAAAAGCAGCATGACTTCACTCTTCGGTTAAACAGCAGTTGAACTTTCTCACTGGAACCCTTCCTCAGTCTAGCTGTTTTACAGGGGATAGTTGCACAGGTACCTGTATGATAGCAGTGACCCCCCATTCAGTCCTGACACCCCGCTCAATCCGTCAGTTCTTCGTGGTCCCTAGACATCTTTATTGCACAGCTCCACCTAGCAGGCTGCTTGCGTTTTTGGGCCTCCAGCTTTACAACCACGCCCCACACCTACAAATATCCAACACAACTAACTCTATCTAGGTTAGATGCCTACTTTTAAAAACTCTGGTCTCCTCCCACAATTGGTACATTGTACAATGTATAAAACTCATATCATCATGTGTCCTACATGGCTACTCCATGTTAGAATTTTTCTCATGTTCTGGCTTGGCTTAACTATCTACTTACAGCTTTGGATACAGATCTAATTTGAGCCATACTCATAGTCTAGCTATCCCTCTTACAGGTCACACTCCAACTAACAGGTTCTTGACAGCCCTAATCTCCATAGCACCTCACTAGCTGACTCTCTCGCTCTCTATGGTTCTCTTTGGGCCCTTGACCATCCTTGAGCTCCTTTCTGGCATTATTCTTAGACTAAGGGTCCCTCACCTAGCCACACCTTTTGGGTATGGGGTGCCTGCCCCTTGCATAAACTGTTGGCAGCCTGTGATAGTTTTCCGATGGTCACATGGTCTAGGTTTATTTTGGTGCCAGGAATTGTGGAAGAGAAACCCATACCAGGTGATAGCGGGCCAACAATCTCAGTGCCAGATTTTGCCAGGGAAATGCCAAGCATATAAACAGATCTTGGGCTGATGGCACACGTGATGGTCTGGTGGTAGAGAAACAGCCAGCCCTGGAGTCTTTTAGACTTCAGAGTTGACTTGCCAAGTAATCCTCTAGAAGCAAAACAATTAGTACACGTGTGAAAGTAAAATAAGCGTCTTCTGGCTGAAGTCCCGAAGCTTGGTACGAACCCAAACGTTTGGTTTGGGTTCGTCCATCTCTATTTATAACACTTTGTAGGCCATATATAATAATGAACCAACTGTCATCTACATACCATCAGGTTCACAACTCTTTTACAGCAGTAGTTTTCTTCTGGTGTTGACTTGTTTCTGATCCTTTTGTTAGTAAGGTGCGTTGTTTCGAGGGCTACTAAACACAAAACACCAATACTTATATACTTGCCTTTGGCAGCATTTGTTCTTCAGCTGTCAGCCCAGATTCTAATCTAATCTTATGCTCCCTTGCCAGCTTGTGCTTGCACCACTACTTCCAGGCATGAGGCAGTAGGCACCTTTGTTAATTGGCAGCATCTTCATTAAACCGGACCTTCAGCATGATTTAATGAAAAGCACAGTTAAAAAATTATTCCCCAGCATCTAAAATTAATAGATTTTAAATTTTTTTGTCACATACTTATTATTGTTCCCCCACTGGGCTGCAACCCTGTTCTGGACTTTAGGATACAGTCACAGCCATCTTGACTCAGAAACCTCACACATAATGAGGAGAGGAGAGCGGGATAAAGTACAGGGGGGTATAGCTGTGCTTTGCACAGACAGAGCAGAGCTGGGCTCAAGGAAAGGACAGCAATCCCAGAATGCAGAGCGACACAGTCATAAGACACTTCCTATTTGCAGGCTGCCTGATGCTCCATGAGCCACCATCTTGGATATTTAAAGGCTCATAACATGCAGTAGATGCAGGTAGGATGATTTTTAATGTGAGCAATCTGTATGTACAGGGTGTGGGAAACATATAAGATAAGCTCTTATTCAGGGTGAAGGTCCGCTTTAAAGAATGCTTGTACCAGAAGCCATCAGAATCATGCTATTAGCATTTGAATTGATTGCACTGAGCGGAAGGACCAAGGTCAGCCATGCTGCTGGTTTAGGAGGAAATGATTCTTTCAGGATTTAAAGATTATTTTCTTTAGTAACCTTTAAACTGTGTCATTGTCGCTTCATTGACCTTTGGCAAATGGAAGCCAAGAGATTTGTGGGTTATAACAGGCCAGTTATTAAAAGAAAATAGTTCCTCTTGGGTCATTCATACTCTGCTGTTACATCCAGGACACTTATCAGGGCATACAAGGATGATTTATCTATGGGCCACAGTAAAGAATCTGATAGGGGCATCCATGGCTAACTGCTTTTTAATGTGCCACCAAGAGGCAGTGGCAAGGTTACACAGGTTATTGTCCCTGGGCTGCTACAGAGTGCATGGTAGAGCTGATTCTACAATGTTTATCCCATTTTCACTGTCCATTATGTAGTTGGTCATGTGGCCGGAGAAGCATATAAGTGAGTTACATGTAGATGCCAAGGCAGCACAAAACAGCACAGAAGTATTTGGGGTTGCGGTATAAAACAAACATTTTTACATGAAAGAAGGATATACAAATTGGCAAGGGAAGCACTCAAGAACATTGTGTGCATTTCTTGTCTAATGTGTGGATATGTTTGTAAATGCAAAAGCCATGGTATTGATATTTAGACTGTAAAGAACCTACACTATTCAGAAGGCAACCCTGCTTGGATCACTGAAGCTGACATTATCAGGGGGAAAATTGTGAGTGTACATGTGTACATAAAGCTAAAGGGCACTACAAAAAATATATAAGTATACTTTTTAAGGAGCTTTAACTAGGGATGAGCGAACCGGTTCGGACGAACCGGAATTCGCTCCGAATTTCAGGGAAAATTCGTTTCGGCACGAGCCCGAATTTTTTTTGGTTCGTGCCGATCGAATTTTCCCTGAAATAAAAAAAAAAAATGCCGGCATGGTGGGAGCGGGCAGGCCGGCTACGCTGTCAGCGAGCCGCCGCCGGCCCGCTGACAGTGCAGCCGGCCTGCCTGCTCCCACCATGCCGGCATTTTTTTAAAAAGCAAACACTTACCTGCATGGTCGGAGCGTGGAGGCCGGCGCCGCTCTCAGGCGCCCTCTGATGACGCGCCCTCTGATGACAGCTGAGAGCGGCGCCGGCCTCCACACTCCGACCATGCAGGTAAGTGTTTGCTTTTTAAAAAAATGCTGGCATGGTGGGAGCAGGTAGGCCGGCTGCACTGTCAGCGGGCCGGCGGCGGCTCGCTGACAGCGTAGCTGGCCTGCCCGCTGCCAGCATGCCGGCATTTTTTTTTTCAGATGAGCGTTTCGTGAAAGTTCGATTCGGGCGAACCCGAATTTCTTGGGGAAGTTCGGCGAATCGCCCGAATCTAACTTTCAAGAAGTTCGCTCATCTCTAGCTTTAACACAAAATTGTGTAATATTAAAAATCCATATAAACACATTGGCTAATGAGCGGAGGGGTCATTTGTATACCCGAAGTGAACAAAACTCGTGGGTCTGACAGAAGTGAACAAAACTCAGGGTCTGACAGAACCTGTCGCTCCCGATTCCTCTTCCTTCCATTATAAGAAAGAAACAAGCTTGGCTGGATATTTCTTGATGCCACGTGTATAAGTGACCCCTCCTCTTGCTATTTATCATATTTATATGGATTTATACTGATTTTTATTATTGGGCCATTTTTTCATGCCAGTGCTCCTTTAATTTTTTGGGCTAGCACACTGCCTTATTTTATGTCACCATTATTATTTAAAATTTAGAATTAATTTGCCAAGCATGCAAATATCCAGCATTGGATGATTAATTGTAGCATACTGACATTAGAGGCTCCTGCAAATTGAAGGGGGAGTGCATGGCAGTCACTGGGCTTAAACCGTCTGGCACAGTTGGAAAAGGTAGCGGCCATTTTGGAGCTTCCTCTCCCAGCATCTCAGCCATGCTGCTGCCTGGATTCAACTGACATAACTGACAATGCATAGTAACAGGAAGCACAGCAGCACTTCCTGTTTACAGGTGGCCTGCAAATGCACGAGCCACCATTTTGTTACCAAAAATTTGCTAAAGCAGGAGTTAGAAAAAGGTGAACTTAGTTTTATGTTCAGCAATCTAAATTGCCCTGGTGAGGAATGCATATGAGCAGTTTGTTGTGTTAGTCTGGTTTAAGTCATTTTTTACTGCTGGTCCACTTTAATGTTTTATGCCTTAATAACTGAAAACATGTACTTTTTCTACATTTAATAAGAGCCATACATTTCTAATTTACATGAGCTAGTTCTATAAGAAGTATGGAATCCGCCTTCCTGCTGAAGCCACTTTGATGAGACTGCGGCCGGCTTGGCTGCTGAATTAGTATAACTCATAAAAATTAGATAACCAGAGAATAACATATGGATCCTGGGAGTTTTAAAAAAAAAGTTTACCTTTTACAAACTATTAAATAAGATCAAAAGAGAATTCAAATAAATAATGCACGCTAAAGGGGAATATGCTAATCATGCATAATTTAAAATATATAAAAGTATGTGTAATTTTGTTTCGGCAAAAAACCAACCTACAAATGTAAATAGCAAATATGGTTTACTTCATTGCCTTGATAAAAATATGCTTATAGAAATAAATGCCACATGCAAAAACAGTTTACAATATAACTTTTCTTGTCTCTGCATTATTTAAATCTCAAAAAAACCCTCTATGAGCCATCTGTTACCCTGTCCCCTGGGTCCTGGTCACTGACCCCAGCAATGGGCTTCTTCAGAGGCCTACTCAGCCTTGGACTGAGCTGCGAGATGATTCCCTGTGAAGCAGCAATGGTGGGCCCTTCAGCAGCAGAAGTAGAAGACAGGATGCACATCATCAGCAGCAGAAAAAAACTGTAAAAACTAGAGGGCAACTTACAGAAGCAGAAAAGGTGGCTAGGACTAGAGACTGATTGGTGGAAGTGAAGAATGTAGTAAAGACTGGAAGGCTATCAGCTGGAGAGAAGGACAGCAGCATTAGAGCTGACATGACGTGGTCCACAAGACTTTCTTGCTCAAGGACCCAAATAGACCGGTAGCTGCCGCAAACTGTTTCATCCGCCTCTGCAGCCGCAGGCTGTTCCAACCCCCTCTGCAGTCAGTCAGTGCCCCTTCTTAGAAATCAAGCTGAAGACCTTTGGTTGAGTTGCAGAGTGGCTTGAACATTGAGCATGGGCACAGAAAAGACTTGTCTTTGCATATGCCTTTACATATTGGCGGGTTTTGTGCCCCAGCATTCAGCAAACAGATGATAAACAGATAAATATCTTGCTCTAGATTGTTTTTTTATTCGATAGATTTGCATTTCTCCTTTTCTGACATAATGCTATATAGCCATTACACAAAGTTGCATTTGAGACAAATCAAAAATCTTCCATTTAGCTTATCAAAGCTTAGTAAGCTTGAACATGAACTCAACCATGAGGCAAAGACCATCTGTAGAAATTTCCCATAAAAATAAAAAAAAAACAAGATTCCTGGTATGGGAGGCCTCTACTAACACTACAATAGGCAGTATTCTGAGGGCTGGCGGGCTTCCCACATTGGACGAAATAAGGGAAGGGGCTTCGGGACAGTATGTTTCTTGGTTCCTTTACAGGCAATTGAAGGCATTTGTAATAAATGAGGACTTGGTGGAACGGGGTAGGTTACCCCTGACGCAACTGGAACATGTCCTTACTCAGGCTCCCCCCAGCTCGCACGCAGTCTCTGTCCTTTACAGAACCTTGCTGGAAGCATCACATGACTCCCCGCCGGGATTTATAAGGAAATGGGAGGAGGAGCTGGGGATAACTTTTTCTGGGGAGGACCTTACAAAGATCTATCTGTATACTCACAAATTAGCAGTCCCGTGCGTAGCCCAGGAGAGAAATTTTAAGGTCCTATCAAGATGGTACAGATGTCCAGCGGACCTAAGTAAGTTTGACACCTCCCACTCAGATAGATGCTGGAGATGCCTAGAGGGGACTGGGAATATGGTTCACACCTGGTGGTGTTGTCCACCAATTAAGGCGCTGTGGAGGAAAGTCCTATCAATCTACAACTACATTACGGGAGAGACAATACAGAACTCCCCACAATTAGCCCTGTTGTCGCTCCTCCCAGGCTCTCTCTCCCAAGGCAAAAAAGGAGTCTTAAAACACTTCCTGATGGCATTAAGAGCTGTCATCCCTAGGCGATGGAGATCCACAGCCCCGCCCTCATTACGCCGTATGGAGGAATTGATCTCGGACTCAGAGGGCACATGGGAGAAACACTATGGGACCTGGGCGGGTTGGATGGATTATAGGGATAACCGTCTACAGGTGTAGATTCATTGGAGGGCCATGGTTTCGCGTAACCCCATCCCTGCCGCCATCACTCTTGCCTCTGTTTCCCCTCCACTCTCCCCTACCCCTGTTTTCCTCCAGTTGTACCATCCATTCCCCCTTTCCTTATGTTCTTTACCCCTTATTCATGTTTCTGATGTACCTAGTCTTTTGGGTTTGGTTTACCCCCCTCCCTTTTTTTTTATTTATTTTTTTTCTCTCTTTCTTTCTTTCTTTCTTTCTTTTCTTTCTTCGTTTCTTCTTTTTGCCTCCCCACCGCCCCTGGTGATTGCCTCCTTCTGGGTTGTAATGATGGGGGCGGGTCGCGGGATCGCAGATAGCGAATCAGATTAGCAAGCCTTCTATATCTGTTTTGATCTGGTCCTTCATCGTTGGGGCTGAGTGGGTTGGGGAAGGCTAATACTTTGGTTCGGTTGTTAACTTATGTATGCTCTTGGACTGTGACTTGAACATGAAAATGTCCCTTTCTCTACTCTCCCTGTTCTATGCTTTGTATCACTCTTTATTGGTATAAAATTAATAAAAATATATTGCACAAAAAAAAAATTATAAAAAACTCACCTACAGTACCTCCTCCACAACTGTGTGCTTAAAATTACACATCCAGTAGATCCCGGCTCCCGACTTCAGGGTCCTTTCACACTTCCTGTTGTGGACAAAGGAAAGAGAATTTTCTCTCTTTCCCATCTATTTACTGCATTGCACTACTTTCTTGAAAGCATTTTGACTGTAGCACGAGCATAATGCAGTCTAAAGATGTCTATGTGCACTGCCGGTAAAGCGCATTTATTGTTCTTAACTCTGCTATGTTGTGGTGCAATATGGCCACCACCTGCTCCCTCACTGATGGTTCTGCTTCCCCAATGGTTTCCGCTACCAGCCCTTGTCTAGTCCCCGATCCCAGTGAACTCCTTGCTGCTGCCCTTGCACTGCCTGCCCTCGCTTTTACCTATGATGTAGCCTCCTGTGATGCTACTGCCAGGGCACCTGCTCCTTCTTGCCACCAGTGAACCAAACAACTATGGCCTATGGTGCTGCCACTGCTTTGCATCTGCTAATGGAGGCAAAACTGAAGACCTGAGCCGAAATCTGCTAAATGGAAACATTTAAAACAGCAAACATGAACAAACAGCTGCAGGAGATTTATTAATAGGTGAATAATATAATTGTTTAATAAGTGAAGAATATAGGGCTGTTTTCAAAAACATCAGGCAGTTGAATGTAATATATATTTCAGATACATTTTCAAATTAATATACTTTTACTTGAACTAGCTCCTGGAGAAATAGAGCATCTAATATAAGCCAGGCTCAAAGAAATTATGGCCTTAATTTAAGGCTCCCCTTGGAGATTTCCGCATAATTGTGCTTTTATCCCTTCTCTTTTTTAGAAGGATACATCTAAAAATAAACATCTCTCCTCCTTGCTCAATGTCAGGGATCTGAAATTAAGTGTAGATTTTCACAGTTCTGCTGCTTATCGATCAGGATTTTCTTAAAATATAGAGTCATATGATTTTTGGACATCCCTGGGCAGAGACCACCTTTGATTCTGCATTGTACTGCCTAGTAAAACTGTGACAGATTGTGCTCAGGAAGACGGCTTTATTTTGCCAGCTGTACAGTGAAGGTTGTTTTAGTCCTCTGGTCACATCTTTGCTTGTTTCATCTGCTCATGAAAATACCAAGGCAACGCATTAAGATTTCTCTGAAGCTCTGGATGCCAGTGCTGGTGCTGCGGATAGTGGTGGCAGGGCAATGGACTTCAGGAGTTGACATCACCCTATTCATTCCGGCAAGTATAGCTTGTCAATCCTACCTGTTACCAACAACTGTGTGTGTGTGTGTGTGTGTGTGTGTGTGTGTGTGTGTGTGTGTGTGTGTGTATAGGATTAGTAAAAGCTACACATATCTACTTGCTTTGGCTTGATTTGTTCAGTAGAGGATAATGCAATTTAGGTTTACTAAACCTAAAACTAAACTAAATGCTGCCTTTTATTGTGTAATGCTTGGAGTCACAATTGCAATGTCAGTTTTTAATGTGGGATGCTGGGAGTTATGCCAGCCATATATGTGTAGGTATGTCAATGAAAACTCCATATGTCCGTGTTTTTATTGGATTAGTACATTTGAGTTTAAATTAGCTGTTGGGTTAAAATTGTGTAATGTAAAAGATTTGCTTTCTTAGAACAGAATGTATCTACACAGTGCCAAACACAAGGAATAATGGGTTTACCCATCACTCCTTACAGTGAGTGGAGCCATGCAAAAAATCTCTTTACATCTCTGGGCCATCCAATGCACTCAGAGAAATCTCAGAGTGTGCAGAGCCAAGAATTAGCTTAACCCTTTCAGTGCCAAGCAGAGCTCGCTTCCACTCCACTTAAGTGCCAAGCATGTAGAATCTACGTGCTTGACTTTCCTCCCTGCTACAGTAAAGGTAAAGTAACAAAAACACTCACCTGATCCCTCGTTCCATCCGGCCGGGGTCTTCTCTTCATCCGGGGGGGCTTCGATCCCCCACTCAGTCCCCCCCCCCCCGGGTGCAGGGGAATGCCCGAAATAACCACCCCCCCTTCAGCAGCCGCCGGAAATACATGTAAAAAAATAATTTAAAAAATGACATATACTCACCTCAGTGTCCAATCGCTCCCGCTGGGTCTCCTCTTCACCAGGGGGGCCTCCGATCACCCCCCGGCTCTCCAGCTTCAGGAGAGGGCCTTTGTGAACTGCTAAGGGATCCATACCAGTTCACAAGGCTGGGGGCTGGCAAGTCACCTGCGGCTAGCGGGTGACTTGCCGTTAACCCCCGGCACCCCAAATTGCCTGCCTCCCCAAAGTCCAGGGGGGAGGCAGAAGGGCCCAGGCCTCACAAAGGCTATGTGGGCTTGTAGCCTACAGGGCCAGGGGCCGCCAAAGCTGGCCCCTGCGCCCTGTTCTACAAGCCCCCATAGCTGTTACTGGGCCGGTTATGTTGGGTCTGGGGGACCCTACACCATTTTTTGTGGGATTTTTAAGGGTTTTTAACCCTTAAAATTCCCCCAAAAAATAGGGTCCCCCACCCCAGGAGGGGGGACCCTATGTCATTTTTATTTTAAATAAACCCTATGTTACCTGTCACCCAGCAGGTAAAAAAGGCTTCCAGCAGCAGCAGCAGCAGGAGTGCTGAAGCCAAAGTGATCAGCGTGGGACCCAGTGCCCGGGGATAGATGGGAGGTAAGTATTAAAAAAAAATTGTTTTTTTTATTCTGTGTGTTTTGTTTACATTTAACCCTTTGTGAACTGGTAATGTATCCATGAGACCCCTATACAAGTTCACAAGGCTCTGGGTCTGGCAAGTCACCTGCGGCTAGCGGGTGACTTGCCGTTTACTCTGAGCCCCCCATTACCTGCCTCCCCAAAGCCCAGGGGGGGCAGAAGAGCCTGTGGCCATAGGCTATGCCAGCTTGTAGCCTGCAGAGCCCTGTTCTACAAGCCCCATAGCTGGTCCCAGGGCTGGTTATGCTGGGTAGGGGGGACCTCATGCCATTTTTTTTGGGGGGGGGGGATTTTTAGGGGTTTTTAACCCTTAAAATTCCTCCCAAAAAAATGGGTCCCGCTCCCCCGGGAAGGGGGACCCCACGACAATTTTTTTTAATTTAACCCTTTATAGTGTGAATAGTAGTTGTATTTTATTTGTAAATGTTATAAAGTGCTCTTTTCAGTTTGGAGGGTCTCCTGAACAGGAACAGGGGGGCTACCGATACATATATGGTACCGTTGTAATCAGGAAAAATGGGGCTTTCACATGCAATAATGTTTTAAAATAAATTGTTTATTTAAAATAAATGAGACATTTTAAAATAAATAATAATTTGTATTTTTTTTAGTTTTTTGACTAAAAAATATATATTGAATATTTTAAAAAACAGTACAAACAACACATTTCATGTTAAAGCCAAAACTCTGCCTCATAAAAATATTTAACATTTTCCTGGAAATTCCTGCAAAAATCACGGTTAACCATAGCACAAAATGGTGAAAAATGACCTGTCAACAGAGGGGGACAACATTTTCAAGTAGGCTGGCAATTAAAAGGGTTGAAAGTAGCTATGCATGTTGGGTATTGTTCTGTTCAGGGGATCTTGCACTTTCAGGCTTGTTTTTTCTTATTTGCATATTAATATTTTAGGGAAAGGTGTTTTTTATTCTGCTTTTTTATACCTTTTTTAGGAAAACCCTGTGCAACCATAGAATTCTTTGATGGATTACTTCCAGAAAGATGAGCCCACTACAACAAGCTGGGTACGCTTAGATAGCTTAACATGTGTACTTTCAGGGAATATATGGGGGGATATTTCAAATGTAAAGGGTTGTTTTGGTTGAAAAATTGCAAGGTGCGCACATTGTCAGCAGAGCTGAAATTTTCAATTAAAATTATTTTTACGCACATGCTTTACTTTGGGGTGTTTGCCAACTCTTTCCTTGACAGTAGCTATGCATGTTGGGTATAGTTCTGTTGGGGGGATGTTGCTTTTTAAGATTTAACTAGTTTTTTCTTGCTTGCATATTGTTTTTTGAGGAAAATGTGGCTTTGATTCTGTTTTTTTATTTTTTTTATTATGGAAACCCTGGGCAACCAAATAATTAATTGAGGGATTACTTCCAGAAAACTGCACCCATGTCAACAAGCCTGGTACGCCTGTATTTCAAATGTAGAGGGTTGTTTTTCTGGAAAAACTGCAAGGTGCGCATAGTTGTATTTTATCTGAAAATCTACTAAAGCGCTGTTTCAGTTTGGGGGAGTCTCCTGGGCAGGAAAGGGTGTCACCAATACATATGTTATACCGTTGTAACTGGGAGAAATGGGGCTTTTACACGCAATAAGATTTTATTGACAAACTTACATTTTGTATTACAACAAAACACTACAAATTGTAAAAAATATATATTTTTGTTGCACATATTTTACCCAAAAAATATTGAGAATACACCTAAAAAAGACAAACAAGACATTTCATGTTAAAGCCCAGACTCTGCTGAAAAAAACTATATATAATTTCCCTGGTAAATCCCTGGAAATCCCTTCAAAAATCACAGTTGAACATGTGGAGTGCAAAATAGTGCAAAATGGTCTGGCAACAAGGGTGACAAAATCTCCATAGGCTGGCAGCGAAAGGGTTAAAATGTACACAGCCAAAACCTTCCCCTTCTGGACACGAGGGCATGTGGCCCTCATCAGCACAAGACTGTGGGGGAGGGTGAGACTGGGTGAGCACCAAAGACCAATGTTACGCCTAATATAGAGGGGATAAAGAGACCAAAATAGCCCCTATTCAAAGGTAAAGGAAAAGAGGTGCTTTCTTAGAATTGGAAGTATTAGCTTGTAACCGACATATAACAAACCTCTGCTAGGAGGGTTCTGGAAAACTCTTCTGTGTGTGTGTGTGGGCGGGGCCAGCCATGAGAGAGAGGCTGGTGAGGTAATTCCAGCAGGTTATAAAAGGCACAGCACAGCTCTGAGGGAGCAGAGTCCATGAGGTGGGTCAAAGGGAGCACTTCTGTGTCTGTATGTGTTTCTGAGCCCACAGAAATTATAGGGCCACAGTGAAGTTTTTGGTTGAAATTAACACTCTCCTTATTTACCTCACTGCTGAACTGTGTGAGGGGTGTAAAGATTTTTTTGTGTGTTATTCACTGTGTGAAGCCTCCTACGGAGTGCAAAGAAAGGGACGCCCTTGGTAATTTTATTTAGGAGAGTTTTTGAGGTCGTGACCGCTTGAAGAAAGAAATATCAGGAAAATATTTAAAAAACAGCATCATTTTAGTCAGCAATTTGGTCTAAGGATAAGTGAACTTTTCTCAGTTCTCCTCACTATTTACAGCATAGTTACACATTTAGAGCATCATCTATCTGAAGTTTATTATATAGAGTTAATCTTACATTTTAAATAGATTGTGTATGTATTGATAGATTGTTTGCATTACACAGGGCATACAGTGTGTCTTAAAGTTATCCAAATAGCCATATATGATAAAGTGACCTAGACACAAGTCTATCCTTTGTTTGAGAGATCCCCCCCCCCCCCATATTCTTCAAAAGTAGAAATTATACTAGATTCTTCTACAGTCATTTATTGGCTTAATCCAGTGGCTATATACACCAACTATTGTGTTCAATAGTAAGCAAAGGGGGTTGGAGTAGCTCCATCACTATTATTTATACAAAATCATCATCATTATTATTCAGGGCCTGGGAACCAATTTACCGCCCAGTTTAACCCTCTCATCATCCAAGTATTAAGCACCAAACATGTCTGCCCCGACAAGGCACTTTTGTGTTCAATACTTTGCCTAATAGTCAGCTGTTAAATTCTAAATTGATTCCTATTTATCTGGTGTGGTTTGTTTTAACCCACAAGCTCAGCACCCAACACAAGGAATAATAGATTTACCCTTTACTCCTTGCAGTGTAATGTAAAAATCTGCAGAAAATGCTAGGTAGTAAGAGGGTTGTTTATTTCTACACCAAGCCTGTTTTTTATTTACAGAAAAAAAAGTAAAAGCGGGGTGACAGGTTTTTAAAGTGGACCAACACCCAGGATTTTGACTATCCTGGGTGTTGGTCCACTTCGGTGGGGCACCCCCGATCGGGGTGCCCCGCTGTGTGAAACCCCCCCGAACCCCCCGAACAACTCCCCGCTCCCAGCGCCGACGGACAAGCCGTGGACAAGCGGCTCCTCCGCCGCCGCCTCTTGCGCGTCCCTCTGGACACGCGCGTGCCCGCGCCGGCCATTCACAGACGGCCGGCGCGCGCACGTCTAGAGGGGCGCGAGGGAGGCGGCCGGCCGCCGCCGAAGATAAGGTAAGGAGTTTGGGGTGTTTGGGGGGGTTTCACCCCGCGGGACATCCCGATCTCGGATGTCCCGCGGGGAGGGAGGTGATCGGCCCGGGAATCTTATAGATTCCCGGGCCGATCACCTGTGGGTGTTGGTCCACTTTAAAATGTACCATTTCACTTTAACAGGAGATGAGTGCTCACCTCCGACTGGCTGTCCCCTGTTCCAGGTTGTATTAAGCACTCTAATATCTGCTTCCCATAGGGTTTCATAGAAACCCTATGGGAAAATTAGTGATTATGATTAATTGCAGAGCTAAGATAGTGTAGAGAGGTGTTTGGAGTCCCACATTGTAGGAGTGCTTTGAAAATGTAAGCAGGTAAGTCAGGAATAACATAAGCATACAGTAGCAAGGGATAGTTCATTTTTGTGGCTTGGAATGCTCCGTTAAATTCTTGATGCTTATTTGGGTGACCCTGGGATGCCCATCCTTCGCCTCCATTTTTCTTTCATCTTGTTTTTTATGTTCTTGTTTTTACCCTCTTGTTTGAATTTATCACTATTTAGCTTTGCCAGCACGGTGGAAGAAAGCTGCTACGGGGATGCCTGACGCGGATGCCTCCATTCAGCTTTCTATGCTGCTCTTTAATATGCACAGTATAGATGCTGAATGGGAGAGAGCCTACACAAGTCTTTAGAATCATAGACTATTATAGTATTATTGCACCTAGCTATCTACAATTATGACCTGTGCCTATAGTCTTAAGCTACAAAATTGTGCGTTACAATGATCACGTGAAAAACAATGTACTTGTGGCTATTAAAAGATCTCCTTTGTGATGCAACTTGCCTAAGCCTATGTGATAGAATGGGGGGTCATGCTAATTATTTCATAAGGCAATTTGGGGTACACAACTCTTGGTGTGAACTCCAACCTGCATCCCAGTGAGCTTTTTAACTTTAAAGTGGACCAAAACCTACAGCGATCAGCCTGGGAATCTATAAGATTCCCGGGCCGATCGATTCCCTCCCCCCCGGGATGCCCCGCTGTGTGAAACCCCCCAGGTCGTCCCATACACTTACCTTCTTTCCCGGTCCAACGGCGCATGCACGAGCTGTGGCTGCTTCCCTGCTACCCTTCTAGCAGGGCGCATGCTTGCACCAGGTATTTGTGAATGGGCGGTGCGGGCACACTCTCTGTTAAAGGGTAGTGGGGGATGCGGCTGTCAGCGCGCTCAAGGCCGTTCGCCTTACGTGACGCTGATTGGATGAGCGGCCGCGCATGCATTGTAGGACCGGGAAGAGGTGAGTTAATTTCGGCGACCTGGGTGGTTTTACCTGGGCCAAGGACCAGAACACAGGATAGTCAAAATCCTGGGTTTTGGTCCACTTTAACCCACGACAAAATTTTTTTATTGCACTTTTATATGTAATAAAGTAAAACATATCACCCAGATGCAGATTGAAATTTACACCCAAAAGTGCACCCAAACTTGCTTTACAAAATAAATATTACAACCCCCTACCCCATTGTATGCAAGAGGCAGAATTTATGAACACATTAATTCCGCAGCTACCATATCTGAGACATGATGTCGACCTACACCTTGAGTATGATATAGCAACATTCTCATTCTGCTTAAGTGTGTTAGGGACCTCCAAAGGTGGGGTGAAGCATGCAGGGTGTATGTTGCACTACATTTCCTTTTTTACAAATAGCATGCATATTAAGGACATTAAAGCGGGCCTTCCCGAGCCCAGAATGCCCCACTATGTGAAACCCCCCAGAACGCCGCTTTTCACTCACCACTTCTTGGTTCCAACGGTGCTTGTACGGGCTCTCGTCCAATGAGAGATGTCTGCTCTGCTGTGACTATGAAATTCGGCGAATGGCTCTCCTTGATTGAAATCAGGAGCGTGTGCTGCCGCAACCCCTGCATCCCCAGCGGCGTGCCTGTTCCCGCCCCACCTGCACGTACTTACTATGCACAACAATGAGAGCTATTTTCTGCTGTTGAGAGCTATTTTCTGCTGTTGGGGGGTTTCACACAGCAGTACATCCCGATTCAAGATGCCCAGGGAAAGCCCAGCGGCTCTAAACGACTCCAAGGTGGGGTTTGTTCCACTTTAAGATATATATATATATATATATATATATATATATAAAACAGGAGTGCTTATTGTGCTGCTGGGAACATTTCTTCAGCTTTTTTACCATTGTGCTACTGCATATTTTATGTACTTTATTCATTTTTTTGTAATTATATATGTAAATTAGAAACAGACTCATCAATGCCTTAAACAGATATTTTGTTAAAGAAACATGCAATATATGCAAAGGGCATGTGTCTTTATACATACTGTACTGTATATATA
This sequence comes from Gastrophryne carolinensis, assembly GCA_027917425.1. Lineage (NCBI taxonomy): Eukaryota > Metazoa > Chordata > Amphibia > Anura > Microhylidae > Gastrophryne > Gastrophryne carolinensis. The sequence continues at coordinate 100,704,354 of CM051235.1, read as the reverse complement.
CATGAATATGTGTGTGTCTTGGATTGCATTTTACTCAGTACAATAGTCATAATGACCTTGAATGTCTAAGCATTCCAAAATAGTAATTGTGATCAAATGCTGTCATTTTAGATCCAGGGAAACATTCACCCACATGCCATCATCATTCTTCCCAACACTAACGGCATGGAGCTCCTTCTGAGCTACGAGGATGAAGGCGTTTACATAGATACATATGGACACTTTACAAAAGAAACTGTACTGCAATGGGGGGAAATGCCAGCATCTGTAGGTAAGTACTTACCCTATTTTATTATGACCAGTGATGGGCAAACCTGAACTGCAAAGTTTAGGTCAGGGTTCATGTTTTCTTTAAATTTCAAGCGAACCAAAACCGCCCTGGGGTCTATGCTCCACTCTGTGAAACCTTCCAGGGTGCCCAGTAAACTTACCTTTCCCTCAAGCCCACGGGGCATGCACAGCCGGTTGCAGCATCACTCAACTCCCTTCTTAGCTATATGCTGCCCTGTCTGACGCAACTGAATGACGAAGTGATGCCGCACTCCACTTGTAAGTGTGGCTAGGGATTCCATTCAGCCTTTCTATCCATGCATTAATATGCGCAGTGGTTGGACGAGCGGCTGTAACTGCGCCGTGGGCTCGAGGAGAGGTGAGTTAGCTCGGCATTCTGGAAAGTTTCACACAGCAGGGCACCCCAAATCGAGGTGCCCCAGGGGGAAAGGACCAAAACCCAGGATAGTGAAAATCCATTTATTTTCAGCATGTGTGCTTTTTGGCACAAGTGTTTGCCACCAGTTTTCCATGTGAGCCCTACCCTTGACTCAAGCGGTTTTACAGCCAGGTTCCAGATCATCTAAGCTGATCGAACATCCATCCCAGTTACCTTTGCACAACCCCCCCCCCCCTTTTCCCCATTCTCAGGTACCACATTCTTACTGCTACTGTGGATTCAGCCACCCGGATTCTGCCTCATGTGACTGTCAGCAGCCAATTGCGCCAGTCATGGAAGGCCAGATCCCAGAGAAGGGAGAGCTCACTGATTGCAATAGAGGGTAGTTTAGGTTAGTGTGGGTGGGTCTGCTTTAAACTGTTAAATCTTACCTTTTAAAATGATCACCTAAGGGTTTATTTAGCCGGGCCTTTATGTGATGGTCAAATGAAAAGCTGCCGTGCCATAAAAAAAACTTGCAGAAAGGAGACATATGTGGGAGACAAATTTTTATTTGTGCAAAATGTTCTCATGCCAAAATGATTTCGCATGGAAGGGAGTTTCTTTCTACGTGACCTGAATCAACCCTTGCGCTTAATATTTCACTGCCAATATAAAATGGACTTGAAAACTGAAATCCCCAAAAACCCTCATTTACATCCAAATTACAGTAGAGTAGAGTAGACTAGATAATAGAGATGTGCAAACCCAAACTGCAAAGTTCATGTTTGTCCTGGAAGTCTGTGTTTGAGTTTGGCGTCCAGCCCGAACGCAGAAAAGCTGGTTAATGGGCCCATCAACCAGCTTCACCTAAGGTTGCAGCAGCAGAAGTGCTGCTGTAACTTACCTGAGCCCTGATCCTCTTCTTCCAGTGGCATTCTAAGCTGACCCCAGCCTGGGCTTCAAAAAGAAGGCTGTCGGCTCCCATGAGTGAGGACACTTCTAGTGCTGGCTCTAGAAGTGTCCTCACTTATGGGAGCTGGCGCCCACCTTTTTGTAGCCCTGGCTAGGGTCAGGATAGAATGCTGCCACTGGAAGAAGAGGATCAGGGCTCAGATAAGTTAAATCAGTGCTTTTAATAGAATCAAATTTTATTGGTTTTTAAAAAAAGTATAGGAAGGGGGTACAGAAAGGAAGAAAAAGGGGTACATCACATCATTACAATCTCCAACGTTTACAAACTACAACGTATACATATCCTGTGTCGTTTCCAACAAAGTGATTCAAGCGATAACCTCCAAGGAACATTTCTAAAGGCGTGTCTTACAATGCGCTGTGCAGAGGGTAGGTAGGCCCAGGAGTCAGTGGAGCAACTGAGTGGGTAGAGGGGTCAGTGAGGGAATAGGGGGGTCAGGGCACCACCGAGGGGCTAAATCAGTGCTTTTGCTGCACACAGCCCCCACTCCATTTCAATAGGGACCGTGTTTGAATAGAAGTTCGGGTTTGGGGACTCAAAGTTCGGCCGAGCCCGAACTTTGGGGGGTTCGCCCATTTCTACTAGATAACCATCTTGTGTCAGAGTACAGAGGTGACAGAACTCACAGTACATCATGTTGTGATTGCAACAAGAAATATGAGTCACCCTCTTACATTTTGAAATGCCTGTCAGCCCCCTGATGAATGTTACATTGTTACAGACTGTAGCTGATGTTTCATAATGTTTCTGTTGTAACCTGCTGTGATATATTGTAAAGCAGTCATGAACCTGCAACTGAAATGTTCATGCTTGCACTGGCCCACAGAGCTACCAGGGAACCCTGGTGGTCCACCTGGTTTATTTGAGTCAGAGTTTGCCATAATGTTTTTGTGAATGGGCCCTGAATATAAGCCAGTAATACTTGCATCAAGTGTTGGGTGGGCCCCCAGAGTCAGTTCTACTGGTCAGACCCAGACACTCCAGTCCAACATTGGAAATGTACATAGCTCACACATGATATGACTAACAAAGGAACCCCTATACCAGATGAGAGGTGGGATTTCTTGCTGAACCCCCTGCCTCATTACCCACATTACCAATAGCCAGGGGGGGTAAGGAAGAGCCCAGTGCTCATTGGTATGGACCCAGTCCTCTTTCAGGACCTTCCAGGCCCCAAACCTGTACCAAAGGGCATAGGACCAGGGGTCGGCTGTTCAGCCTGTGAGCCCCGAAACACTGTGCTACTATGCCTGGTGCTAGGATCGGTTGCCTTAGGTAGGGGAGCACACAAATATTTTAAACTACAAAAAACACTATCTTGCATGCCTTTTCATTGAAAATGTGGAAAAAATGCAAGATTGCAGGAAAAAACACACTCTGAAACACCAGATGTTATGGGAGTTTTTCAGAAGAACTTTTTTCTGCTTTTTGCACAGAAAATGTGTTTTTACACAGCGCTGAATCGAATCGCAACATAGCTATGAGCTATAAAAGCTCAGAAAGGACACATCTTTATTCTTTAAGGTTAAAATGTCATGCTTGATATAAGCACCTCCTGTGCTAAAAGAAATGCACTAAAACTAACTGGTACCAAAAATATCAGGCCTGACATTCTTCAATATGCAAGAATTCCTAGAACAGCAATTGACCTGGGATGAAATGCAGGACTCTTAAAACGATGAGTTAGGTTCATGTCTGTTACAGTATGGATTTTTTGCATCTTCAAGGATGAAAGTAAATCATCTAGTGCTCAACACTTAGAGTGTTTATTATATCATTGATTTAACACATATGAGTTTCTAGACTAATAGCACACAGACAACCCTGAGTAATGTGCACCAGAAGTTCCTGAGTGAATATAAGGCAGATTCTTTCATTTTTAATTTTTAGCCATATGGAATGCTTACTAAAGCCACAACTAGCCGCTTAACAGAGCTAGGTGAAAGTTTGTTCTTTATGTTTACTATTTTTTTTTTTTGTGACGACGCTGCACTCTTACACCTGAAGGGTGTGGCACCAAGAAAATCTTCTCCATGTCACTGTGGAGGGGAGGAGGAAGGAGGAACCAAGGGCTGTCCTTGGCCGTCCTCCAAGTGAAGATGATCAGGGGCATCGGTGGACGCTTAAAGTGGACCAACACCCAGGATTTTGACTATCCTGGGTCTTGGTCCACTTCGGTGGGGCACCCGACAAGGTAAGGGGGTTTGGGGTGTTTGGGGGGGTTTCACCCCGCGGGACATCCCGATCTCGGATGTCCCGCGGGGAGGGAGGTGATCGGCCCGGGAATCTTGTAGATTCCCGGGCCAATCACCCGTGGGTGTTGGTCCACTTTAAGGACAGACCGTGCAGGGTCAAGAAAGAAGAGGAACCAGCTCACTGGATCAAGAGGAGGACACCGGAGCCATCACCACCAAGTCCATGGGGAGACCCGCCAAACAAAGAGGATATCTGCAGACGCTGGAAAGCTGTATTTTTTTTTTTTTTTACTTTTGGTGTGTTTCAGAGAAAAATCTATTGATTTTTCTCTTTCGGATTGAATCCCAGTTCTGCAAGACCGATTTGCTCAGGACACAACTAACCCCAACAGAAGTTCTATTTGTTCTATTTCCATATGAAGCCTGTTTTTGTGTATGAGGTGGGACTGAAGTGTTCAAAATTGTTATGGTAAATGGCGTAAGCCAAGCTATAGATATAATAAAATAGAGACAGCTGTTGTATACATAGATACTGGAGAAGAGTGAAGGTCTTTGAAATTTCCCTGAATTTCCTCAATTAATTTGGTTTGTTCCTAAACTAATTAACAAATCACTGCTAAAAACATTTGAAAAAAACACCCTCCCAACTCTTCTCACCTACCCTATCCATGTTGCTCATTTCTCACTTTTTTTCTGCCTCTTATTTGTTCTTCTTCCTTGGTTTACTAATGACACCTGTACCTCAACCTATCTTTAGCTTAACCTCACATTCAGATTTACATCAGAAGGGCACCCGAGATTCTTAATACCAGGCCCCTAAATATCTTAATACAGACCCAATCCTGGTTCTCGGAGAGTAACTTCTTTACCCTTCACTTGCCTGTCTCCAGGATAACAATGATGATTACATCCACATTTGTTTTCGCGAGATGTGAATGCCTAATCATTTGGATTTTACCTTTACTTTACTTTATTGCATTTGTTTCAACTCTTCTATAAAATTGCACCTTTTTGTTGTACAAAACTTGGATAGAATTACGGTTCTGCCGGATCGATTCTTCCAGCCCCTAATTCAGGGAAAAACTGGAAACATCAGCCCCTATTTAAATTATATTTTTTTAAAATATCCCTACACAACAATTTTACAGCAGCAGGCTAAGAAGCTGAATATCTAAATTATAAATTCTCTATGATGTCATATGATGCCAAACAGTGGGAAACTTTCTGGTTTAATTAGTTTTCACAGGCCGTGTTATAACCTTTATAACTCCTAAGATGGGGGCAAAGAATACATTCTGAGACATGGCACATGAACATAAAAATCTGTGACCATCATTAGGATTCCATTTACACGGAAGTTGGCCCTTTTTTATTAAACAATGATCCTAAATTACCTAAATTGTGTTTCCTAATTGATCTCACTAACACTTATTTCATTTTTGTTCTAAAGTATTTCTGTTAATTATATATTTGATGCAGTGACACATTATCACTTCTTTGAGCATTCTGTACTTAAGAAAATACTTTAATTGCCTGTGAGTTTTAAAAGAAAATATTAATCTGTAGAGCAAGTTAAACAGAATTATTAAATGTAATTATTAAGCAAAACAATAACAATAACCAATAAAAGTTCAGTGAAAAGTTGTAAAATTTAACTGGAAATCTATGGGGTCCCTGTGCCAGTGAAACCTTTACAGTTCCTGGGACACATTGCTTTTTAGGGGAACACCTTGTTTGTTCAACAAATACAAATAAGACCAAAACCCCACAATAGGTTCACAGACCAAAAAATACATTGACATTGACTGTTCACACAAACTATACATGCAGACTCTAAAATTACAGTATATACAGCTTACCAGTTGCCAGTTGATTTCTGCTAGCCTGATCTCTCAGATAAGAATAGTTGGGATTATTTCTTCTATTATACTGTCACGATGCAGCTTTCTGTATGTCTCTGTACGTCAGTTTGCTCCAATTGTCTGTAAAGAAACGTAAAATTATTGATCAGAAATAAACTTTCAGTAAAAAAATATTAATGGCGCAATGGAGAGCCCCCCTCCCCCCATTGCCAGGGTATGTCTGATCATGGAAGAAAATGGCGACATTCTGAAAGAGGAGTGGTGCATGGCAGGCCATCCAACATGTGATGCCTTGGAAAAGCACAGCCACAAACATAAATGTGCTTTCTTGATTTTTTTTTTTTTTTGTGATGGAGCAACACAAAGTAGCAAGTATTTGTAGAGTGTAAAGTAAACGATAAATTCTGTTTCAAATTAAAAAAACAAGTGTGGCATTAATATGTATTCACCACATATGTATTCCTCAAACACACAGGGGTGCACCTGTAATGAGGCCATGTGAGGCAACTGCTTTTATTTATTTTTTATTTAAAATATATTTAATTTTTTTAACTCTTTCACCTCTTCTCTTACATTAGTGGTTCAGTGGAGATTGCGGCGCCGCTGCATATGCTGTCGTGTTTTTAAGTTGATAATTGGTGGCAGCCACAGTCCATCCTCCACTCCCCCCCACTTCTCTTCTGCTGCTCTGTTGTAGACTGGACGGGCGTCTTTCTATAGTTCGCCACAGGCAGCAGAAAGGCTCACCCCTGGAAACATAAGCGGTATGGAAAACCCTAAACATGTAAAACTAACGGGGTTCTTTAAGAAAAGATAAAGCCTGTTAGTGCCACGTAGCGGCACGTAGCGTTGGGTGAACGCTGGACGCTGTATGTGAAAACCACATTTAAGAAAGCGAATCTGGTGAGAGCCTCTAACAGCATCACGTAGCATCACATATATTACTAGCGGTGGCTCAGTGTATAGCGCCGGCGCTCTAGGTTCAGCAGTGCCATGTATACCTGTCGCTCAGTAGCGCTCTCCCATACAATTCAATGGTGTTGTCAGGACTATACCAAACACCCGTCTGTCTTAAGCCGATATCCCCCAATCTCCACCGCCACTTCCGCCTATAGACAAGCCCCCGCTTGTGGGAGACACGGGTAATGCCTCTCCCAGTCGGTTGCCCCCAGGACTTAACAGGCGCAAAGGATAACAGCTTAAGGTGCAGATTGGTGTTTGGCAGGGAATCCCGAATGAGGATGCCGGGTGCGAAAGTCCGTAATTCAGGCCGAGGTCAAACCAGGAGGTCACAGGCGAGGTATCCAAGGGAGATAACAAAGAATGGTCAAGGGTAGCCGAGGTCAAGTCCAGGAGGTCACAGGCGAGGTACAGGAGGGTCAGGCAAGAGAGTGGTCAGGCAAAGCAGAAGGTCAGGGCAGGCAGCTAGCAAGAATAGTCGAAGTCCAAATCCAAATCCAAATTCTTCACTAAGACAAAGCAACGCACATCCAGAACCCAGAAGCTATAACGGGCACTGGGAAACTGGAGTAGTGCAGATTTATAGGAATATCTGGCCAATGGGGAACAGGGAAAAAGGAGGGAACGAAGGTGCTTGGTGCAACAGTAAAACGGGAGTGGTCCCAGGAACTGGACGGCCCCGGCCAGACAGGCCGACCAGTCCCTGGGCTCCCTCTATGAGCAGGGCCAGGGTTGGATGAAACAAACTCGCCCCCGGCGGGCGCGCTGGGGAAAGCGCCGCCGGGAGGCATAAAGGTGACGTGCTCGCGCGCGCGCGCGAGCACGTTGATGATCGAGCGCGCCCCCGCCGGGAGGCGGAAGCGCCGAACAGCGAGGGAGCCCGACGGGCCCGCGCAGCCGCGCAGAGCGGGCTGCGGCGCGGCCGCCGACACTACCCCGCGCCGCCGACCCCTGACCGCCGCCACCACGCTGGGGAGCCAGGACACCCGGGGAGCGCCGGGCAGCAACCAGCCGGGGACCGCCCGACAGCGCGCCGCGGGACCAGGGACGGCGACGAGGTAAGTGCCTAACATTACCCCCCCCCTGAGGAGGGGCCACTGGACCCTCCAAACTAGGTTTCAAAGGATTCTCTCTGTGAAACCTCTTTACCAAATTCTGCGCATGAACCTCTCTGGCAGGAACCCAAGATCTTTCTTCCGGACCGTATCCCTTCCAGTCAATAAGATATTGAAGAGAGTTCCGAAAGAAGCGAGAATCAAGAACCCGGGCAACCTCAAACTCCTGATGCCCATCAACTAACACAGGACTAGGAGGACTATTAGGTTCATGGTTTTCTGCAGACTTAAGAAGTGAAACATGAAAGGATTTACAGATTTTCATGGACGAAGGGAGGGCCAACTGGTACGTAACCTGATTAACTTTTTGTGTTATGGGGAAGGGGCCAATAAACTTAGGTCCTAACTTAGCGGAGGGCTGGCGTAGCGCCAAATTCTTGGTTGAAAGCCAAACCCAGTCACCCACTTTAAAGTTAGAATTAGATGATCGCTTGCGATCAGAAAATTTTTTCTGCTGAAGAGCGGCCCTAGCTAGATGTTGCTGGATTTTATTCCATTCCCCTGGCCATTTGGAAACCCATTCATCCACGGAGGGAACTCTAGAGGGTTGGTCCGAAAGAGCAGAAAACTTCAGATCCTTGCCATAAACACAATGGAAAGGAGAAACCCCCGTGGACGAATGTGTGGCGTTGTTAAGAGCAAATTCCGCAAATGGTAAGAAGAAGGCCCAATCAGTTTGAGTATCCGCCGTAAAACAGCGCAAATATTGTTCCAGGGACTGGTTCGTTCTCTCGGTTTGACCATTCGACTGCGGATGGAAGGCCGAGGAAAGGGAGACGGTGAAACCCAACTTGGCACAGAAAGCCCTCCAAAACCGGGAGACAAACTGGACCCCCCTATCCGAAACAATATCCATGGGAATACCATGAATCCTAAAGACATGAGTAATGAAGAGTTGAGCAAGAGTTTGAGCTGAGGGGAGTTTCTTTAAAGGGACGAAATGGGCCATCTTGCTAAAGCGGTCCACAATTACCCAAATAACCGTATGTCCCTGAGACGGGGGAAGGTCAGTAACAAAATCCATGGCCAGATGGGTCCACGGGGAGGCAGGAATGGACAATGGAAGGAGTGGGCCTTCAGGCGAACTCCTCAAGGACTTACTTTGGGCACAGACTTTGCAAGCGGAGACAAACCTTTGAACGTCCTTCCTAAAAGAAGGCCACCAAACTTGGCGTAATAATAAAGCTATGGTTTTCTTAATCCCTGGATGACCAGTTGTTTTGGTATCGTGAAAATGGGACAAGAACTCAGACCGGTAAGTAGAGGGCACAAACAGGGCTGAAGCGGGTTTCCCAGGAGGAGCTTGGGCCTGGAACTGAGTAAGATCAGGAAGTTGGGGTTGGATGGCGGCCACCACTAGGGAGCGAGGCAAGATGGGAGACACCACCCTTTCCGGTAAGTCAGGAGGAGAGAAACTCCGAGACAGGGCGTCCGCTTTTATATTTTTGGACCCGGGCTTATAAGTTATAGAAAAATTAAACCGAGAAAAGAATAAGGACCAGCGAGCCTGTCTAGGAGTTAATCTCTTGGCGGACTGGATGTATTCTAGATTTTTATGGTCCGTAAAGACCGTAACTGGATACTGAGCCCCCTCCAGCCAGTGTCTCCATTCCTGGAAGGCAAGCTTGATGGCCAGTAATTCTCTGTTGCCGATATCATAATTTCTTTCGGCCGCTGAGAATTTCTTGGAAAAGAAGGCACATGGATGGAGGCGTGCAGGTGAGCCGTAGTACTGAGACAAGACCGCTCCGACCGCTATTTCAGAAGCATCCACCTCCACAAGGAAAGGTCGTTGCTCATCAGGATGGACTAGGACGGGAGCAGCACTAAATACCCTCTTAAGATTCCCGAAGGCCTGGACAGCTTGAGCCGGCCAAACCGGGGGGTACCCGCTTTTCTTAGTCAGGTTAGTTAGTGGTGTAACCAGGGCAGAGAAATTCTTAATGAACCTTCTATAAAAATTGGCAAAACCCAAAAACCTTTGCAGGCCCTTCAGATCTCTGGGCTGCTCCCATTCTAAAACAGCCTTCACCTTAGATTGGTCCATAGACAGACCAGATTTGGAGATAATGTAACCGAGAAACGGAACCTCAGATACCTCAAATTGACATTTCTTTAACTTGGCATATAAACAATTCTCCCTAAGTTTCTGCAAAACTAGGCACACATGTTTACGATGTTCGTCAATGGATGAAGAAAAAATTAAAATGTCATCTAGGTAAACAACCATAAACCGGCCAAGATAATCCCTGAAAATTTCATTGACAAAACTTTGAAAGACCGCAGGGGCATTACACAGGCCGAAAGGCATTACCAAATACTCATAATGCCCTTCAAGGGTATTGAAGGCCGTTTTCCACTCGTCCCCCTGCCTGATTCTTATGAGGTTATAGGCCCCTCGGAGATCCAGTTTAGAGAAGACCTGCGCCCCAACCACCTGAGTAAAGAGTCCCTCAATAAGCGGTAGGGGATACTTATTTTTTACCGTGATGTTATTTAAGCCCCGGTAATCGATACAGGGGCGAAGTCCCCCATCCTTTTTCTCCACAAAAAAAAACCCTGCCCCTGCTGGGGAAGATGAAGGCCGAATGAACCCTTTTTCTAAGTTCTCGGCGATATATTCCCGCATGGCAAGGGTTTCAGCTCGGGTCAAATTAAATATTCTCCCTCTGGGAGGCATCGTACCAGGGAGCAGTTCTATTGGGCAGTCCCAAGGTCTATGGGGAGGAAGTTTGTCTGCCGCCTTTTCTGAAAAGACATCAGCAAACTCCAAATATGGAGTTGGAACCCCAATAGGGGCTAGGCGCGTGACCCTGAGAGGAAATTCTAGGCAGTTCCGAAAACACTGGTGTCCCCACTTGGTAATTTGCCCCGAAACCCAATCAATTTGAGGATTATGCTCCTGCAGCCATGGCAAACCCAAAATCAAAGGAGTACCAGGCATCCTCAAAATCAAGAACCTGATAACCTCAGAATGACTGGCTCCCACTTTGATTTGCATAGGAGGGGATTGGAACCGAACTAACCCCCCGGCCACTGGAGTGCCATCAATGGCTGAAACCCGGATAGGAGTCGGCAAGGTCTGTACCATAATTCCTAAAGTCTGCGCTAGTTCAGAGTCTAGGAAATTCCCAGCTGCTCCAGAATCTAGAAGAGCCTTTAGATTAACACATTTAGCACCACTCATAAACTGGACTGGGACAAAAACTGGAGACGATACTTGAGGAGATACCTTACAGCCTAGGAGGGCCCCCTCGAAACCCCCTAGGCTCTGAAGTTTCCCGCCGGTTTCTTTGGGCAAAGTCTAACCATGTGGCCGGTTCCACCACAGTAAAGACAGAGCCCCTCAGATAGGCGTCGTCGTCTCTCGCCTTCGGTGAGCCTGGTGGCACCTAGCTGCATGGGCTCTTCTGAAGGTTGAGCGACTAGAGCCTCAGACTTTGAAGCCGATTCAGGATGTGATCCTTTCTCTAGGCGCCTCTCCCGGAGTCGACGATCAATGCGGATGGCCAAATGCATCAATTCATCCAGAGTTTGGGGTTCCGGGTAGTTCACCAGGGTGTCCTTGATAGAGTCAGCCAGACCTAGTCGGAATTGGCCGCAGAGGGCAGGATTGTTCCAACGTGAGTCAACTGCCCAACGCCGGAATTCGGAACAGTAGTCTTCGGCTGGACGGCGTCCCTGGCGGAGGGTACGTAATTTGGCATCAGCTGAGGCCCCTTTGTCAGGATCATCATAGAGGACCTCCATTGCGGCGAAGAAACTATCCACCGATAGGCGGATTGGGTCCTGAGCTGATAAGCTAAAGGCCCAGGACTGAGGGTCTCCATGCAGCAGGGAAATAATCAAGCCCACCTTTTGCTCCTGTGACCCTGAGGAAACCGGACGAAGCTGGAAGTACAGTTTACAAGAGTCCCGGAAATTGGCAAATTTTGCCCTGTCGCCAAAAAACTTTTCAGGGAGTGGGATCTTGGGTTCCACAGACATTGCGGCCGGAGTCCCCTGAGAAGTGGGGACGATGGGAGTAGGACGGTTCTCCTGGGCCGCAACTTGATGAGCCAGGTGCTCCACCGCCGCTGTCAAGGCTTGCACCTGCTCCAGGATTTGGTCCATTCTTCTTCTGGCCCGTTATAATGTCAGGACTATACCAAACACCCGTCTGTCTTAAGCCGATATCCCCCAATCTCCACCGCCACTTCCGCCTATAGACAAGCCCCCGCTTGTGGGAGACACGGGTAATGCCTCTCCCAGTCGGTTGCCCCCAGGACTTAACAGGCGCAAAGGATAACAGCTTAAGGTGCAGATTGGTGTTTGGCAGGGAATCCCGAATGAGGATGCCGGGTGCGAAAGTCCGTAATTCAGGCCGAGGTCAAACCAGGAGGTCACAGGCGAGGTATCCAAGGGAGATAACAAAGAATGGTCAAGGGTAGCCGAGGTCAAGTCCAGGAGGTCACAGGCGAGGTACAGGAGGGTCAGGCAAGAGAGTGGTCAGGCAAAGCAGAAGGTCAGGGCAGGCAGCTAGCAAGAATAGTCGAAGTCCAAATCCAAATCCAAATTCTTCACTAAGACAAAGCAACGCACATCCAGAACCCAGAAGCTATAACGGGCACTGGGAAACTGGAGTAGTGCAGATTTATAGGAATATCTGGCCAATGGGGAACAGGGAAAAAGGAGGGAACGAAGGTGCTTGGTGCAACAGTAAAACGGGAGTGGTCCCAGGAACTGGACGGCCCCGGCCAGACAGGCCGACCAGTCCCTGGGCTCCCTCTATGAGCAGGGCCAGGGTTGGATGAAACAAACTCGCCCCCGGCGGGCGCGCTGGGGAAAGCGCCGCCGGGAGGCATAAAGGGGACGTGCTCGCGCGCGCGCGCGAGCACGTTGAAGATCGAGCGCGCCCCCGCCGGGAGGCGGAAGCGCCGAACAGCGAGGGAGCCCGACGGGCCCGCGCAGCCGCGCAGAGCGGGCTGCGGCGCGGCCGCCGACACTACCCCGCGCCGCCGACCCCTGACCGCCGCCACCACGCTGGGGAGCCAGGACACCCGGGGAGCGCCGGGCAGCAACCAGCCGGGGACCGCCCGACAGCGCGCCGCGGGACCAGGGACGGCGACGAGGTAAGTGCCTAACAGGTGTTTCATTTGGTTGTGTTTAAAGAATGTGCTGCCAAAGTAAAAAATGTTATCTCAAATCATTGTGTGGCCTCTCCTGCTCTGCACTAAACACTTTTATAGTTTTTGTTACAATTTTTATGCATAATTGTATGTGCAGGTCTGGCATTGCAGTGTCGTCAGTGTTAAAACAATGTTATTCCATATGTTTTGGCTCTAGTGCTGGTGTATATGTGTTGAGAAACAGACGTCTGGCACTCTATGCTAAAGCGCCCAGTTTTGGAGCACCGGCGCTGGTTGTGTGTAGTTTTTTCTTGAATATGAGCTTCAGCGCCCAGTGCCGGACGCACTTAACTGGCGCTACCTATCGCTCGCTGCAGCGCTGTCCAGTTGTTAGATGTAGCGTAGTCTTGGGCGCTTTGACCTTGGAACACCACCTAGCGTTCTCCATTGGCTCTGCAGTGAATCAGGGACCTCCAGACATCACATTTATCAATGCTGGACAGGATAGTACAGCGCCACTTGTCTGCCCGCTAAGCTAGCTCACAGCGCCAGCACTAATTACTCTACCTGTGCACCTGCAAAACTTGGCCTGTTGCTGGCTTTTCAGGAGGGAGTTTGAAGGCTGTGCTCTAGGGGAAGGAAGCTGCCATGAACAGGGTTTTTTTTTTTTACTTTAGAGCCTTTAAATTTGCAGTATATAAAGAAGCAGAGAAAATGCAGAAAAAGTAAAAGCTATCATTCCCTGCACAAACAAACATTGGTATGTCCCACACAGTCTGATACAAAGGGGTGGAAGAAAAAAGTTGAGGTGAAGAAAAGTGCTAAAAAAAAGTGTTCATTAAGGTCAGCAGTTGGGTTCAGAAGAGAACACGAGTAACTGAGCACAGCACTAACACCCAAAGCCCAAGCTATCATGGACACTAATGACAGAGGCTGGGGCACCTTTATAGGGGATGGTGTGCAGGGATAGTCTGGCATATAGGCTGATTTTCCAAAACTGATTAAGGGCTAGACGCCCATATACAATGTTAGGGCTCATTGGCCAATTCAACCTAGCTTCCTGCGGCCATGGTGCATGCAGCACTGCAGGAGGACATAAAGATGTTGTGAAAGAGAGGGAAGGGAGCAGCGGGCAGCACTGCTCGAACCGGCATTTGAGACTGGCACACCGGCCAGGCGACAGTCAGCTCAGTGTACCACCCACAGACACTGCTGAACCAAGCACGAGGTGAGTGATTTCCTGTGACAATCAGTCTTGGCAGTCGAAATCCTATCTCGGGTGGCCATCTGGCAGCCAGTAGGGCTCAAGAGACGGGCTTACCCAGTAATGTGCAGCCACCCACCCCTGCAGTCTTGCCACCCAGTGGCAGTCATTTTGGGCCATGAACAAGCCTGAAATACAAATCTAGGTGAGTATTTGGTACAGGGTGTGAGCTCTGTGTATGCAGAGTGGGGCATTCCTCATTCAGATGGAACCACCCTTCTCCGGCTACCCTGTTCACATTCGTGTTATTTGACTGAAGGGCCCCTTTAAGCATTATTGTACTTATTGGCAATATTTAAAATGTCTTATTTTACTTTAAGTATCAACATGCTAAACTGTGATTATGAAGCTGTCAGTTTTGAAAGTACTTCAGAGAAATTCTCAACATGTGACAAGTATAAGTACACGGTCTAGAAATGAAGATTTGTTTATAGATGTGTATCTACATTCCTATTATTTTCTCAGCCATCTCTGACAAATCGTCAAATGCTCTGGCAATTTTCAGAGACTGCTAGCTAAGGTTTATTGAGAGACATGAGGCAAGCAGGAAGGAAATATAGCTGAACTTGTTTGATATACAGTATGTAAACCCTTGAGATTTACATAAAGGCGCCCTTAAAACCCACCTATTCAGACAAACATTCAATCTGGCTTAAGTAATTCTCTAAAGGGCACATGCCACAAAGCTCAATATTGACTGTTTGTAATCCTTCCCCCTCATCCTTTAGACTGTAAGGGCAGAGCTCTCTCTCCTATTGTATCTTGTATTCTGAATATTCATTGTAAATTCTGTAACCCTGCATTCGTAAGAGTCCATGTACTGTATGTTTCCTGTCTGTAATTACTACTTTGTACAGTGCTATGGAAGATGATGGCACTATATAAATAAACAATATTAATAAACCTTGAAGGTTTTGCACATACTGTAAATCTAAGTGCTGGCTTCCAGTGCCTTGTCAGGGAAAGGATTTGGAGCCTGATTGAAAGTGAACCAAATGTCTAAAATAAATCAAATCCCTAGGCATTGCCTTCCCAATACAGTTCTAGGTGTTCCCGCATCACACAGCCGGCTGCAGGAAATGCAGGAAATCGTGAGTCATAAACACAGTGCCCTAGTTACCTGTTAACTCAAAAAACAATCTCTCTGTTAGCGTGGACCCTTTTACTAAAGACATACTAACAAGAGTTTCCAGCAAAAGTTTTTGCCTAGTGATAACTTGACTTGCAAGCACCTTAAGCAGCTTTAGATGTCCCTTTTAACTATCCCCCCCAGTGTTTCCACTATCCATACAGTTCATGATCCTTAGAAAGCCAAAAATCAGACATTGGACTATGTATGATGGTAAGTTTAGAACAGATAAAAGCTGCATGCTGCAAAGCAGTATGTGTCCTACTGAACAAGCTGTGGTTGTTGTGCATGTATGCAGCTGTTCCCTGCCCCTGATTGAGCTCTGCTCGGAAAATGTATCTCTCTAACGCAGGGTCCACTGAAGCTGTAAGGAGGTGGTGTAGGTTAGTTTAGCATCCTTATCAACCAGGACCCTTTCTACCACAGTGTTGCCAGGGAGGGTTTAGGACCACTTTAGCATGGTACATACATACACATACCTTCCAATGTTTCAGGATGGGAACGAGGACAATTTTTAAATTAAACCACGCCCACTCATTGAGGGATGGATATGAGATTGGTTGTAACATTTACAACAACATAAACAATTTGAATAGGCGAATGAATAATTTATTGCTGCAGATCTGCATGTTACACCTCAGAGAGGGACAAATAGGAACAATAGGGGACATGGAGGGACAGTCCTTCCAAATCAGGGATGGCTGGGAGGTATGCATACATACAAATTAATGAAGCTATTTAAAGCAGACCTGAAGTAAAAAAATTACACATAGGAAGTGGCATTAATAAATGTTACCAGGGCAGGTCCAGGTACAGTTTTCGCTCCATAAGACGCACCTGCTGATAAGACGCATATAGGGTTTAGAGAAGGAAAAAAAAAAATTGTGAACCAAATGGTGTGCTAAAATATCCGCTCTCAATCAATTTATAAACTGTTTCATGTAATGAATCTTACACACTGGCATTGTTTTCCATTTAAATATAGCAAGGATAATATGCCTGCTTAGTTCCCTAGTGCTGTATTCAGAGGGATGAACATCAATCTGCGCATCCACCTCACCAGAGATCACACGATCGTTGTACAGTGCAAGCTTCCAAGAAGACTGAAAGTGGCTATTTATAAAGTCAATATTTGAATTCTCCCCCGGAGATGATGCCTAACATTAATCAATACCCTAATCACTTTCAGCCTTCTGGCTAAAGCTTGCAACCGTTTTTTTTTCAGTGTCTGACAGAAGTCACAGATGCCGGAAGAGTGCACTCTTTCATTAAGTGCGTATGCAGACCTGGCTTTATCATTCCGCTATAATCTCTCTTGAACTAAACAACAGTTTATTGCTGAATCGATTTTCAGAAACAGATTAGAATGATGGGGCATAGCTTCTGATTTTCAACATGTTTATATAGTAATCACCATTTTTAGTCAGTAAACACAATCAAGGTATATTATTGATGTGCGATGTTTTTATGGTACCAGTGTCAAGGTTGTACTAAGCTTTAAGAGGATTAAATAGGTTATTAGGTTTTCTAAAAAAAAATGATCCTTAAAGAAGAATTCCATTCAATACTATTATATATAGGTCAATAAAATACATAATAATTCATCTAGGGTAGGTCGTCAATCTTTTTTCATCAAGTATCACTTCCTATTTTCCAATTATCTCAAGTATCTCAAACCCAGCTAAAACCATTCCCTAGGGACCATATATCTTACCTAGTACCAACGGTGGCCATATGCAGCAATAATAAGAGAGCTCTGCATTGCTGCTGCTTCCTTACTCTCTCCAGAATGTGCAAGCAGACCATCAGATGCTATGGCAATGCAGTAAGCTCTGCTTCCGAACACTTCTTGTTTTAGTAAACCTTAGAGAGTCTCTTTTTTATGTACTCTAATATACACAGGCAAATTCTGGCAAATTACCTTTTTAAGACAGATGACAGGGGCATACCCAAGTTGGATGTAATATTTTCACAATATTTCTCACAGTAAGTATCTGGCGATTCTAGGGGATATGAAAAATTAAAGGATAACCAAATCGTAATTCCCTAGGGAAGGGATTTCACTGGGTACTGTAAAGTTTATTTAGAGTGATCCAAAAGTCACAAATGACGTTTGGATGCTCTTACCTTATTTTCAGTGGCTGTAAAAGCAGGAAGCCACCTAGGGTGGTCTCCCTAGCTCCCTCTGCTCTGTGTACAACCCAGCGAACCAGCCATTCTGAGGGAACAATGATGCTTTGATATGTTTAACCAGGAATAGCATATTGAACTGGCATGCCCACTGGCATACCATTATTACCATGACATTTGGATCACTTTAAGCCCATAGCCAAAAGCACCCAGCTGTTAGGAGAGGCACTCTAAGTACAATATTTTGTGAATTTCCTTGCTGACACCCCAGGTAATGTGCATGGGCAGCTTTAAATGTCCATAGTTTGGCAAATGACACATATTTTTGGAAAGTAACACTGGATGTCAAACCAAACAGCTGCGCAGTCCCAAAGACCAAGAAGCATTCACAAAATTGATTGGTTGTTTACTTGGACACAGTCCACCACTGTCTGTGCAGCAGAGTCTTGGACTTGTACCATATGCATATTAGATGTACTTTTTGAGTTAAACGTGTATTTAAGACATGCAGGATGGGGGGCCTTCTATGCATCACATACACATATTTGGAGTAAATACACATTTGGAATATTATATAGTTTGAATGTCAATTTGAATGAATATTACGCAAAAGCTGGTTTAAATTTTAGACTCCCAGAGATCAGTTTTAACAAGGCATCAGGTGCTGCTCTGTGGATGTCGTACCAACTTCATTCGGCTCATTACTCTCAGCTGCTAAACACTTTTCCCCACAAATTATGATGAAATATTATCCTCTTTGCCTGTCCCTATATACCAAGACATTTTAAGTGTACATTAACTCTACATAAACAGTAGTAGATGGATATACAATAGCTTACTTGTAATCGACACAATGCTGATTCGATGTAACAGTTACTTACATCTTCTTACAATCATTTCTTTTTCTCTAAGCTTATTTACAGTCTAATCAAATCATGGGCTGGGGAGAAAAGGCCATTGAACTGCGTTCTGGAGAGACAGGAAATCTAGAAGGAGTCTTTATGCACAAGAAGGCACAGAAGTTAAAATTCTTATGCGAGAGGAATGATAAGGTATTCAAAAACTTTATTTGAATTATTCTATAAATTAATTATGTATATGTATTGTGGTTGCTTGATTTTGATATTTTGATATTTTGCATAGCTATAGCCCCTTGAGTAAAGTAAATTGTTTCCAGATGTCATTCCAAATGTCCAGCTTGAGGCTCTCATAAAAGGCAGCGTTTCATGCAAACTTTTAAACTGGGTCCATACATCTAATATACAAATCAGCTCATAAAACAGAGCCTTATTGTATGAATATACAAATCAGCTAATAAAAACAGCACTAGGATCATAATGTTTTTAAAGAGGTCCTTGGCCCTTATTTATTGTATGAATAAGGGAATAAGGATTCCTTAAGGATGGCCCTTTTTGCTCACCTCATGCTTCATGTCAGGGGACGATGTCTTTCGTTCAACAGCACTTAGTGTTTCCTGATAAGCCTTATTATTTGATTTTAAAATACACCTTTTTGGGCTGCTCAAAGTCTTGAGCAGCACTCATGCATGTATGACTAGGACAGCAGAAGTGAGGGGGTTCAGTAGGGCTTAAAAGGCAAAAACACTGCTGAATAAAAGACATGGCCCCGACAACCAGCATGAAGGTGAACAGAAATCAGGCCAATTTAATGCTTTGCTCAGACTTTCCCTTTAAAGATAAAACAGCATTATTTTCTCTGAACGTTTGGCAGAAAATTGTCATAATAATATTCTAAAATAATTGTGCTCATGCTCATGCAGCCTGCAAGCCTTAGGGGTCAATAGAAGAGGTGTTTCCATTTTTTACTGTACATCTACAGTCTTGGTCCCCTGAAGGAATCTTGCCTATGCTGAGACCACTAAATCCTTGGCAGCAATATGCTTTTCTAACCTTTGAGACCCATTATTCAGAAGTAACTGGAACATGTTTTGAACAAAGAACTTTAGATATATTCAACAGAAGAAGTACTGTAAAGAAAATGTAAAATAGTCATTAGGCAGATAAAACAGTGCTTCCATGTCTAGAAATAAAGGCAACTGAGTATTCTAATATATGAAACATTTCTGCAAACTGGCTAGTGTTTCAAATGACTACCCTGCCCTGCAAAACTTGACACGTACAGTAAACATTTCCTTTTCAAACTTTTAAAGTGATGTGGCGACATCTGGTAATTTCAGGGCCCGATCGCTACCCTCCGGGCCGGCTTATTCGTCTATAAGTGACAGCACGGCATTAGCTGCGCTCATCAAAGTCTGCTCAGCGAAATCTCGCAGGAACGTCCCCATTGCATCGCAATTGCCCCCCCCCCCCCCCCCCCAATGTTCCTCTTTACAAACAGTTCTCATGGTAGTAAAAAAGTCACTTTATGATAAGAAAAAAGCAAGAGAATTTCACTGTTGCTGAATTACCAGCTAGGAGGATAATGAAAGTCAATGGCATTTTTCTACTCCTAAGAAAAGTGAAACTTTTTACTGCTTTTTATAAACTGCCATAGCTAGTGATTCAGCAACAGTGACATTTTCATGCAATTTTCTACTACCATGAGAATTTATTTAATCTCGTACTGAATCAAGGCCATTGTCGCACAATAGGGTTGATTCAGAGAGACATAAAAAGAATTTAGTTTTTGTGTCGATCTATTTTTTTTTCCCCGCTTGCGCATGAGTGTACAAGTGATTCTAAGCATGTATCGCAAGCCTTCTGTAAAGTGTTCGTCCGTTCGTACGCCACCGTGAATGTCATTTTTCAGCTTTCGTTTTTCGTTTAGGTTACTCAGGAAACAATGTAGGCTTACGTTTATTGCCTTTTTCCATCATCGCCTCGAACGAATGATTTACGCTTCCCGTTAGATTCTGAATTGCATTTTCTATAAATAAACGTCCAGACAGAAATCGTTCTGACCCTACGCCTGCGCACAACAAAATTAACTCATTAATGTGTCTCCATATTTTGATCACTCACTTCTGCTACAATGCTTACCTCAAGCACATCGCGGTTAAATTCTTCTTCATTTAGCGCCCTTAATGCTTACCTCAATCACATCGCGGTTTCATTCTTCTTCATTTAGCACCCTTAATGCTTACCTAAATCACATCGCGGTCTGGATAATCTTCATGTTGCGCACCTAATGCTTACCTAAATCACATTGCAGTCTCATTTTTCTTCATTTAGCGCCCTTAATGCTTACCTCAATCACATCGCGGTTTCATTCTTCTTCATTTAGCGCCCTTAATGCTTACCTAAATCACATCGCGGTCTGGATAATCTTCATGTAGCGCACCTAATGCTTACCTAAATCACATGGCGGTCTGGATAATCTTCATGTTGCGCACATAATGCTTACCTAAATCACATCGCGGTCTGGATAATCTTCATGTTGCGCACCTAATGCTTACCTAAATCACATCGCGGTCTGGATATTCTTCATTTTTTTATTTTGTGTTCTTCCTACGTTTTGCTGTAACCAATCCTTAATGAATCTTTGTTTTAACATAAAATGACACAGAAACAAGTTTTAGTTTTGGTGGTTTTTAATACCAACTGGCAATTTGGTTTGCCTTTTTTTAAAAAAAGGTTGGCAGTACAAATTTTTTTTTAGGTAAAAAATTTAAAAACTTAAAACATATTTACATTTTTAAAAAACAAGTTAAAACAAGAAAACTATATACAAAGCAATGGCAGGCCCCAGATAATTAGTCTTCATCTGTGGTCCCCAACGAATTGCGCAGCTCCTGCATCTCGCCCACCAACCAAAACACCGTGGCGCTGATTTGTGCCAATCTCATGTGCAGTAAAAAAAGAAAAATAAAATTATTGTTCTGCAAATACATGTTTAACCCTTTAAGTGGCAGCATACCTAGATTTTTTGTTACACTCTGTTGCCAGACTACTTTTCACTTTTTAGCGCTACACATGTTTAACCTTGATTTTTGAAGGGATTTTCCAGGAAAATTATATATTGTCTTTTTCAGCAGAGTCTGGGCTTCAACATGAAATGTCTTGTTTGGCCTTTTTTTAGTGTATTCTCAATACTTGGGTGAAATATGTGCAAAAAAAATAAAAAAAAAATCTATTTTTTACAATTTGTAGTATTTTTTTGCAATAAAAAATGTGTTTGTTAATAATATCTTATTGCGTGTGAAAGCCCTATTTCTCCCAGTTGCAATGGTACCACATATATATTGGTGGACACCCTTTCCTGGGGTCTCCCAGGGGGGGGAACCTCATTTTTATTTGAATTTTAAGGGTTAAAAACCCTTAAAATCCCCCCAAAAAATGACGTAGGGTCCCCCTTACCCAGCATTACCGACCCGGACCAGCTATGGGGGCTTGTAGGACAGGGTGCAGGGGCCAGCGTTGGTGGCCCCTGGCCCTGCAGGCTACTAGCCCACATAGCCACTAAGTGGCCCGGGCCCTTCTGCCCCCCCCTGGCCATTGGGGAGGCAGGTAATGGGGGGGCTGGGGGTTATGGAAAGTCACCCGCTAGCCGCAGGTGATTGCCAGCCCCAGAGCCTTGTGAACTGGTAAAGGGGTCTAATGGACTCCTTACCAGTTCACAAATAGTTAAAAGTAAAAAAGACACCAGACAAAAATATTTTATTATTCTTTTTTTCACTTATACTTACCTCCCATCCAGTACAGATGACAGTTGTCGGTAGTGATCGGAGCAGGACTGGTGGGAGACAGGGGATCAGAGCCTCCCTGCCTCCCACCCTCCCTGCTCCAATCGCTACTGACAACTGACAGATCGGAGCCGGGTGCCAGTATGCGAGGAGCGGGATGACGTAATCCCGCTCCTCCGACAAGTGGGCGGGGCTAGGGGCGGGGCCAGCGCTGGCCAAAGAGGATGGTGAGGGCCCGTTGCTGGGTCCTCACCTGAAGCATGGCAAGTTCAGGGGGGAATCGGAGCCCCCCTGGTGAAGAGAAGACATCGGAGGAGCGATCAGGCTGTCAGGTGAGTTTGTGTCATTTTTTTCTTTCAGATGTCGGCGCAGCTGAAGCGGGGGGGATCAGAGGCCCGGGGGCGGAAATCGAACAGGTGATGCTTGAAGAGAATCGCTGGCACTTTCAAACTAGGGGTCAGGTAAGTCTGTTTTTACTTTTTTTTTTATGGGACTCTAAAGTCAGCTACGTGAGACTCACGTAGCTGGCACTAGAAGGGTTAACAGCTGTGGATGGAATGCAAATCTAACTCATGAGGCCATATGTCATTATGCTAAGGAATGTCTTAAAGGAAGAGGCCATATGTCATTATGCTAAGGAATGTCTTAAAGGAAGATGCCATATGTCATTATGCTAAGGAATGTCTTAAAGGAAGATGCCATATGTCATTATGCTAAGGAATGTCTCAAATGAAGAGGCCATATGTCATTATGCTAAGGAATGTCTTAAAGGAAGAGGCCATATGTCATTATGCTAAGGAATGTCTTAAAGGAAGAGGCCATGTGTCATTATGCTAAGGAATGTCTTAAAGGAAGAGGCCATATGTCATTATGCTAAGGACATTGACAATGTCAGGTCCCGTGGGACACCCGCCTTCTGAGTAAGTCCGAAACCCCCAATCTCCGCTGCTAGCTTCACCTATAGTCAAGCCCTCGTCTACCGGGATGCTTTATACGCCTCACCGAGCACAGTTGCCCCCAGGACTTGGTAGCACAAACTATGCAGACTTACGGGGAGGAAGGCAGATGAACCAGGGACGAGACTGGGCGAGGTCGGGCAAGCAGGGGTCATACACGGGAGATCAGTCCAGACAAGCGCGGCATAAATGGATGAGACGGAAGAGTAGTCAAAGTCGAGCCAAGGGTTAAGCCGGGAGGTCATGGGTACGCAGTACAAAGGAGCAGGCAAAATCAGAGTCCGAAACAGACAATGGTCGGTCCAGGCGGCAATCACGGGAAGGTCAATACACAGCAAGATCAAACGGGAAATACAGATATGGATAATCACACCCAGCAGCACGCTATCATGGCCAAGGAACAAGTGTGAGGGAAACACCTTTATTTGATGGGGGCTGACATGATTGGTGGGAGAGAGGGACATGATTGGTGCAACTATGATCCCTGGGCTAATTGCCCTATTCACACTATAGGGCGTTCCGCCCAGAAGATAGGACTGCTGGTCCACCTTAAAAATAGGGCTCATTGGCCCACCTTCACTCAACCTCGGAGGTTACAAGACAGCCGTGCTCTCGCGCGCGCACAAGCACGGGCTGTCAGAGAGAGGCATGGAGGAGAGGGGGCCTGTCTGCTCGTCCCCGCTCCCTCCGACGCTGCCTGCCGGAGACGCGGCCGCCGAGCAGGGACGGAGGCAGACAGGCTCTGTGGGACCGGCGTGAAGGTGAGTTGTTCGTGACAGACAATGGATTTAGGTTGATTGGTGATGATGTTAATTTACACATACTCCAAATATTGACATTACAACTGGTGGTGGGTGACCTCTGCTTGGGGGACCACCCTACGGTCTGGGGCCTAATGTCTGATTCAACAGTAACCAAATGACACTTATTTAACAAGGGATAGCGCCAGGTAGCGAATGGTGAGCAAACGGTAATGACGGTCACCGCCACAAGAACGCCGGCTCCCCTCCGCAATCACACATTTATCAAGCCGATCCTGCTTAGCGACTGACAGAGCGCCAGATAGCGAATCATTCATCATTATTCCAACCTCACCCCACAGCGCCAGCGAGCGACCTTGAACAGCGACAGGTATGACCTCTCGCTACCTGGCGCTCTCCAATGCATTTCAATGGAGCATTCTTTAAATATTCTTAATTAATTACTATTATTTTTTTATTTTTTTTTTTTAAATGTCAAAAATTCTGTGACCACTTCTGCAATGTTAGATATTTTTTTTTAAGGTAAAAAAAAAAAAAAAAAAATTTGTGCAGAATTGATATTACAGGTCTGATATTAATGTATTCATATTACAAAATGTTTTGAAAAACTTGTTTGTTTTTTTTTCCAAAAATATGGTTGCTTGGGGGTTAAAAAACTACTTTTAACCCATCGCCGCCAGCGCTCTGGGGTTTAAACAAGCATTTCACAGCGCAAGAATTTTTTGAGCGTGATTTGTTAATGAATATGCTGGAAGCTGTTCGCTATGGCCATTCGCTGTCATGCGCTCCCATACAGCGCGGAACCTGTCAAACAGCGACTCCTAACCCCGTATTCAACATTACCGCACACCGACTGAGTCGCTGTCAACAGCCGAACAACGGCCAAGCACAGCGAATACTAGCGTGCGCTGTGAAAATACCGCTACTGTCGCTCATCTGTCGCTACCTGGCGCTATTATTGAATCGGCCTCTTAGAATGTGTGTGTGACATCACCCACCTTCTCCATGTTCCTCCTGGGCATGATCTGCTGCAGTCTCTGCTCCAGATCCTTCACCCGCTACATATTCATCTAGAAAAAGAGATTAAGGGAATCAGCTTTGGTTTCAATAGCATGTATGTGTGTGGGGTTACATTAAGAGTCACATACCAGAGGCTAATTGCTCAGTCATTTCGTACGACTGCCTGCCCACGCGATGACACCCCTCCTCTGTGGATAGGTCCAGGGGCTGGTCTGCTGCAGCTACAGAGGAGGGGTAGGAACTTGGCCCTGGAGATCCACCACCTTCACTTGCTGCTGCAGATTTATGCCGCACTGGCCGGACTGCGCGCCTCCGGGTGGGTCGTATGCGATATTCCATTTCCAACACTATAAAAGAAAAGCATTTATAAATAAAGGCCTACCTTCTGTATTAGTTACATCTAGCATGCAATCGGTATGTACTTGGGAAAAAATTGCCGCACCCGGGACATGTGTAGTGGCTTAAGGTGGTGTCTGTTTTCTAGTGGATCCGGGCCACGATCTCCAGGGCCAGATTCCTCTTCTCAAATGCGTTGGGCAGGTAGTCGTACCTGCGCTGAAGCATAGTCTAAAAAACACAAAAATCAAAATAGTTGTTAGATCAAACAGCATACAAATATCTTTCACAATTAGATCAGTTGACTAAATGACATTCCCAAACATATTTCGAGCCTTAAACTATACTTCTAGATGCAACTTCTGTTTGGCATGGAGTTTAAATCACTTTTCTAAACAACTGTTTCTTCCTGCGCTTCCTTAAGGCCTATGCATGCATTTAGATGTCAAATCAACGTCCTTACAATACACTTAAGAGCATAATGAGCTCTTGTTGTTGACGGATGAAGATCATGGGCGCCATCTTTCTTCTTGTCCACAGCAGATAGGTAATGCCCCAGCAGTTTCCGAGTTCCGCACGGCCGGCCGGCCGGTCCTACGCACGTGCACGCGTCATACCCAGTCATTAGTATTTAAAGGGTAATGGACACACAGGTCATTCTCTTTGAGATTGTCATCATGCCACCCAAAAAAGCTAGCGCAAAGCAACCAGCAGCAAAGGAGGCCAAGACCAAAAGGCCAGAGCGCCACTTCATCCTCCAGACTGAGCACTTGGTCGCACAAATCTACTCCAAAGGTGCCTGAAACACGGAGCAAAAGTGCCGACCTCAAGGATACATTGGCCACAACTCCAGGCCCATCAAAAAAATCAAGCACCCGCAAGGAAGGATCTTCCAAGAAGAAGGCTCCCCGTGCAACAAAATCCAAACAGCAAGGTACCACAACGTCCAAGGGGAAAAGTAAGCAGAGGGCCAGAAGCCCGAGCCCCCTAAGAACACCCTCTCCTGCTCCCTGCGCAACCACATCCCATGATAATCGGAGCACAAGTTCCAAGGGCCAAAAGAAGCAGAGGGCCAGAAGGCCGAGCCCCCCGAGCACACCCTCTCCTGCTCCCTGCCCCACAACATCCAAAGGAAAAGGGAGCACAAGTTCCAAGGGCCCAAAGAAGCAGAGTTCCAGAAGAAGCCCAAGCCCCCGAGCACACGCTCTCCTGCTCCCTGCCCTACAACATCCAAAGGAAAAGGGAGCACAAGTTCCAAGGGCTCAAAGAAGCAGAGGGCCAGAAGCCTGAGCCCCCCGAGTACACCCTCTCCTGCTCCCCACCCTACAACATCCATAGGAAAAGGGAGCACAAGTTCCAAGGGCCCAAAGAAGCAGAGGGTCAGAAGCCCGAGCCCCCCGAGCACACCCTCTCCTCCTTGGCACCATTTGCCACCGGCACAGGTGGAAACAAGCGAGACCTATGCAACATGCACGCCTGGAAGTTCGGTGGCCACCCAGCCAATGACCCCCAGTCCTAATGCCAGTCCAGTCTTTTTCCAGCCACGTGACGGACCATTCATCAACACACAGCCAGCCCAGAATGTCCCCTGAATTGCCAGCAAACATAGATGAGCCAGAAGAACAACCATTAGGCCGAACCTTGCGCCGAGGCCAGTTGAGCGGCCGGTTTGGTGAGGCACAAACCCTAGCCTTGGCAAGTGGCCTCACACTTCATTATGATGAGCTATTTGGCTGCCATTCCAAAGCAACCAGCAAAATGAGAAAGAACCAAATCCGGAAAGAGCTCACCAGACAGGTGAATGCAGCGGGGGACGAGAGGAAAGATGTGGAGCAGATCCAGAAAAAAATATCTGACCTGAAGTATGCAGTACGGAAGAAGCAGAATAAATGGCACAATCACAGGTACATATTTTATTTTTGCATTTTGCTTTTTGTTGTAGTGACCACAATGGCAATTTTTTTTGATCCTCTGTTTTTCAGCTTCCAAACTGGCGGAGGCTTCTCCACCAAATTACAATATACTCGAGCTGAAGAAATGGTCCATAGCATTAGAGGGCCTCTCTGGGAGACACGACTCAGACATCCAGGACATTTCTGCAGGTTAGTAATGTTTGTTTTAATGTGAACTATTGTAAACTTGTAAAATGAGGCTCACAGGCAGATATGAACACAGGCCCCTAAGGAGTGGCTTTGAGGGGAGGTTACTGTTTCCAGCGGGTGTTTAATGTCTGAGGAATGGCCTTCATGATGGCCACTCTCCCAAGGTGCAGTAGTTAATGGTCCTTAAAAAGGTTTGCAGGCCATACACGACCTTTGACAGTATTTCTGGTGAATATTAAACAATTTATCTTACCAAAGCACTACATGTGATTATAGTCAATAATAGACAACAATTACTTCTTTGTGATTCTACCACTGGGGTTGTAGGTGTGCTTTGGTCAGACAAACTTGAGCTGGGGTCAGGGAAAGGTCAACATTGCAAGAATGCACAGCAACATACTCTGAAGCCAAACGTTATTTTCAAGCTGAATGTTGGCCCCTAAGGCTGGATCTGTAAAGCCTCCTAACATGCATTACATGCATGTTTGTATTATTTAATGTGACCAATCTGTATGTACAGGGTGAGCCATACATATAAGATAGCCTCAGATTCATTGTGAAGGTCAACTTTGACCGTTGGTGGAGTTGTCATTCCTGCTTGCCCAGGTGTTTTCTAAAGCTTATGTACTTATCAGGCTCATCAAGGGATGTTTGAGTGTTTACATGCCTTTTACTTTTTAACACAGCCCAGCATCCAGCCTCTGGAAGTGAGAAAGCCTCCTCCAGTTTGAGCACGCCGTCGACTTCCCTGCTGCCTAGGACACATGACCAGATATTTAGGGTAAGTGGACTTTGCTGAAACTGGTAATGCATGTGAATGCACATGACTAATTTTGTTCTTAAATATATTTAGGGCCCAATCTTACACACTTTTTCACATGTCCCAACAGACTCCCACACTAATGGATGTCATCCAGGAGATGGAGGAGAAGGATGCCAGCCCTATTGGACCTTCGCAGATTACCCCCCTGGAACCTAATCTGCCACTGCCCCAGCATCCTACTGCACCAAATCCTCTGCAGCAGAGTGAAGCTGGACGCATGCTGCCAGCCCATCGTGGGCAGCAGGCTTAGACTGAGCCTACAGTCCCCAGTGCTAGCTCTGCTGCAGAGGTTTTGCCAAGCACATCTGGTACTGTTGCTCACCCTAGAACTCCAGCATCTGCTCAAACTCGGGGAAGTGGAAGACGCAGTCAACAACATCGACCAGTTTCCCAGGGGAGGCGCGTGCCGATCCTGGAGTCAGCATGGCGCCATGACAGTCGTTACTTTAGGCAGGTGACTCAACAAACAACAGAGCAGATTACTGCACAATTAGAGAACTTCAGTACTACATTCACCACCATGCTGACTGATTTTAGGATGAGCAACAGCCAGATGGCTGAACAAATGGCCACCTTAAACAGACAGATGGCAGAACAAACGGCCACCTTAAATGCAAACTTCACTGACATGCTAGATGAATTTCGAACTAGCAACAGACAGATGCTGGAGCAGTGGCAGATTATGAATGCCACACATGCGCAGGTGTTGGGCCACCTCCAAGGTCCACCACAGCCTTATTATGGGCAACATCAATATTAATCTCAAATTCTCCTGGATCTGCTCCACATCTTTCCTCTACATCCCAACTCTATTTACCTGTGTGGTGAGCGCAACCAAGATTTGGTTGTTTATGGCTTTGCTGGTTTGTTTTGGAACTAGTGTTCACATACCCCACTAGCCAATGGCTGAGCTTAAGCCTCACTGAAGCGGCCGCTAAAGCTCCTACGCTGCAGGATGGGCCTAAGCAAATGCTGGCTGGCTCATCCTGTTTGTTGGCAATATTGGGGGACATTCTTTGCAGGAAATAAACAACATTTGCCCAGGGAAAAGATTGGACTGGACTGGCATTAGGACTGGGGGTCATTGGCTGGATGGCCACCGAACTTACAGGCGTGGATGTGGCATAGGTATGGCTGGTTTCCACCTGTGCCGGTGGCAAATGTGGCCGAACAGGAGAGGGTGTGTATGTGGCCCTATGTATTCCTGGCTGACTATTCCCCTGGAAATTGGTGCTCCCTATGGATCTTGATGTTGGTGGGCGGGGAAACTTCGGGCTGGAGTCAGTTACTTTAGAACTCCTGGATGTGGCCAATTGCTAGGGGCCAGGAGTCTGGCCCATTTTATAGTTATGTTTTAAAATGTATGTACATGGAGTCTGCGAGTGCCCTTCAAATAAAATTTGAAACATTTCCATTAAATATATTGACTTTGACTTTAGCTGTTGTTCCCTAATTTAATGCATTCATGTTTGTGTTGTTTTGATATTAATGAAGGTTTGTAATGACAAACCTGAGAAAATAAACTGCATGAGGCTCAAATCAGGTGTAAAATGTTTAGTAATTACCTCATTACTAAATTGTTAAACCAAAAAAATGCCTTCACAGAGGCAACCAATTTTAGAAACACACAAAAACATAAACAAACAAAATGTTAAGAAAAATAAGAAGAAATTACATGTGCACAGATTGGCACTAGGGGTGCCATCATAAATGTCATCTGCCTCCTGGCTGGGTGGAGAGGGGGGCAGATCGACATAACGGGGGACACGCTGCATCAGGGCAAAATTATGCAGCATGCAAGAATAATTTGGATGACCTTGTTGGGGTCGTACTGCAGTGCCCCCCCTGTATGGTCCAAACATCTAAATCTGGACTTCAGCAGTCCAAATGCCCTCTCCACTACGGCCTGGGTCTTCCGGTGGGCCCGATTATATGCCTCCTGGGCCGCATTCTGTGGCCGAAGAACGGGCATCAGGAGCCAGGGAAGAAGCGGATATCCAGAATCCCCTGAAAGAATAACAAAATACTTACATAAATTACACATTTTAAGCAACATTATTGTTTAACATGTCATCAAGGGCAAAAACAGCCATAGGTTAAGACATGGGTCATCAACTATATTCATAGCCATACAGTGAAAATGGAATAATGGAATTTGAGGAAACTTACCCAGGAGCCATCCACCAGAGAATTCTCCAGACTCAAACCGACGAAATAATCCGGAGCTCTGCAAGATATAAGCATCATGGGATGAGTCTGGATACCCAGCAAGTACACTAAGGAATCGCAGCTCCGGGCCAACCACTGCTTGAATGTTCAGCGAGTGGCCCATCTTGCGGTTCCTGAAAACCAAAAACAAAAAATTACACCAAGCCAAGGTAAACAACTCAAACTATAACTCCTAACACCCCAAAAAAACCTGTTCTACAACCCAAATAACATTAGCAAAGTACATAAGTAGTTTAAATCACAAATATTATATGGATGTGGAAGAAAATAAAGATTAACATTCTAATGACTAATTAAGGTCAGCATTAAAATGGTTTGATAAGGCCTACATGAAACTAATTGATGAAGGTATGCATTGTAAAGTGGTTCAAAGGGACACTTTAGAAGAAGGGATTAAGGTATGCATTGGAAAGTGGTTCAAAGGGACACTTTAGAAAGAGGGATTAAGGTATGCATTGTAAAGTAGTTCAAAGGGATGCTTTAGAAGGAGGGATTAAGGTATGCATTGTAAAATGGTTCAAAGGGACGCTTTAGAAGGAGGGATTAAGGTATGCATTGTAAAGTGGTTCAAAGGGACACTTTAGAAGGAGGGATTAAGGTTTGCATTGTAAAGTGGTTCAAAGGGACACTTTAGAAGGAAGGATTAAGGTATGCATTGTAACGTGGTTCAAAGGGACACTTTAGAAGGAGGGATTAAGGTATGCATTGTAAAGTGGTTCAAAGGGACACTTTAGAAGGAGGGATTAATAGATAGTTACAATAAAGTTTGCCTAAACAATATAACAAAATGACATAATTAACTTACCTATAGATGTACTCGTCGGCTGCGGGAGGGACCAATGCAACGTGGGTGCAATCGATCGCACCCATGACGTTGGGCATGTCGGTGATATAAAAAAAAAACAACTTAAGGGTGTTCCAGGCTACCATGTCGTCCGGAAAGGAAATATATATTGGGACTAATGGTAGCCATGACATCCAGAAACTTGGATAGCGCGCGGCCCAGCGTAGGCTGGGACATCCCCACGGAGGGGGCACCCAGCCTCTGGAACGAGCCGTTCGTCAAAAATTGCAGGCAGCCAAGTATCTTGGTCATACCTAAATTTGCTTGCCCCTTCCTTGTGGTGCGGGCTAACCATGGCCGCAGCTCACTATACAGTTTGTGGAGGGAAGCGCGATTAAGTTGGGTCAGCTCGAACAGCTCAGCGTCATGCATGCGATCGATATGCATGCGTCGCGGTGCAATCTGGACTCGGCCATACTAAGACATGCAATGCCTTGGAGCTGAAGGTGCTCATACTCCTCCACATAGCCGCAAAACATGTTCAACAATAGCAATCCGAGTCAAAAATGGTCCCGTAAGTGGAGCGGAAATGAAACTGTTTTATAGGGCGGTGGTCCATCCGCAATCAGGTCTCAGAATCCGATGCAAGCCCATCCCAATAACGTAACTTATCTAAACTAACGCAAATGATCAGATTTTGATCCGAAAATGATCCGAACTAATGTAAATTATCAGATTTAGATCCGTACATCGAAAGCGCATATACATGTTAGCGTGAACGAACATACGAGGAAAAAGTAACGTAAAAAAAAATTCAAACAAATACACAGACACATGCAAAAGTCCATGCGTATCTGTCTCTGAATCAACCCTAATAAGTTTAATCTATGTTAGTGCTTGCTTAAATTTGTATATTTCCTTTACATTATGTTGAACACTCATAATTAATTATATTTAGGTGAATCATTTTCCTGCCAATCTTGAATCATATTTAGGATGTGCCAACAAATATGATAATCTGTTACCCCTGTCACTAAATGAACTTGACTGTCATTTGGTAATTACCCCATCTCTAGTTCCAGAGGAGAAATGCATGTGACAGAGCCATCTCTAATAAAGTGGACATTAACACAGCTACTTGACGGACCTTTGGTTATTGCCCTGATTGCCTTGATATCATTTTAAAAAGCTATTCCTTGCAGAGAAAATCTGCCAAATGTAGTATGAATCAAATAGATGTATACTCTATTTACTGGAATGTTTATTTCAAACTGTGCCCTTCAAAATGTGTAAAATGTCATTGAATATAGGCGGCTTCCTAAAAGTGATAAATATTCTACTTTTATTTGAAATTAGGCCTTTTGAATATAAAATAGAATTATTGGTAAAGTGCAGAGTTTTGTAAAGGGCAGGTATGGGCAAAGATAACATTTACACATCCTTACTGCCTTAAAGAGATCATCCAGCACTGTGCCGGTTCCCTAAACAGCCACTACAGCTGAATCTGCAGGAGGCCCTAGACAATCACGCTGACCTGAAATAAATTTAATTAGAAAGTCCAATTTTGGGAAGTTTCCAGTCTAACCTCACATTAGGATCACCAACTGACACAAGGAGCCATGGGTGGCCTCTATCAAAGCCCTGGTGTCTTTGTGAGCTCCCTACTGGGTCCCGCACATATGGGCTGAAGCTTTACACAGAAATTCCAGACCAGCCTGAAGTGCCAATAGGCAATAGTGAGTGTCTGGATCTGATCTTGTAAACCACACACCCATCCAGAAGCCTGAATTGCAGACACTGGGCCTCAAACACAGCGACAAACGCTGCGCCGTTCCACGCTGACCTGCCCTTACAAGATTACAATTTAATGGACATAGGTACAGAGATGGCCTTGTAGGCAGGTTACAGGTAATATATTGCAGCGTTGACAATGGCAGGCGGTACTTAGTGCAGTATTTTGGGTGAATAAGTTACTAACAGCCAAGCATATCCTGTTCACAAGGCTTAGAATTACTGTAGCAAACTCAAATTCTAGACCAATCCCCAGACTGGGACAATGGATGCTCGCCAACTTATCTGCAAGAACTACTGAGGGTCTGTTGTCACTGTGATCTGCACACTGGACCTCCCTTTTTTTCACCTCACTGGATGCGTGCGGCAGGCAGCAGGCAGATGCGCCTATAGAGAATGAGCGCCTCATTCTGGGCTCATACTCCGCACATAGGCCCTTGAGTTCAGATTACAAGACATCTGGGTCTTGGGAGAGTGTTAGGTGGCAGGCAAGAAGGGAAGCCTCATAGGATCTGCTTTGGTGCCTTATTGCAAAGCCTTATTGCACCACCACAGTGGTGCAATGTCCAACCAAGTCCACCAAGCTGGAAGCATGTTCAGACCAGTTACACTGAGAGGCTTATTGAGGTAAAAAGGAGCCATAATGGCAGTGCCTTGGCTAATAATGTCTACTAATAGGAGAAGCATGTGACCCAGATAGGTGAGAATAGACATTACATTTTTTTTTCCTACAAATGTACCTTAGGATATACAATAATAGAAGTGAGTTTCTTTTTTAGAATTCTAAATGCACTATGTTTTTTGCAGGTATTCTTCGCTTCAGTCCAGTCTGGCAGCAGTCAAATTTACTTTATGACTCTTGGACAAAATGCTCTGTTCAGCTGGTAACCGATGACCGAACGGAAAATGCAATGGATTCCATGAGATTTTGATCCACTGGTGTGCACTATAACCCAAGGGAATAGTGTGGGTGCTGTATCTTGTTTGTACTGGGCCTTGTTGTGGGGTATGATGTGCAAAAGGCAGGATCAGGAACTTACCTTTTTATGGGTTTCAATTTGTTACCTCTGGAATATGCATTTGCATAGTTCCCAATATGTTAGCTTCCCAGCTATAGCTATAGAGAAGCTGTAAGAGAATATGCCGGAAAACTGGGTTTATCAAAAGCAAATAATGTAAATGAGCCTTCTGTGGAAACTAAAATGACAGGAAAGTCATCATGATATCATCATATATATGTGTACAAAACAACATCTTTACTTTACAATCTATCATAACATTATACTATTTATGTATTGTATACTATATACTTGCATCAGGAACTCAACAGATGAGCCAACAAAGAAGCCCCGTGGTCAGACCACAGACACTTTCATAATTCCACTGCATAACTGAACCATGTATTGATTAGAATAGGTGTGGGATTGCTTTAATGGAGCGTCAGCAATGCTGCTTGTGTCTGGGGAGGCGCCAATTGGTGATGCCTCCCTGCACACTCCCAAACTAGGAGCCTGTAACTTACCTCTTTCATGCTCTTGTCCCAGGTTCCAAACCCATGTGACCACCACCAGCCTATTGCTGTCTCCGGTGGGGGCAATGCATTTGGCCACCGGTAGTCACATGGGTCCATGACTGGCCACCAATGGAATCCGTCCCAGAAGAGTTAAGTTTAGGGGTACTGGTTTGGGGGTTTGGTTTTCTGGTTTTAAGGCAGACCTGCACTCAGGCTGACAAAAGATTGAATCTAGTTCCCTCAACCCAGAATATAGAGCACAACCCTCCTAGCTGGTTTCTGTTTTGAATCCAGAGGTGGGCTGATCATTGTAAGAGCTGGGAGAATTCTATATGGTTCACATTTCTTTTGGGCTGGCTGGACTGTATGTGTCCTTCAGCACACAGCCTACCTTACCCAGGGGCTGTCCTGTAAGTGCTTTGCTGCTTCTAACAGCCCTCTCTACTTCTTGCCTCCTAAACACCACCCCACTCCCAAAGTGCACCTCTGACCCAAGAAAAGCCAGCCCATATTGTGCTTCTTCATTGCTGTAGCCTCAGCCGTGGATGGTACTTGGAAATGGTCGTGTATATTATTATGTGCCAAGGAAAGACCTGACGGTTCTTATTTAGAACATTTTTTTGTTAGTAAATGTGTTTTATGGAAGCAGATTTCACTACCTGTTGCTAGCCACCACACACCAAGATCAACAAGAAGAGAGCCCTGTACTTTTGCAGCAGAAAAAACATTGAGGGGGCATATATGGCCATTGTATGCTTGTGCACACATAAAAATATTTCCTCCACATTTAACCCAGTGGTGCGATTAGTGTACACAGGTCTGAAGCAGTGGGCCACCCTAATTATGGCCCCCAGGGAGCATTTGGGGGTTTACGTGACTTGCTCAAGAGCACTTCAGTAATGTCCCATGACCAGGAATCAAGCCTACCACCCTCCAGTCACAAGACTGCTTCCTTACCACTACGCCATGGCGATCCCTGTAATTTTTCAGAAAAAAAACATAGATAAGCTCAGCACATTGAGGGCATCCTTTTGCCACACAATAATATACACTTTCAGAAAGGCCATTGAAAGTCCCTTTAAGCCCAATGCAAGTCAAGTCTGTAGACCAACCCACCCTGTCTTTGATTGATCTGATTTTGATTCCCTATTTAATGTGAAAAACCACCATCGGTTTGGTGGGATGGTCAGACAACTGCAAGTTTAAATTTTGGTTTATTTTATCCAGATATGCAGGGCAAAAATAGGAACTGTTTTAGAATCCATGAGAAAAAAAGAAGAGATTATAATAGTGAGTTAAGGCAGATTTAGGAATTCTGATTCAGAAAGCCACTGGGGCTTTTAAGAGCCATTAATCTCGAGGCTCAACCTGCCTCCCAGGACTGATCTTTTGATAAGGCAAAGCGCAATTTTTAACATATAGAAACGTATAAATTTATATCAGCACATTTCTAATTCATGCAATTGCTCTGTACATACAAGAGATAACTTTGACAGTTAAGTTGAACTATATTTTGGGTAATTATCACACTCTCATATTGCACTTTTCTCTCTGAATTTAATTGTGTTCTCTCAAAGCAGACCAAAAGTCAAAAAAGCAAGCTCAGTAAATTGCACCTCTAAAGCCCCACTTTGGTAATCAGTGACATAAACTATTTGAGAGGGCTGAACTCCATGCAGATGATATGGAATAGCAGGCAGATTCTATGATGCACACTGCCTGACATATCAGTGCAATTCTCCTTTACTTCTAGTAGAAAGCCATCGGCTGTGATGACTCACCTAAAAGAATTGTATCATTTTAGAAGATTCACTGTCTGGATGGTATGCGGTAAATCTGTGAACAGTGATAAAGATACATTGTTGCAGCTTTCCTCTCACACACAGACAATCCCCCTAACAGCTGGTTATTCAGTGCGTGTGTGTTTATATAACAAAATACACAACCCATGCAGTTCTGCAGCGAAGAATTGGCCTGTTATTCTAAAACATCTGCATGAAATGAAGCCCTCGCAAATAGTTTTTGCCAGAGGGGGGCTTTAGGGGAGCAATTTCTTTTTTTTTTACTTTTGGTCCGCTTTAACAGTGTATATAAATTTTACTTGAACAAGAACATCTGTCAAATTGAAGAAATCCTACAATCTGCAATGTAAAAAGTATATCAGTAATCTAGTATTATATTTTAGCTACCAGTGGAGAGACTCCATTTATGTATATAGATATTTTTATTTCTAAAATTGCAAAACCATTTTCAAGAAGTATTGAAAAAAATCTAATTATAGAGATTATGTACATTGATTATCTATTACAATGAGGCTATAATTTAATATGTTTAAGAATAACAGATTAATGTCATTTTAAATATAGAAAGTTTTATAGCTAGTATCAATGTAGGCTTTGAGAACCAAATCCTACAGTCTATTTTGTTTCATGCTTCGTCTGTGTTATTACTGTGAAAGTAATTAATGACATAGGGAATGTGTCATGGCAATAAATATTGCCTCAAGACATTTCATATCACTCAAATTGTAACTCATGAATAGACTCTGCCTAATATCCCCATGATTTAAAGACTTGGCAATGGGCTCTCTTCTATGTCGATAGCTGAAATCTCAAATACATTTCACTTGAAAACACAGATGTCTCGATGCTAAGCTCTAGTATGTGATCCTACACCCTCTTGAGCCTATCAGGTCACAATATGCACAGTAAAAATATACAAAATTACACACTTATCAGTGGGAAATATTTATTTTTACTGTAAGCAGGAAATCCAAGGTTAAGGTAATACCATTTATTGGAAATAGATTGTAAATGAAAGCTTTTGAAGCAATTCAAGCTTCTTCTTCATGCATAATCTTATTGTATAAACTCTGTATTTTTTGGTCCCTTTTTTACTCCATGTAACAATTCTGATGATGAAAGGAAATCCAGGCTAAATGTATAGGCGAGGCAGGCAACATGCGTCTTCATTCTTTTTCATTCTCTACTGATGTCTCTGACTGGCAACTCCAGATTAGTTATAAGGGTTGAAAACATAAAAACACTGTTTTTGCCCGTTCATCTGATTTAGCAGATCCTTTTTTCTGCAAGATATTTTTGGTGAGAATGTTCCTTTTTTGGTGTGATTTTTCATATGCTTGTGAGCACTCCAAATGCAAGTTAATTTTCTCAGGGGGTGTTTTTGTGGGGAAAGTTTGTCGAGAACCTTTTTTTCTTACCGGCAGACCACACCAGCAAAAAGCTGGCGATAGCCGCTGGCCTCACTTGAATGAGCTTGTTAAAAAACCCACTTGAGATGGCACTATAGGCGGCATTAATTTTATGAATGAAACTGTCAATGTTTTTTTTATGTATTTTATAGTTAGGTTTTTTTTTTCCTTGAGGTCAGTCTTCAAAAGGTAACCAGCTTGGGTACCAGGCATAAGGAGCCTCACCGCGCACCCCCCCCCCCCCCGGCTCTGCAAGTTACAAGCCCTTAGTCACACTTTCATAACCAAATGGGGGTGCATGTAATATGGTGTGTTACCAGCATGTTAACCACCGAGATCGGCAGGTGCCATGCTGGCTCCCTACCTTGGTAAACTGATATAGGGGTCCCTGGACCCCTTACCAGTTCACCCTAAGTGTTTCCTCTGGCAAACCCCCTCTATGCTCCTCCCCTCCTATTACATAATTAGCGACTTGGGGGAGATTCCATGGAGGCCCTGCCTCCTAGTATAAAAGGCGCCTCTCCTGACCTAGAGATCAGACCCTTGCTGGGTTCCCCCTTGATTCAAGTGGCTGTCCTGGTGTCAGTCCTGATGCCCTGCACTGCCCCAATAGGATGGTAGAGTGGGGTAGAGAAGAGCCCCGAAGATCTTAGGGAACCCGCCGTGGGAAATAAAAAATGCTGGGAGATGAAGGAGGATGTTTCCTGGTGCTGGATTGAAGAAAGAACACAGGACTGGTGAGTAGTTAAATTGAGAACAATAAAGTTTATTGTGCAGTGTCTTTATTTTTTTACACTTTGGGTATACTGGGATACCAGTTCAATGGGGTAGGGTTCCGGCATGGCACCTGCGTGGCGTGTGACATGCTGGTAGTGCACCATATTAACTTCACCCCTGTGGGGAATCAGGGGTGCAAAAGAGCCTGGTGCCCATTGGTATGGGCATGAGATTTTTCAGGGGTACCATGGGCCCCGAGTCCATACCAAAGGGCATAAGGGCTTGTAACTTGCCAGGGCATGGGGCGGATGGTGTGGCTCCTGTGCCGTGGGTTACAAGGTGCCTGGGCTGGTTGCCTTTTGGGGGGCCCCATGCAAATTTAAAAAAAATAAACATGCAACTAAAAAAACGAAACAAAGAACACACAAAATTTAGTTGGCAATAATTTTATCAATGAAAACTAGTAGAACTCGCTGCTGGTGATTGATTCGAGAGCCCAGCTCACTGAATCAGCTCTGATTCAACCCCATAGTGTATTTTATTGTACAGCACTAGTCATTTCAAGACATTGGGCACACTGCCAGGATTGCTGTTTCTGACGTCAGCAGAGATCACTTGGGTTAGTTCTGGTCAATAGGGAAGGGATGGACTGATTATTCTTTCTTAGTGAGTTGGGAAGATAGTAGCCGATGGAAAATACTGTGAAAAGGAAGAGGAGTTAGATATTATTTGGCATGGAAGGCAAATTGATAATTAACAAAAATCATGATTTATTTGTATGTGCTCGGTCTCTTGAAAGTTCAAAAGACCTTTTGTTTGCATTACAACATACCTGCTAACCTGGAGGAAAGGAAGGGGTATATTCCAATCTTCAATGGATATTAATTGTGCATGAAACGTCCAGTGTCTGACTGTCAAAAGGACCGCCCAGGCAATGGAGATAATAAGGCAGCAAGAAGTCCAATTTTCCATGATCATGCACCAAATGTGTGCACACAGCCACCTCTGTCCCTCAGCACTCCCAGTAAGCCCAGTAAGGCACAGTGGTCGTGCTTGCTGGTCACATAAGCATGGTCATGGAAAATGGGAAGGGAAGGCGAGCAAACTTTGCAGGCCTGCTAGAACATCTATAGTGTACTGCAAGAAATGGAGGCAAGGCACAATGGACGGGCTTCAGGTAGCTACTTACTGCTTTATTTGTGCCAATCCCTAGACTGTCCTTTTAAAGACAATGTCTTGCTATATTTGAAATTTGGGATACCCTGCAGTGTGTAACACCCTGGTTTCCCTGTATACTCCTCAATACATCGATCCTCAATCCTCAATCCTATAGCGCAATCCCACTCAGCAGACTTAAACTGGAACAACAACCACTTTTCACAAAATGAGTGCTGTTCCCAGTGCAGGGGGCATACCTTACCCTTCTCCCCGATTCCCTGCCAAAATCCTTCACTGTGATTGGCCATTACAGTCAAATGGACGGCAGGCTTCTTCCGGGTATCAGGTCAACGGTAACCACATGACCGCAGCAGTAGATCACTGCACTTGATTTTGCCGAAGGACTGAGAAGAAAGGTAAGATTTCTCCAGCTTAACAGCAATTGGGATGCCCCTTGTGCTAGGAACATCACCCATTTTGTGTTGTTCCAGTTTAAATGTTTTCTGGTTGAGACGTGCAGGCTGGAAGAAGTGAGGATGCTGTGGGGTGCTGCAGAATGCAGCTAATCTGCAGCCGTGAGATCGAGGATTGAGGTGAGTATACAGGGAAACCAGGTGGTTTCACACTGACATACATCACAAATCAGGATGCGCAGGGAAAATCTCTGAAAGATAGACAACTAATTAGCTTGAGTTTTGGTCTGCTATAACACACTTTTGTTTTGTGCCTAGTGGAAAAGCTTCAGTACTTCTTAAATCAGGCTAGTTAGAAAAGTCTACCCTGTTACAGCTACACGGAGAAAAGAGCATCTTTATATCATACACTGCAATAAAATACATTGAAAATATATCCTTGTGCACCTCATGTACCTACTGGAAAAATATTATCATAGTTGGCAATGGTATGTGTTAGGAGAAGAGGAAGTTAGACAATGCCATGTGAGTAGGAAAAAAGGAAGTTGTACTATAAAAAGACAAACGTTGGTGATGAATTTAAATATTGAAGGTAAAAAAAATGTCAGGCAGAATGAAATAATGCTTATAAAGTGTTATGGAATAGTAAGATTAAAGCGATCATATTCGATGGAAATGGATGTGCACTGGCTGTGGTGCAGTTTTAGGTTTGATGTATCATGTATCCCTGGCGATAATGAGTATTGGCATGGACTGGTTTAAAACATTGCTAGTTTTCATATTAAAGTGGACCAACACCCAGGATTTTGACTATCCTGGGTTTTGGTCCACTTCGGGGGGGGGCACCCTGATTGGGGGTGCCCTGCTGTGTGAAACCCCCCAGAAAGCCCCAAAAACTCACCTCACAACGCTCCCACGTGACGCGCCGTCCAATCCCCGCCGACGTCCAAGCGGGTGACAGTGACGTCCAAGACAGCGCGTCCGCCGCTGCCTCCCGCACGTCACTCTTACAGGGCGGCCATTCACAAACGGCGGGCGCGCGCACGTCTAGATAAGGTAAGGGTTTTTTGGGGTTTTGGGGAGGTTTCACCCCGCGGGACATCCCGATCTCGGATGTCCCGCGGTGAGGGAGGTGATCATCTATAAGATTCCCGGGCCGATCACCCCTGGGTGTTGGTCCACTTTAAATGCACAAAAAATGTTAATGTACCTATTTTCAAAGAGGAAAAAACTCCATCAAATAAAAAACAAGGATGTGTCTGCATCACTGAATAAACCAGTGTGCAATCATCTAACAAAGCATACTCTCTCCCCTTTTGGGGGGTCCGATATCCAAAAAGGAGATAGCAAAAACTATGTTGTCCATTTTTCTAGGATAGACGCAATAGGTAGGGCTGGATGTCACTTTGCAGTAGAGCACAAGTTATCCACTCGTGCACACAGTACAGTTAGGTTCACTGTCTGTTTACACAATCTCTAAAAATAAGCCAGTAATATTTGCATGTAACTATAAGGTGTCGTCCTAAAGTTAGTTCACCTGATGGGCCTTGGGAACCCTAGTTGCACACGGTCAGAGACTGTGGTCTGATTTGAGTTCTAGGTTGTGTCGGTGTGCTGTGGTGTCCAGGTTGGTGGGGCTGGGTAAGCTCCTTTTCTTTGTGGGTTGTTTGTTTCCCCCGAGTGCCCTATATGAAGAGTGCTAGGGGAGAAACCATGCACCTTGCAGAACCTATGGTGCTCCTTGAACACAGCGCGCCAACACTGCATACTGCTGGTGCTGTATGCAGGTGCTGCAAAGCACTGGGAAGCAGCTTGCATTGGGCCCCCTTTTCTCATGGGCCGGTAGCAGTTGCCTTTCCTGCCTCTGATATGTACGCTCATGGATCTACTGATTTGTCCTATATCTGGCAATACTTCTTTTGATATGCATTTTTTTTTTTTTTAAATGAGGGTCTGTAATTCTGTGTACACTCCTATCAGCATATGAGAGGGCAAATAATTTCAAAAATAAATATCATGGATCTTATTATAACCTAGTGGCAGACTAACTGTGAATACATTAAGAAGTATTAGGTAAACCTGTGACATACAAACAAAAACACATTTTATATAAATGTACCATATATTGTATGCAGCAAATGTTTTAATGCTAACTAACTGTATGACATGATTAGTCAATTATCATTAAAAACATGTTGCCAAATGCACAGATGTTTGTGTGTGTGCGTGTTTTCTTCATCAGTGGCTAGAATGCCCATGGGCACAGTTTGACCATCCAAAGAGGAATATACAGCATGGAAGCCGTCATTCTGTCTTGGCCACAAAGCTCTATGCTCGTCGCTGGAATCGTAAAGATCTGAAGTGGCTGCACTGTTTATTATTTCAGTTAAATATGCATTACACTAGCTCCAGGGGAAAGTAAATTAAAGATTGCTAAATTAGTGATTGTATAAAGGCATCAAGGTACATTTCTTTTTCTTTTTTTGTTTCCTTTAGAACTATTCAGATGTATTAGATGTATAGAAAAAGTCATACAAATGTGTGACGGTAATACTGAGCTACCTCGGGTATCATGGATTAATATTGAAAAGCCCAGTAGTTTAAAATACAGCTCCTCACTGGAAATACAGTAAGGTGTGACTACATAAATAACTTCAGGAATGCTTCCTTAGTCATGGCCTAAGGTATAAAGGGGTCCTATGCAAGGCCACAGATTTGTATCTCTCAGAAAACAGATTCATTTTACAGATTTACAGTAAGCAGGTAGTGCCCCCTTTGCCAGGACAAAACTGATTTTGTACCCTCCAATAGGCCCCAAAAAAGCAATCTGGTGAGTAGGTGACACCTTGGGACAAACCAAACTATCCCCCTCCAAAGAAACCCCTCTCAGCCCCCAAAATGGCATCTGCCTGACCCTAGGGTGAGTAGGTGCTACCCCTGCACGCTGCTCCCCAGCCTATGCAAGGCACAGCAAGTTCATATGTGTCACATGACTGTCTTTGTGTGTATTGTGCAGTGTGGAGGTTGGTGGAAACCATGTACAAGAGGAACAAATAGGGGTTGGAAGGAAATATTCTGTGGCTGCTGCGGGGCACAAGGTGCAGGGCGATGGTATGTAGTGGTTTGGCTGGTGCAGAGTAATGCAGGAGGAAGCTATTCTGTATTCTCACAGACAGACCGGCTTCCTCCTGCATTACTCTGCACTGGCCAATACCACTGCACACCATCGCCCTGCACCTTGTACCCTGCATAGAATATTGCCCCCACCCTTTTGGGTTGTCCATAAATCTCACTTTCCGATGATCCCATGCTGCTAGTGCAGGGAGCATCCCTGCTAACCTCTAGCTGAGACACGTTGAACTGCTGTGTGACCCCCCCCCCCACCATGATGACACAGAATTCACCTGCTTCCTGGCACCCTTAGGGATTTAAACATTAGGAGGAAACAAACCTGCATCCATTGCAATGACCATTCTCATGGTAAGTTTAATAGAAACTGGAGCATAGCAAAGGGGGGGGGGGTAAGATTAAGGGGGTTTGAGCAGTGGGGGCCCCATTCCAGATTTTGCTCTGGGGCCCATAGGATTGTATTTACACCACTGTAAAACACTATAGTTGTATGTTTCTAGCCTCTATTATCCATTTACACACCTCCCAACCTTTAGGGGAACACAAGAAGACATTTTTTAACATTTAAACCAGACCCCAGTCACACCCTTAAAATGAAACACCACCTAAGAATTGAATAAATAATAATAATACAGGCAAAGCCTCCACAAACACATTACAGCCAGCGGCTGTAGTGAGATGGACATCCCTCCAATACAACCAGTGAGGGGCAACCCTCATTACAGCCAGTGAGGAGCATCAATCATTACAGCCAGTGAGGGGCATCCCTCATTAACGCCAGTAAGGGGCATCCCTAATTACAGCCAGTGAGGGGCATCCCTCATTAACGCCAGTAAGGGGCATCCCTAATTACAGCCAGTGAGGGGCATCCCTCATTAACGCCAGTAAGGGGCATCCCTAATTACAGCCAGTGAGGGGCATCCCTCATTAACGCCAGTAAGGGGCATCCCTAATTACAGCCAGTGAGGGGCATCCCTCATTACAGCCAGTGAGGAGCATCAATCATTACAGCCAGTGAGGGGCATCCCTCATTAACGCCAGTAAGGGGCATCCCTAATTACAGCCAGTGAGGGGCATCCCTCATTAACGCCAGTAAGGGGCATCCCTAATTACAGCCAGTGAGGGGCATCCCTCATTAACGCCAGTAAGGGGCATCCCTAATTACAGCCAGTGAGGGGCAACAGACAGACAGACACACACACACAGGCATACTCATCGCAATGAATGCGATCTCCCCCTCCTGCGCGATCTCCAGCAAGGCCAGACTCTTTCCTGGAGTCCCTCCCATCGACGGTGCAGCGGCACAGACAGACTCCTTCCTGGAGTCCTGCCCACCCACTGAACCACCAATGAGCTTAAAAGCTTAAAGAAAAAAAAAAAAAAAAAACAGCCAGCATCTCAGACGACCACCATCACCTGCCCCGAATGTGCAGCTGAGCTTCCACTAACGGGTGATGGAGAGCGCTGATGACGCAGGACATGTGCAAACGCCACAGGTCGCCGGGACAAATGCCCGAAATCGGGATTGTCCCGGAAAAATTGGGAAAGTTGGGGGGTATGCATTTAGAATGTGTGAGGGTGCTGCTTTGTCTAAGGCTACATTTTTTGATGTGTTGCTGATTGTTGCAGAGGTTTCAGGACTGATACAGTATATGCCTTCTATTCAAACATCTGAAAAAGGAAAAACTTGCTGACTTGAAAGCATATTTTTCTCCTTTAGTGAAGCTTTGCCACAACCTTTCTGATGAGTAGTCAGAGAAAATGATATGTAGCGTATGGTACCAGAGCAAGCTATTGTCAGTGGCGAGGAGCTGTGTTTGATATACTGTAACATGCGTCCCAGGCGCAAAAGTCTGCACTTCCAGGTGTTTTGCACATAAATGGTTTTTGCACTGTCTACATCTAATCTCTTCTTCTAAAAAATTACATTTCC
This sequence comes from Gastrophryne carolinensis, assembly GCA_027917425.1. Taxonomy (NCBI): domain Eukaryota; kingdom Metazoa; phylum Chordata; class Amphibia; order Anura; family Microhylidae; genus Gastrophryne; species Gastrophryne carolinensis. The sequence continues at coordinate 100,659,448 of CM051235.1, read as the reverse complement.
CCAGCAAGGCTTTCCTAGCTGTCAACAAAGACTTCCTGAATGTCGGCTTACAATATGGAAGCGCTCTATTTATTCATTCGCAATCACTGGCAACGACAGGACATTTTCATTTCAGCTCTGAATATAAAGCTCACCTTTTAGATTTTACATTTACACAATAGTTACATTGCGGCTGCTCCAGTATGCATGCCGTACAGCCCCGGTCATATATTCTGAAAAATAAATAAGAAAAGAATAAATAAAACATACATACTGAATAAACATTTTTGTTCCACGTCGTTGCTTTTATTATGGAAATACTTTTAAGAAAATGTCACAGATATGGAAAATCATTTACTTAACATTTACATTTGTTGTAAAGAGCATACTTCTAATGCATTACAGTAGTTTTAACGCATTTTATGTTATTTCTATATTTACACATAACGCTATATGTTTTTTGTATTTGAAAGGCCATAAACAGCAATACATAAGTGTGTTTAAAGGGCCTGTAAACCCAAACGCAATAATACAGCTGCATGTAGCTTACCTGATGCCTGTCCCACTTGGCTCTCCTCCATTTCCTGCAGCACAGGGTAGAAAATGGTGCAATGAGATAAACACAAGCAGTGAGTGTAAACAGGGGTGAACCTAGCCTCTCTGCAGCCTGAGGCAAAATATAGAAAGATGCCCCTCCACTCCTCAATAAAGCAACTAGGGTTGGTAGGTAGCGAAGGCAGGCCGGGGTTTCTAAGCCACCAATAGACTTGAAAAAGCAAAAAAACCAAAAATTAAATTTATTTCAAATAGAAAATAAAGGGCAGTTGCTACCCGCTCTACGGTGCCACCTGGTGTCTCACATGGTCTCATTACAGGTGTACCCCTGAGCGTACATATGCCTGGTTAGGTTGCCCTTATCATGGTACTTGGGGAGCAGTTAGGGGGGGTTGGTGCCTTGCTCAAGAGCACTTCAGCCATGTTCCATCTGGGAATCAAACCTGCAACCCTCACTTCTATGCCACTAGGCCACGACTGTCCCCAAGCTTTTATATTGCAGCGCCAGATTCCCCAACCTTCCGTTTTGGCAGCCATGCCCCACACATTTGCCAGCACACTTTGTTGTCTTTAAACTTCTGTGGTGGTTGCTGGCAAGCCATGATTAGTCTTGTCTGACCTCTAACATCACTACCCACGCAACTCGTGATGTAACATTATTCACTGGCCATTTGCTGACACTTCACTTCAGCCAACAGTTTAGATAGACAACAACAGGTACAGATGACACCACAGGCTGCCTTTTCCCCTTGAGAAAGAACCTTTAAAGTGGACCAAAACCCAGGCTTTTGACTATCCTGGGTTTTGGTGCTTTCCCCTGGCGCACCTCAATCGTGCCCCGCTGTGTCAAACCCCCCCAGATCGCTACAGCCAACTCACCTTATCCTATTTCTTTGGAGCATCTAAGAGCAACAGCTCTGATGGCCACATCCTCCGCCTCCCTCTAGCTGTGCGCGTGTCTGCGCCAGGCATTTGTGATGGCCGGCGCAGGCAGGCTCGCTGTTAGAGGGAGGGCGGAGGATGCGGCCGTCAGAGCCACTGCTCTTAAATGTGCCGTGGGACTGGGTTAAGGCGAGTTGGCTGCAACATTCTGGGGGGTTTCACACAGTGGGGCACCCCCGATCGGGGTGCCCCTGGGGAGTGGAACATAACCCAGGATAGTCAAAACAATTGACTATCCTGGGTTTTGGTCCACTTTAGGGTTTAAAATGTTGGGGCATTAGGTCTGCTGGTGCCACAATCTTACTGCTATTTGCTTGCTGCAAACAAAGGAGGGTATTAATCTGTAAATAGTGTTAGGCGAACCCCTAAAGGTTTGGGTTCAGCAAGTTCGGGCAAACTTTGAGCAAAAGTTTGGTTCGTGCACTGAACTTGACTCAAACCCGGTCCCCATTGAAATCAGTAGGGACCCGAACTTTGGGAACCACAACTGGCCCCATGCAGAGTGTGCAGCAATAGCAAGTGGCTGTACAACTTACCTGAACCTGTGCTCCGATCAGCGTTCATTCCACGGTCAGGGATTCAAAAAGATGGCCGTCCCCATGACTGAGGACATTGGAAACTGGCGCTAGAAGTGCTGATAGCTGCTGCCAGTGTCCTCACTCATGGGGGCGGCCATCTTGCCGTGGCCATTTTGACAGAGGAAAGAACACAAGCGGATTGCAAGGCCTGCTATTGCACACTCTGCATTAGGTTATGCTGGTTGATGGGCTGCTCAGAAGCCTATCAACCAGATTTTCCGGGCTCGGACAAATGCCAAACTAAAACACGGACTTCTGGTTGAAGTCTGTGTTCGGGTTTAGGCTCCAGGGCGGCCACTTTATGCTTTTGATCCACTTTAAAGAGGTTTTGGTTACTTTGATCCCTGATACACACTGTCCTGTACCTTGGATTATCCAAGCACAGAAATGCTCACAGGACCCACTGCCTTTATTGACTCCCCTTTTCTTCTCCGGTAGTCGGGTAGTGAGCAACACTCAGGTCTCTGTCAGATGGGATACCAGAGGCCTCAGCACAATCTAGCTAGCTCCTCCTAGTGCAGTGCTGGAGGTAATTGAAATCCCACCCTGCCCCCAAGTTATGCTCACTCCTTTTAGCACAGTGTTTTAGGTAAGTGTGTAATGTGTTTTGTAGTGTTATGTATTCTATAGACATTACAAGATGCAACACAGACAAACAGCAGTACAGATAAAGCACTTTGTTAATGCTAATTGGGGAAGATTTGGGGATAAAAGTTGTCCTACAGTCAAGGAGGCAAAAGTAGTAGATAGAGGTTTAATTTATGCATACAGTGATGTGATGCAATAAGATGGTATGTGGATTGGTACACTAGCATAATATAGGCATATACAAAAAGGCGTCAGGTTGCTTGTATATTAGTACATATAGTTTAAATAGTCCCTTGGTATTTAGGTACTCAAACGACTCACTGAACAGTGTCCAAGTAAGGCACTTGGAGTTCCAGAGGTTACAAGGAGCTTCATCAGAAGGCTTGGTTTTTGAAGCAATTAGTTTGTGGCCTCACAGAAGGTCATTTGTAGTACATAGGTGATGTTGTCTCCTTAAGTTTGTAGCATGTAGGATTTGTTGTCACCATAGACAATTCACATAAATTGGTTGATTGCTAGCGGAGGCCAGTTCATGTTAAAGTGGACCAACACCCAGGATTTTGACTATCCTGGGTTCTGGTCCACTTCGGTGGGGCACCCCGCTGTGTGAAACCCCCCAGAAAGTCCCCAAAAACTCACCTCTCCCCGCTCCCATGTGACCGCTGCAGCCAATCCCCGCCGGCGGACAAGCGAGAGGCAGCGCCGGACAAGCAGAGCGCGTCCGCCGCCGCCTCCCGCGCGTCCCTCTTACAGGGAGCACACCCGCGCCGGCCATTCACAAACGGCAGTCCTAGTAGTGTGCGATGGCTGGGAGTTTATGGGATGACTTGTTAAGTAAAGTATGCTTATTAAAGCAGCTCAAACCCCCTTTTGTTCGCACTGGAATCTAAATGACCCTGGGGCATCCAAAATCAGGATGCCCTCCCAATGTATGAAACGCCTGAAGTCGAAGTTTACCGATGGCTCCCACTGCTCTGTCTGTGCCGGCAGCCACATCCCCGGCTTCCCTGTAGCAGTGGTGCGCTCCCCTGCCGAGCCATTTAGATAGGCTGGGGATGGGAGTACTTCCCAGTCTACATGAAAGCTAGAGATGAGGCCTGCGATTGGGTCACGTCAGCAAGCATCCAGTCATTCGGCATCGCCCGAGGTACTCAGGCAGAGAAGGTGGGTTTGGGGTATGGGGTGAGCAGAAAAAGGGTTTGTGTAACGTTGTGGCAGGTGAGGGTCTGGATGGCGACAGAGTGTGTAGGTGTATGTTGTATATAACTATCAGGAACACGCATTTTCCCATGTTTGGTACAACTTTTAATACTTTTTAAGCTTCATACTGAACAAATGGCAGCTTCTATCATCAGCATTCAAAATACAAGTTAAGCGCTGGTGCTTTTTGTGCATTCCTGCGGTTTGTAGTGAGGAAATTTCTTTTGAAATAGAACAAGGACATGGCACCAGCCGGATGTCCCATGCAATCTGACTCAGCCTACAGGCTATGAACTCATTTATTTATTTGCCTTTAGAGATATTAAGTGTGATTCCCCTAACCGAGTCACGGTGTGTGTTGCATGGCAAACAGGTCTGCAATATATTTGTCGGGTTAGATCATGGAAATCCCCTTCTCAATTGTTTACCAAGCCATCTGCTACATTTGTCTCACTGAGGCGCTCCCATCCTCGGCTGTCTGTTACGCGATGTCTCACTATAGCTCCGTGATGGTCAGTTTGGCTAGTGAAAGCTGAATGTGGCCAAACATTATATTTGGGAAGTTATTCCCAAAGCCTTGTTATGCCCGATGATCCAGAGTAGGCCCTACTCCTCAAATGACACTATTCTTCTGTTCTCTTCAGCATTTGAATTACACTGGATCATCTCTCCTGGGTCTAAGATGAGTATGATTTTTTTCATTTGCCTACAAAATTTTGGCAATATTTGGATACAATTTGTCCAACTTTAATCCTTATATTCCCCTAATTCATCTTTAGATTCTGTAATGGCAGATGAGTGCAGTCTCTCGATTTTCATTCTGTCCAATATAAGCAACCATACAGTACAGGGGATTGCTGCAGAACAAAGAAAAGTCTGGTCTAGACCTAGAAGTCTATAAGACTACATGGATGAGGGTCTCCTTCTTTGTGGGGTATCCTGATTTGGGATGCTCCGATAAGTAAGAGCCTTGGGATTGAAATAAAACGTACCTTTCTGGCAAACAGACGGCATCCAGCTGTTGCGTGCTTCCATCTCAATGCCTGGCGTGGGAACGCACATCTGGAAGGAAGCGCTCACTGGAATTCTTGCCATTCTCCTTTCATTCAGCATTTTACGCTGCTCATGAGGAGAGACCCCACATGTGCTGTGGGATCGCATGGTAAGCTGAGAGGGAATTACTGGGAGATGTCACACAGCAGGGAATCCCATATTTGGATGCCCCTAGGACAGAAAACAAAAACCAGGACAGTAAAAATACTGTGTTTTATTCATCTCTAAAGTTCCTGTCCAGGCAAAAATAAAACTCACCAATAGTCCCGAACAGCTAATCAGCCCAGCATATAAAATGTACGTTCACCGGAGATCCAGACCACACCATCTCACAACCACAGTCTGTGGTCTCCTGGCTGACTCCTTGCATTACTCTTGGCAACTGACCCCGCCCACAGCATTAATTTCAATGAAGGAGACATGCCGAGGGCTGGGGCATTGTAGTGAATGGACCTGACACAGCCTGTCACTGTGACTGACACAAGGGGATTGGCGCTCATCTTCAGCCCGCAGGGATGCAGGGACGAGATCACTGATGATTGTAAGTTTTAACCTACCAATATAGGGGGAACCAGCTGTGCAGAACTAGTGGCGAGTAGCTGTTGTTTTTTATTTTTGCCTAGACAAGGACTTTAAATAGACCCTATAGTCTAAAATGAATATGCAAATGGTACCCCTAGGGGCATCCAAATTGGAATGCTTAAGTTTAAGGTAGCCTTGAAGCCTAAAATCAACACTAACCCACGTGTCCTCCTGATTCGCCAGATGACGTGATCAAGACCACCCACCCAGCCCATCTGCCACTGGCAAAGACAGCGTTGCTGGACATGCCGAGGAGGGTGGGTTTTACCAGGGACCAAGGGAAGTTTCCAGAAAGCCAGGTATCACGATTTCGGATCCTCCTAAGGCAAGCTAAAAGACTCCAGGGCAGCAGTGGGGGGGGGGGGGGGGGGGGGAATGAGCAGTTTTAAAGGGACTGGCCAACCAAAAACAAGAAACCAGCATTACTCACATTTGGTCTAGTGCAGTTGGGACACGCTCATTCCAAGATGGTGGCTGTGGACGTGTTGGGATTTATGCCCCTAGCATGCCCACTCCATTCATTGCAATAGAGGGGGTGGAGCTGAGTGGGGTTATAATGGCACGTGCATTGAACCCCATCGCGTTCATCTTGGACTAGAGAGGATCAATGGTGTACTAAATCTCCATTCTCTGTAGGTTGTAGTTCAGAGGCTTCAGGGGATGGAGCTGCTCTGGCTGAAAAGTGAGTAGCACTGGCTTATTTTTGTTTGCTAGACAATCGAGTTAATGAATAACCCCAACAATGTTACATCATGTACAATATTCATTGTAGAAAATGTATATAAAAAATTGAATTTCATTTCTAATAACTGATACTATTCAAGGTTGGAAGAGCATTTTCAGAGAGAAAAGCCCTTGGAGGGATGCCCGTACTATTAATGAGATAAAACAGAATTTCCTGTCTTCTAATCTTTATCGCTAACTAACACATATTTAGAATACATGCCTGGGCTTGTTCTACTTATTCATCCTCCTTTTCATGAGGAACCAGCCAGCCTGTGGCTCAACTGCGCGTGACGTTTGTTACCAAGAAAAAGAATCTCTCATTGCTGAACTCGATTACTAGTACTTTAATTTATAACACACATTAAAACCCTGTAGTTTGAGGTCTAGTATGACTCCACTGTGGCATTAGGGCTCTTATAGAACATGGTTTTGGTAAGATTGTAAAAAACTTATGTATGCAATAAGGTTTGCATTGTATGCCCAGTGCTTTTTTTGCAAAGCCCACAATCAGCAGCAAACCTGCAAGATCAACTATCAACATCAAAAGAGTACGGTTGCCAGGCCCCGTGGGACACCCGCCTTCAAGGTAAGCCCACAACCCCCAATCTCTGCTGCTAGCTTCACCTTTAGTCAAGCCCGGTTGCCGGGACGCTTTATACGCCTCGCTGGACTCCCCGCTCCCACATGACCGCTGCAGCCAATCCCCGCCGGCGGACAAGCGAGAGGCAGCGCTGGACAAGCAGAGCGCGTCCGCCGCCGCCGCCGCCTCCCGCACGTCCCTCTTACAGGGAGCGCACCCGTGCCAGCCATTCACAAACAGACGGCGCGGTAGCGCGCCCTGCTAGAGGGACACACGGGAGGCGGCGGATGCGCATGCGCCGCTGGAACGTGGAAAAGGTAGGATTGTGGGCTTCCTGGGGGGTTTCACCCTGCGGGACATCCCGATTTCGGATGCCCCGCGGGGAGGGATCTGATCGGCCCGGGAATCTTATAGATTCCGGGGCCGATCCCCCCTGGGTGTTGGTCCACTTTAATAGCACAAAGGATGTGAGCTTACAGGGGGTGAAGGCGGATTAACCAGAGGCCCGACTGAGCAATGTTGGGCAAGCCGGGGTCATACACTAGAAGACAGTCCGTAAATATCACGGCACCAAGGGAGAAACAATAGAAGCGTTGAGGTCAAGCCAAAGGTCAATCCAGGAGGTCACGAGTTTGCGGTACAAGGGGTAAGACAGTAGCGTGGTCAGGGTACAAACAAGGGTCGGTCCAGGCGGCAATCACAGAATGGTCAACAGAATCAAACAATAATATATCGGGATCTAAGGCACACCCAGCTAAACGCTATCACGGGCACTGAAGCACTGCAGGAGTAACGCCTTTATAGAGTAAACCAGACAGGATTGAATAAGGGGGAGTGTGTGTGATTGGTGCACCCCACAATGCTTAAATTGATTGATCCTTTTAATCAGAAAGGGCGTATAGCCCAAAAACCACGCTGTGTGCAGCGCCGCCGGTGGGCATAAGAGGTATGAGCTTGCGCGCGAGCACGTTGACAGGCGCCGGGGATGCGGCCGTGAGGAGGGGAAGTGGCCATGCTCGGTACCGCACGAGCCGCTGCTGCCCGAGCCGCTGCTCGGCGCTGCCGCCAAACAGGAGGCGCCCTGACCAGCCGCCCGGAGACAGTGCGGGACCGGAGGCGAGGTGAGTTTATCGTGACAACGGTACAGCCATGGTATATACTAAAGTATAAAGTAGTGAGAAACGACTTTAGAGAGAGACCCATGTTAGGCCATAGCCAGACTATGGTGTGTTCAGGAAACAGCAGTCAAAGTCTAAAGGCAAAGGACCACAAATAACCATAGCATAGCATAACCATAGCAACACAACACACCCTATGCAAGACTATGATTATAGATAGCATTTAGAGCCTTATGTGAACAGTAGCCAAGCTGGTCAAGCTGTAGCCAAGCTGGGGTAACAGGCAGTGCCAGAGCAACTGCGGCTGGACTGACTGCCCTCCATGTCCTTTGGGTGGTGCAGAGGCACTGGAGGACATAACCTGTGGGGGTGTCTATGTGCATGCACCCAGCCTGCTACAGTGAAGCCGACCGCCATGCTGACAGTGTATCTACTTCTAGTGATGTGCAGCCGGCGAAGAACTGTGAGCCTAGAACTGTCATTGGAATGCATTATACTGGACCAACAGCCTGGCACATTTGAAAAACTCCCCAAAACGTCTTTGCCCCATCTGCATGCATGATGCTGAATCATTGTCAGCACTTACACGTGTTCTTGCATCCACTCTAAGCTAAAACACCGCCTCACAGATTTTCTCCTGGTAGCAGCTATTTTGGAGCTTCCTCTCCCAGCATCCGAGCCGTGGTGCTGCCTGAATTCAACTGACATAACTGACAATGCACAGCAGCAGGAAACCCAGCAGCACTTCCTGTTTGCAGGTTGCATGAGGCTCCAGGAGATGCCACTTTGTTTGCAAAATTGACCACAGCAGGAGCTAGAAAAAGGTAAATTAATATTTAAGTGCAGCAACCTGAATTGACCCAGGGAGGATGCAGGGATGCATATGAGTGCTGTTTGTTGTAAGGTGTTGGTCCGCTTTAAAGGAGCAGCTGTCAAGTTAGTAAGTATTAATGTTACAGCCTGACTCCAAGCCTCAGAAATAAAGCCCTCACAGATTCCAGGCGAGGATAAACACTTGGTAAGTAGAGGAATAGTTCACAATTCTCCCACATCATTGCATTTTTCAAATGCATAAAAATGCAGAGACGTCAGATTTAACTTTGCCTACTGTCACATCTGCTGCAATGTAGTGGATTAAAAGTATTTTTTTGTCCTCTAAACATTATTTCTTGTACCAACAAATAAAACTTAAAAAGTTCTAAAAAACCGCGCTTAAAGTATTAAACAATTGAATTATCCTAATATAAAGTCTTTCGCTCCAAGCCTTTAGACTGTTGTCACTTCAGTCTCAATATTCAGCATGTATATATATGTATACACAGCCCTAGAGCTGTATATAAGGCTCAGCGAAGCAGTTATATCACCACGGGTGCTCTTCAAGTCAATTCCATGACTTCACCACCACCTTCTTATATATAACGTACCAGATTTATTCTTGATTTTTTGCACATATGATTCCCCTTTAAGGGCTCCACAATTTCTCCTTTAACTAGGATGAAATGCTTATCTATTTGGGTGCTTAATTTTTCACCTCCTCATAAAAGATCAAAGGACTCCAATTTCCACAAAAGGATCTATAAAAGTATTAGAACATAGGAGATGCAGAGAAAAAATGAAGAGAAACAGTGGGTGTGGCAACAGCGATGTGATGTAAGCACACTGTAATTTGTGACGGGAGGCCAGTGTTTCAGAGCTGCTTCAGAGAGAGGCAGCCAATTAGTTTGTCTGGGTAGGGAGTGGGGGGGTGTTTCCGTCCTTGGTCCATCGAAGGTTACTAGACGTCTGTCTTCCTGTTTTTCTGTCTTTTCTCTCCTTAAAGGGCTACTGGGGAACCTGACCCTGCACAAGACGATGATGATGTCCTCTGAAGCAGCTCTGAAACACTGGCCTCCTGTCACAAATTACAGTGTGCTTACATCACATCGCTGTTGCCACACCCACTGTTTCTCTTCATTTTTTCTCTGCATCTCCTATGTTCTAATACTTTTATAGATCCTTTTGTGGAAATTGGAGTCCTTTGATCTTTTATGAGGAGGTGAAAAATTAAGCACCCAAATAGATAAGCATTTCATCCTAGTTAAAGGAGAAATTGTGGAGCCCTTAACCCTTTCGCTGCCAGCCTACCTGCAGCATTTGCCACTCCCTGTTGCCAGACGATGTTTCACTATTTTGCGCTACACATGTTCAACTGTCATTTTTGAAAGGATTTCCAGGGATTTCCCAGGAAAATTATATATTGTTTTTTTCAACAGAGTCTGGGCTTTAACATGAAATGTCTTGTTTGTATTTTTTAGGTGTATTCTCAATATTTTTGGGTGAAATGTGTGAAAAAAAATAAAAAAAAAATATTTTTTTACAATTTGTAGAGTTTTTTTGTAATAAAAAATGTAAGTTTGTCAATAAAATCTTATTGCGTGAGAAACCCCAATTTCTCCCGGTTACAGCGATACCACATATGTATAGGTAGACACCCTTTCCTGCCCAGAAGCCTTTTATAGCTGCTGGATGACAAATGGTTAATTAAAAAAAAAATGACATAGGGTCCCCCTTCCCCAAAGTAACCAGCCCGGGACCAGCTATGGGGGCTTGTAGGCACAGAGTGGGGGGGGGGCAGCTTTGGTGGCCCCCCCACCCTGCAGCCTACGAGCCCACATAGCCTATGTGGGCCCGGGCTCTTCTGCCCCCCCCCTGGCCTTTGGGGAGGCAGGTAATGGGGGTGCGGGGGTTAATGGCAAGCCACCCGCTAGGGCAGGTGACTTGCCACCCCCCCAGCCTTGTGAACTGGTATAAGGGGTCTCATGGACCCCTTACCAGCTCACAAAGGGTTAACTGTTAAAAAAAACCACCACACAATAATAAAAAGTATTTTATTAGAAAAAAAAAATTTTTTTTTTTACTGTACTTACCTTCGATTGCAAGCTCTTGTCCCTCGCCGCTCAGCTGACAGATGCCGGTGATCGGCATCCAGAGAAGGAGAAGGCAGGAGATCAGAGGATCTCCTGTCACCTCCTTCCCCAGCGCCGATCACCGGCATCTGAGAAGCTGAGAAAGCTGAAGCCCGTTCGGGGCCGCCATCGAGAAGAAGAGAGGAGAGAGCCTCCCAGGCTCTCTCCTGAAGATCGGTAAGTCCTGGGGGGGGATCGGAGGCCCCCCAGGTGAAGAGGAGGGACAGCGGGAGCCAGCGCACACACAGGTAAGTGAATGTCATTTTTATTTTTTATTTTTTTTACAGTTAGCAGCTGCTGCTGCAGAAGCGGGGGGGGGGGGGGCGGCCTATTCCGGGGGCTCTCCTGGAGCCATCCGACCCCCCACGGGGGATCGGATGGCACCAAATTAAAGAGGAGACCCGGCCGGATCCAACAAGGGGTCAGGTGAGTATTTTTTATTTTTATTTTTTAAACTAGAAGCGAGGAAAGTCAAGCACGTAACACCTACGGGCTTGGCACTTAAGGCCCAGCCAAGCCAGCACGTAGGTGTTACGTGCTTGGCAACAAAAGGGTTAAAGGGGAATCATATGTGCAAAAAATCAAGAATAAATCTGGTACGTTATATATAAGAAGGTGGTGGTGAAGTCACTGAATTGACTTGAAGAGCACCCGTGGTGGTATAACTGCTTCGCTGAGCCTTATATACAGCTCTAGGGCTGTGTATACATATATATACATTAATTCTTGTACACCACATGGAAATGTATGTCAACACTCACTGCAATGTAACACACCTAAACACAAGCGTTTTAGTGTGAACGTAACTTCAAGCTGGACAACCTCGAAACATACCACATGGCTTCCCCTGTTCCTGGCATCATGGGGTGACAGCGAGCTGGTCAATGATGGCCACTTTTAGGGCCTGATTTATGAATTACACCATTTAGCATCTTTCTGGTGGTTATATCGCAAGTTTTGGGAGTGCCTGCATCTTTTTCTTTTTTGGCGCTGCTATCATGTCTACAGTGGAAGTCACAGTGCCTGAAGCTAACTAATGTGCTTTAATTGTTGCATTAGGTTTGGCCTGTTGGACAACGCTGTCGATTTTACCAGCACCAGTGAGCACCACTTTGTACCGACATCTTTTGCGCTGCACAGCAGATTTATTCATTTTTGACACCCTGAGAAGTTTGGTGCTGTATTTTTATGGCGTTGGGCAGTATTTCATCATTACAATTACAGGATATCACTGCTTGGGACAAAAGAGACAAACTTTACAGTGCGTTTAGGCTACATTTTAGTTGTTGTTGCTTCAATTACACATTGGTAAGCAAAAGAAGCAATGAAAAACATTTTTACAATTAAAAAATAAAACACATTTGGTGACATCTAGGTCCTGCGTTTACATTATTGACAAGTCACAATGCAAGTTCTGTACAAATAAATGTGTGTAATATTAATTATAAGCATAAACACTTCAATACATTTCTGCCCATTGTGCTCTATGGGATCTTGACCTACTATAAAATGGCGCAGCTTTAACCAGAGCGCTCCGCGCTGCAACCTATATGGCATCTTCATTAGCACCTAAAACACAAGAGCAATGATCCTGTGAGAACCATCAGTCAAGTCCTGACCAAATTCTGAACCACACTCATACATACTGAGAAAGGTCTAAGTCAGTGTTAGCTATCCTATCCTATTATGTGGTTAGCTCACAATGATTGGTACATGAGAGACAATCAGTTGGCATGCAGTGAGGCTACATACTGATCTCTACCCCACCCAATCTGCTGCCATGTATACTTTACCCAATCCTCCATAAATACAAAACTACCTCCGGGCCGTATGTGGAATGATGTTGTGATATGACATTGCGGAAGAGAAGCGTCAGAGATCAGTGGTGACGTAAGTAGAGGTGTCTGTGTAAATTGAGTTCTCGGAACCGTAGTGCAGCTAGATGTTTGGATCCTGCGCTATTCCTGACGCTTTTAGGCACATTCAATGGTGCCCCCCCCCATTACTTCAGATCACTGAGAAACCCTTGGGGGTTTTTCCTCCCAGATATTGCACCATGACAGAGGTACTCAACCACTTTTTGTAAAGGTCCATTTAAAGTGGACCAACACCCATGGCTGATCGGCCCGGGAATCTATAAGATTCCCAGGCCGATCAGCTCCCTCCCAGCAGGGCATCCAAAATCGGGATTCCCCGCTGTGTGAAACCCCCCAGGATGCCCACAAACCTTACCTTCTCCCCGTTCCAACGGTGCATGCGTGGGCCGCGGGCGCCTCTTCCGCTTCCCTGTTAGAAGGAAGCACTAGGGGCGGCCTCCAACGCGCTCAGAGCCGCTGTGGTTGTCCGTCGCTTGTCCATCCATACCACAGCAGCTCTGAGCGCTCTGATTGGATGAGCACTCGCGTAGGAGCAGGGTGAGGTGAGTTTTTTTGGGCGTTCTGGGGGGTTTCACACAGCGGGGCACCCCCGATCGGAGTGCCCCGCAAAAGTGGACCAAAACCCAGGATAGTGAAAATCCTGGGTGTTGGTCCACTTTAAAGGCATCCCATGAGACGTGAGGGTCCAGGCAGAGGGCTGTCGCGGGGGGTGGGCAGTTAGAAATCAGCACATTGAGGGAGGGGCTATATAATCTCCAGGCAAAACTGAAAAAGGCTGCTTGCCCCTCCACTGCAAAAATCCTACTGGGCACTGGGAAAAACAAACACTTTTTTTTGGCCCCACAGAACCTCTGGCTATGGCACACTGCTTTAGTCCCCCCCCCCCCCCCCCCCCGCATTCTGTGCAGACCATATACAGGGGTGAACTAGGGCCCAATATGTTACTGGCAATAAGATCTGGTAAAAAGGGATAGAGCTCGGGGGAGAGGGATGAATGGGAAAGGAGCTGTAAGGAAGATGGATGGAGAGTAAGGGAAGGGAGGGATGGAGAGAGAGCTGGGAGAAGGGATGGATGGGCAGAACTAGAAGGACAGGGATGGATGGGCAGAGCTGGAAGAAAGAATAATGGATTGGCAAAGCTGGGAGGCCAGGGATTGGATGGGCAAGACTGGAAGGACAGGAATGGATGGGGCAGAGAGACTGGGCTGGATGCGGCAGTGCTGGAAGGGGGCAGAAAAGGATGGATGGGGCAAAGCTAGGGGGACGGGCATGGATAGTGCTAAGCTGGACGGATGAGATGGTGGGACAGGGATGGATGGAGCTGAGCTGGGGCAGGAGGAAAAGACTGGATGGGGCAAAGAGGCAGCAATGCCACGTCCTGCCCCTGCAGTACTTCATATTGCAATGCTAGGGGCCAGGGAGCCATGACACTGGTAGAGATACTAAGCACTACATTGCTGATCAGGGGGGCAGCTCTGAGCACAGCAACACAGATGCAACTGAGTGCAGGGCTGTCAGGGCAGGGGTCCAGAAATCTGCCTCCAAGGTCCGCATTTGGACCCCAGTCCGCCAGTTGAATATCACTGCACTATGGGAATATACGTGGTATAATATGGTTCATATCCTTTGTGGAGATGTTGATAACTTTACAGATCCCTCATTCATTCAACTTAACATAGCTATGTGTGGGTTGCTGTAATTTTAGATGCCCCATATTAATTGACAGATATTGTTGTCTTTTATCTGTGAGGAGGGTTTTTCTTATAATCATGTATGGTAATATATCTATGCAGCACCAATAATAGTGAACTGTGACCTCCTTAAACATTTGTTTAAAGGTTTGTTTATTCACGAGACACTGGGTACAGTTTTATTGCTACTAAAAAGGCTCATGCTGTAGGCCCACTAATTTATGGTGTACCTTCAGCAGGATTAAAGGTTAAAGTGGACCAAAATCTGTGATTTTCACTGTCCTAATTTTGGTCTGTCCCCCTGGGGCACCCCGGTTGGGGATGCCCCACTGGGTGAAACCCCGACATTCACCCAATTTTCTTATCTGACCACTGTGCAGACACAGCATTCCTCCAATCAGCTTCTCCAGCCGTGCATAATAATGTCCAGTTGACTGTGGAATCCTAGCTGCACTTGTGAGTGGCACCGGCATCACTTGGTTCCCTTCGGCTGTGCGCGGCCCCACACAGTCATTGAGTTGCAGTGGGCAAAGCTGCGCACAGGTGAGAACAGAAGCGAGTTATGCTGGCGCCGCTCGCACATGCATCGTGGGCTTGAGGAAAAGGTAAGATAATCGGGAGTCCCAATTCGGGATGCCCACGCAGAAGGGAGTAGGTCTGTCCTGCAGTCTTATAGACTCCAAGGTGGGTTTTGTTCCACTTTAAGCTATTGATCTATGATGTGACTCTGGCGTGACAGCACAATTCTGCTGGGCAGCGGTCAGTCATGTCTGTGTTGCTATTACTTGGGCATACATCTCCGCCGTGTGCCTGTCATTTCCTGTGACCGGGTCCCAGTTATATTTGTGAGTCAGACACACAAATGAAACTAATTAGTGATGAGCCGAATCTGTCTCTAGCCGGTTCTGGTGCAGTTCTGGCAAATAGCTTACAATCATCTAGGTCTGCATCACCCGAATTCCAATCCCAGTGGAGTGGGCAATCTGGGGGGTTTCACACAGGGCGACATCCCAATGCGGGATACCCCCGGGGAAGGGACCAATCACCAGGATAGCCAAAATCCTGATGGTCCACTTAAAAAATGAAGTAACCTAGTTTTAGCTTGAAAGGGAGTAAACTTTAGTAACTGTCACCTTAGTTACCAGCAAAGGCTTCTCTTTGATGATACAATTCTAACACTCGATGATAAAATGTAATGTTTGCTGATACATGTGTATCTTTCCACTCCAAAATGTCATTATTATGTTAAGTAGGCCTCTAGATTTACATGTAAAACTGGCCCAAAACCCACCCCGGAGTCTATAAATATATATATGTTTCTATGGGTTTTGGTCGCCTATAAATAGCAGAAAATCTGTCATGTTGCATTAAAGAAACTGGTGCATGTGTAAGGCTATGCAGAAAACAGGTGGATTTATACTTTTGGGTTGTATAGGGTCCAGCAAATTCTGATAGCAGCCCAGTTAAGGAGTAGCTACTGGTTGCAGATTAATGTCCTTTTGGAATGTAAAAAGAATCTCTCTTTAAAGCGCTGGCTATCCCAGGTTTTGGTTGTGGCCCTTTTTAAAGTGGACCAAAACCCACAATGATCGGCCCGGGAATTTCAATGATTCATTCCGCCCGGGGCATCCAAAATTGGGATGCCCTGCTGTGTGAAACCACGCGTGCCCATTTGTGAATGGCCGGCGCGGGCATGCTCCTTGTTAGAGGGTAGCAGGGGATGCAGCTGAGCGCTCTGATTGGACGAGTGGCCGCACATGCGCCGTAGGACTGGGAAGACGTGAGTTTGTTTTGGCGACCTGGGGGGTTTCACATAGCATAGTCAAAATCCTGGGTTTTGGTCCAATTTAAGTAAAGCGGCCCAAGGAATACGTATACAAACAAGGACCTGGATCAGCGCCTTGGGCAGAAGCGCCCACAGAGGCTGCTGGGAGTTTCACATACAGGGGCATCCCCAAATAATGTGGCTCAAAACTGGGGAGGGAGTAAAAATTGGATTTTAATCAAGTTCAAACACCTGGGTGAGCTTGGGAGAGTCTGATTTGTTTTGAATTTGAGGCAGCTCCACTTGTCTTCCGCTGTGTCACCCATAATAAATTCTGAATAACCAAGAAGCCTATTTTAAGTGGAATGTTAAAGAGGACCTTCAGCATGATTTAATAAAAAGTCCAAACCCTTAAAAAACTATTCCCCGGCATCTAAAATTAATATATTTTAAGTTTTTATTCACTTACTTATTATTCTTTTCCCCATTGGGCTGCAACTGTGTTCAGGACTCTAGGATACGGGCGCTGCCATCTTGCCTCAGAAGCAGGGCCGGCGCCAGCACAGGGCGGACCTGGGCAATTGCCAGGGCCCCTGGCATCTTCAGGGGCCCACTCAGGCTCACACTTGGCATGGTATTATTTTACAGTGGACCTGGACCACCGAATGCCGGGAATTGTGTGCAACCTGGTCATGGCTGGCCTCAGCAACAGGAGATGGCCAGCAACGTTGGAGAAGGTGGCATGGAATGGAGGGCAATTGCTGGAAGCTCAGAAGGGTGCTTGGTGGGTGACCAGCAGCAGGAGATGGCCCATTTGTGGCAGCAGAGATGAAAGGTTACATCATGTGACTCACTACTTTGGGGCCCACTAAGACTCTCCTGCCCGAGTCCCCCCACAAACCTGGAGCCAGCCCTGCTCAGAAGCATCACACATCCTGAGGAGAGCGGGATAAAGTACAGAGGGTGGGGTTATATGCTTTGCACAGACAGGGCAGAGCTGCGGTCAGGGAAAAGACAGCAATCCCAGAATGCAAAGTGACAGAAGACACTTCCTGTTTGCAGGCTGCCTGATTCTCCATGAGCCGCTATATTGGATGTTTAAAGGCTCATAGCATGCAGTAGATACATTTTTAATGTGAGCAATCTGTATGTACAGGGTATAGGAAACATATAAGATAGACTCTTATTTAGGGGGAAGGTCTGTTTTAAGAGAAATGATAACAAGCAGTGTCAGTAATATTAGTGGTTGCTATGGGAGACTCGGCTTTGACAGCTTCATTTTCTATATAAACGGGTTGCTGGAGTTCCCCTTTAAGCGCCGACGCCCCCCGGGCTCAGAGTAGCCGCCTGTTTGTCCAATAGGAAGCGGGTAGGGAGTGTGTGTGGCGGGCGCGCTGCATTTTGAACGGACACACAGACACATAGAGGTTTATGGGAGCGATGCCGGGTGAGGGAGGCCTGAGGTGACCCGCCCACACACCCGACAAGCAGCTGTGAGGGAGCCGGCGCGGCCTGCTGCTGCTTCTCAGGGAAACTTGTGGTCGGCCCGCTCCTATGTGCTGCGCCAGTGAGGCGAGCTCCTGTGAGGGCCAGTGAGGGGTGCGGGCCATGCATGAGCACCTAGCCGAGCTGGATGGCGGGAGTCCCGGGCCCTCTTCCAGGCGCTCCCCCAGCCCCGAGCGGCCCGGCTCCTCGTCCTGGCTGCAGTGGTGCCGGCGGCGTGTGCAGCAGGTTCCGAGCCTGAGGCTGGCGATACGAGCCCCGGAGCCGGTGCGTGTGCTGGCCGTGCAGCGCTACCTGGGCGAGGCCGCCACTGCCGCCCCATATTACTACGATGTGACCCTATATGACGGTGCAGCGCAGGACACCTGGTTCCTGTCCCCCGAGCTCAGCCACCTGGTGCACCGCAACCGGCTCCGCGCTGGCTCCCGGGCCACCATCAGCCTCTGCTCGTACCGCTATGCGGAGCGGAGACTGGCTGCCGGCCTGGTCTGCATCGAGGAGCTGGAGCCCGGGGAGGACGTGCCGGGGCCCGGAGAGCTGCACTGGGGGCCCCTCGGGCTCACACAACCCCTCAGCGGGGGCAGGAAGCACTATTTACCCCTCTGGAATAACGACGACCCCTATGGAGAGCTGTGGGAGCGCGGGAGAGCTGCGGCCGCCGGGGACTTACGTGTGGACGGTGAGTGCTGCTGCTGGCTGCTATGGGGCCCATACACAGGCAAGGGGGTAGGGGTGTAACTTAAAGGGGTGCGACAGTACCGGGGCCCAGAGGGTCAGGGTCATCATTGTTGCTCCTGTTTTGGTCTTTGGTTGTCTAGTTGCATCCAATTATGTTAAAGGGGACCAAAACCCAGAATTTTGATTTTCTGGGGTTTTGGTTCCTGCCCCCGGGGGACCCCGATCAGGGATGCCTCTCTGTGATACCCCTTAGTTTGCCCGATCTGACTCGCCCTATCGTCGGTGTGCTCGGATTCACTACCTCCCCTTCAGCCCTCCACCTTAACGCTTGTCTAAGGTGTGCGCTACCGGCTGCATCCCCTGTTAACCTGTAACAGAGAGCATGCCCGCGCCAGCCATTTGCTAATGCTTGGGGGGGCTGCTTAAAGTGGACCAACACCCAGGATTTTGACTATCCTGGGTTTTGGTCCACTTCGGTGGGGCACCCCGATCGGGGGTGCACCGTTGTGTGAAACCTCCCAGAACGCCCCCAAAACTCACCTCTCCCCGCTCCCACGTTACCGCTGCAGCCAATCCCCCCCAGCGGACAAGCGGGAGGCAGCGACGGACAAGAGAGCGCGCCTCCCGCGCATCACTGTTACATTCACAAACGGCCGGCGAGGGATGCGCGGGAGGCGGCGGCGGCGGGCGCTGCTGGATCGAGGAGCAGGTAGGGATTTAGGGGTTTCTGGGGGTGTTCACACATCGGGGTGCCCCGCAGTCAGGGAGCTGATCGGTCCGGGAATCTTACAGATTCCCGGGCCGATCATGGGAGGGTGTTGGTCCACTTTAAGAGATAGAGGGGATGCGTTGGCTGCTCACGCACGTGCCATTGGACCGGGAAACAAGGTGAGGTTCCGGGCGAACCTCACACAGTGAGGGGGAGGGAATCTAGCGACCCTGGAATTTTATAGAATCCATGGCCATTGGTGTGGTTTTTGGTCCTCCTTAAGACAGAAAAAAGTTTACTGTATGAGCCGTGAAAGGGCTCAATCTAACGTTCGTACCACGCCCCCGTCATATTTAGTTTGTGTTTCTAAAAAAAAAAAGACGCCTCCTTTGGTTTTGTTTTCTTGGAAGTTTAAAAACGAGCATCAGCAGTTAGACTGAGTAACCTGATGGGGAGGGGGCATTGTTTGTCTGCTCCTAAAGCTTTCAAGCACAGTCTTGTCTTAAAGAATCACCAAACCCAATGTTTTTTTCCTCTTCCTGTTGGGGTGTCCTTATTTGGGGATGCTCCTGCTGTGTGTATCCCCCACAAACACCCGTAAACATTTCACCTTTCCCATGCCAATCGGTGCTTGTTCATTCAGATTTCTCCGCACCCCCGCTCACCTCTAGCTGTGGGCATGGCCACTGTAGCCTTTCAGAAAAGCCTGACGCAGGTGGGCACCTAGCTAGAGTTATAGCGGGGATGCTACGAGTTGGCTGGCAACCCCTGGGGTTTCACACAGTGGGGTATACCAACACGGGATGCTCCTTAAAGAGGTAGACCATCGCCCCAAGAGTCTATTTATAAACTTGAGCGCGTGGTTGTTCCTCCCTCAAAGCAGACCAAAACCTATTTTTGCGTTAAAGACTACAGGGCTGGCTGCTGATTCCCTTGCCCTATCGGAATGGTTGGCACTGACACAGAGGTGCCAAGCAATCCTATTCATTCAAAATAGATTGGCAGCTATTAATATTGACCGCAATCTATTTAAATTGGCTGGAAGATGTCAGGCGATCTGAGGGGTTTCACGCACAAAGGCAGCTCAAATCAGGACGCTCCTGTTAAGCGGACTATAACCGAAGTTGGTGAAAAACCTGGGTTTTGGTCCACTTTAGGGCACACACAAGGCTTGTACTGTCGGAAGTTTCAGTGTCATTTTCTGGCACACAGACCTAGCTGTTGAAGCTATTTGTGATATTGTGTAATATTAAATTAATTAATCTTAATCATTAATCTTCGGCTAATGAGGAGGGGTCACTTCTACCCGAACTGAATACAACTCTTCAACCGGTGGAATAAAATCCAGCGGTAACGGGTTTGAGTGTATCAGGGTGGACAGGGTGAACTCCTCTTCTGTTAGGAGAGAGAAACTAGCCTGGCTATTTCTTGATGCCGGGTGTATGTGACCCCCCCTCCCCCGCCATCAAGCTTGTTTGTAGTGATTTTTCTCATTGGGCCATTTTTGCTCCTTTAATGTCGGGCATCAAACAAAACCTGTGATGGCTCGGGGCTTGCCATTTGTTTTTGAAGACAGCACTGTACTTGAAAGCTTTGTGCACAAACACGCTGCTCTCTGCCTTTTAGGCCGCTCAGCCCTGTCACTTTCTGCTGACTCAAACTTAAATAGGGAGAAAAGGTACAAGATTCTGCTCCGATTTATACCTGCAAATAGTGAGAGGGACAAAGAAGCACTGCCTTCTGCCCCTCTGGAGCCCTTGCCCTGTATACACTGCTCCTCGTCTTGTGATGCCATCCATTTTCAATTTGAATTCACTAATGGAACATAAATTGATTTTGAACATTTGATTGATTAATGCCAATCCTGGAGAAGGCGAGTGAAACTGGCGATCGGCGGGGTTCACACAGCGGGGCATCACAGTTCGGGATGCCCCAAGAAAAGGAACTTGGATCGCCCTGGAGTGTTTGAATCCATGGCCTCCGATGTTTCTCTTTAAGCTTGTGATTTGTGATTACGTTTATCTACGTGCACTATAAGGCTCTGTTTACATCTCTCTGCTTTAAAGTAGAACAAAACCCAGGATTTTGACTATCCTGGGTTTTGGTCCTTTACCGGTGTCCCGCTGCATGAAGCCCCTCAGATCTCCGAAGTTAACTCGCCTCTTCCAGTCCGCGTTCGTTTTTACAAGAAAATCATTTTTCACATAAGTAGTAAATGGTAAAATCTATGACAACGCCGGTACACTGTGTTATACCTGTGTTGCTCTTGCATTGCCATAAACTTCTATTGACCTGCGCTGTTAAAATCTTGCGCTGATAAGGGTGTCTACAACACTTTTTAATGCGTTGTGCAACGCACCGCCGATATGTGAACTGTCCCATCTAGAATAATGTACAATGTGTCTTCTGCATTATAACAAAGCAGGGAAAGTGCAGAGGTGTGAACAGAGCCTAAAACTCGCCTTAAGTGGAAGCAAATTTCAAATGAGTTTCACAACAATACGTCGCCATGCAATCGCAATATTTCTAGGCAATCGTTCTCTCCATAGCAGCTGCTCTGATGTTGCAGTTCCGTATGCTTGCTTGTAGCGCGCGTGAAAGGGCCCATAGACTTACACAGGCCCCAATTTACTTGGATTCCTACCCAATGCATTGGTGTGACTGAACCCTATCTATAGGCTGATATTAAAAAAAGATCAAATTTTTTTCTTAGATATATTTTATTTATATATCTATAGGGAACAATTTGAAAACACTGCTGAACTGTGATGTTTTTCAGGCGTTTTTATTCTCATGTGGAGCCCACTAATCTTTTCTGGAGAAATGTTCCCAATAGTTGTGTGCTGTTAAAAATCTGAAGCTTCCTGGCAAAGATGGATTCTATAAGTTGTTAGTGGGTTTCGGAGGGGTTGGTAATCTGTGTAGTGTGTAATACTTGCGCAAACCTGCTAAGCCGCCAGCATTTCATGGGAGGCTCCTAGATATTTTGTTTGGGTGCGAACCTCATGAATATTTTTGCCATGAGGTCCTGATGGTTATGCCCGTCAGGGCTTGTGGACGTACTTGGAAATTGTTGTGTGTGGACTTTTTTTCAGTCTGTTTGGCGAGAGATGCAGAGAGGGACTGTAAACGGGGCCTTAAACTGGACCTTCAGCATCATTTAATGAAACGCCAAAACCCTTAAACTATTTCCTAGCAGGGTGGATAAAAATCAATGTTTTTTTTTAAAAAAATCAAAAAAATCTGATTTTTTTGATTTAAATCGGATTTTTTTGATTTAAATCGGATTTTTTTGATTTAAATCGGATTTTTTTGATTTAAATCGGATTTTTTTGATTTAAATCGGATTTTTTTGATTTAAATCGGATTTTTTTGATTTAAATCAGATTTTTTTTCAATAAACTGCTTTTTGAGGAAAATATTTTACCATCCAAAGGTTCTTCCATCATGAGATAAAGCTGAGTTGTTTAACTCAGTAGAATAAAGGCTGTATATGTGTAACATTCACAATGCCATGCTCTTCCAGAGGTTTCTGTAGGATTAGTGGGCAGTTTCTCTCCTATATTATCACAGACGCTCACTTTACTTACGCAGTTCTCAAAACTGAATTTGACTCCGCAGAGGTCCCAGCCTCTTCTTCACAGCAAAAATGTTACAACATGAACAGAGTTGAGAAAAAGACCTTAATCCTATTGTTCTACAAACCTATGACTAGTGAGCTACAGAGGACAGCAGGGACAGTAGTATTTAAGTTTTTCATGTGTCGGCTGGGCTGACAGTCTAAGTTTCTTAAAATACATATATATATTTTGTTTAGCCAAATTAGTTAACAAAACATGGATGTTTGTTTAAGCAAATAACTTATGCTGTAATGTTGTTATTGTTTCAGTTGAACAAATCTATTTAAATTGTTATTAAGGTCAGGATTATTTTTCTCCTTCCTAAGTACAACAGAACAGTGGTGTCCAAATATGAATGATTAACCCATTAAACTGGGGAGAAAAAAGTAATATAAAAAGTGATTCTAAAAATCTTCATCTACTTGCATGTTAAAATAGCAAGAACTAGTTTAGGTAGAAACTTTGATTTAAATCACTGATTTAAATCAAGCCTTACTGACTAGTGATTTAAATCGTGATTTAAATCGTGATTTAAATCAGTTAGATTTAAATCAAATCCACCCTGATAGGCTGATATTAAAAAAAGATCACATTTTTTTCTTAGATATATTTTATTTATATATCTATAGGGAACAATTTGAAAACACTGCTGAACTGTGATGTTTTTCAGGCGTTTTTATTCTCATGTGGAGCCCACTAATCTTTTCTGGAGAAATGTTCCCAATAGTTGTGTGCTGTTAAAAATCTGAAGCTTCCTGGCAAAGATGGATTCTATAAGTTGTTAGTGGGTTTCGGAGGGGTTGGTAATCTGTGTAGTGTGTAATACTTGCGCAAACCTGCTAAGCCGCCAGCATTTCATGGGAGGCTCCTAGATATTTTGTTTGGGTGCGAACCTCATGAATATTTTTGCCATGAGGTCCTGATGGTTATGCCCGTCAGGGCTTGTGGACGTACTTGGAAATTGTTGTGTGTGTGTGGACTTTTTTTCAGTCTGTTTGGCGAGAGATGCAGAGAGGGACTGTAAACGGGGCCTTAAACTGGACCTTCAGCATCATTTAATGAAAAGCCAAAACCCTTAAACTATTTCCTAGCATCTAAAATGAATAGGTTTTAAGTTTTTGTCACTTACTATTCTTTCCACCGCTGGGCTGCAACTCTTTTCAGCACTCTAGGATACGGGTGCCGCCATCTTGCTTGAAGAAGCATCACATACTGAGGAGAGGGGGTAGAAGTGCAGGGGGCGAAGTTATGACTGTGCTTTGCACAGACAGAGCAGAGCTGGGTTCAGGAAAAGGACCGCAATCCCAGAATGCAGAGCAGCACAGTCAGAGGACACTTCTGTCTGCAGGCAGCCTGAGAATCCATGGGCCGCCATCTTGGATGTTAAAAGGTTAAAAAAATGCAATAGGTGCAGGTAGTATGATTTTTATGTGGGCAATCTGTATGTAGGGGATGGGGGGAAACATATAAGAGAGGCTTTGTTTGCATTATTGTGTGCCAAAATTATGTCCTCAAGGTGCTGAGCGTATCTGCTATTTTTTTGTTTGCAAAATATAAAAAAAAAGATTTCTGTAGCAACAATGTTTTGCAATGCACACCAAAAGTCTTTCTGAGTACATATCAGAAACTTCCTGACTCACTAATGCTGATTGGCTAAGGCAGAGACAACAGGTTTAACCCCACCTGCTCTAATTCAAACTCTTAGGATAAGGTGATCAGATTGTGTTTCAGTAGCTAAAGGGTTAATGGCAGTGTTCTCACATGGGGAGGTCATTACTGCGGTGTGCCAAAGTTGCTGATAAGCTCACCAGCAAGTGGAGGGATGCTGGGACTTGTAGTCAGTAGTTTTTACTAAAGGCCAAGAAAGTCGGTCCCACTTTAGGATCGCAGACACACAGTAATATAAAAAAACAAAAATGAAGAAAACAGAAGAGGAAAACAATAAGGCAGTACACAAAAAAATAACAAGTGGAGTTTTCAATTACAGGGACAGTTCAGTGCCTGAAAAGAAAATCCCGCTCTTCCTTACCACCAGTAAAGCCTTTTATCAGCAACCCTCTCGCCTTTATGGAGGGTTTATGTCCTCCATAATATATATTTCCCTTCAATCAATTATATTTTTAAATAATGTTTGAATTACCTATAAAACGGTTGATTTGCAGTCAGGTGACCTTTATATTTTTGCCATGTCAGATAAAAATGAACAATTGATTTTTATAGTGTGTGTGGGAGCTAATTCAGTGAGTGCTGACAGATACAAATAAACGAAAAAAAAAGGCGCAGGTACCTGGCATAGCCCATAATGTTATTTGTGGAGTGATGGAGCTATGCTTTTTTTTTTTTTATTTTCCTAAATGTTTTTTTTTTTTAATATATTTCAAAATAAAGCAGTTCTAGAATACGGGGGATGTTATGGCACTGCATTTATTTCTAAAACATACCGTAATTTAGGAAACTATGAAAAAAAATAAACTTACTAGATTCCTCACTCCACAAATACACACCACACACACCTCTTATAGATTTCCGGGCCGATCCCTCCTGGGTGTTGGTCCACTTTAAATAAAGTATAGATTCCATTCTGGATCACTTTGATTATCACTTATTTGTAAATGGCTTTTTCAGAGCTTTGTTTGTTTAAAGTGTGTGTGTGTGTGTGTATATAATACTGCTTTCTGATTCAGAGAATTTCTATCAGATGGTTTCATTATGACTCGGCTCCTGGAATTGCTTCTAAAACTGTTTTTTTTTTCTTCCTTTGAACTCATGTCTAACATTTTTGTTTCCTATAACAACCTGTTAATGTTGTGTCCTGGGTTATACATTTTTGCAAGGCTGATATATATATATATATTATTTTTTTTTATGCAATAGTTTTACCCCATGGCATTTCATAAATATTTTATTATTAGTGTTATTTATGCTGGGCTGGTATACAGGTCAGAAGCTTGGAGAGTTGACCACTCTTTGTGAAGGGCCACTTGAAGCTTTGACGTCTGTCAGCTTATGTAGATACTCGAAAACTGGTGTTGTCTCACCATGAGCAGTAGTCTGGCATCAGCTAGGCTTGTGACCCACCCTCGCTTCTGTATGTGAGGAAGGATAAAAATGTATCCATCATTAATATATTATAATAAATACACCATTGTCCTTATAATATTTCCTTTGCAATCTTTCCTCCCAAAAAAAACTATATAAAACTATTTAATTTCAATCAGTTGACCTTTTCATTTTGGCATTTCTAAAACTTAAAAAAAACTTTTTTTTTTTTTATGGGAACCAAGTCTATTGGTTATACAACCCATAGGGTGCCGATTCCAAAATGTCAAAATATTATCCTTTAAAGTGGCCCAAAGCCCCTGGGACATTCAAAATCGGGATGCCCTGCTGTGTGAAACCCCCAGGTCATCCCCTTTCACTTACGTTGTTTCCCGTTCCAATGGAGCATGTGCGAGACGCGACCGCATCCCTGCTATCCCTCTAGCAGAGCGCGTGCCCGCGCCAGGCATTTGTGTATGGCCAGCTCGGGCCCGCTCCCTGTTAGAGGGAAGCGGAGGATGTGGCAATCAGCCAGCCCACAGACACTGTTCTTGGTTGCGCTGCAGGACCGAGAAGAGATAAATTGCTTAGGCGATCTGGGGGGTTTCACGCAGTGGGGCCCCCCACCGATCAAGGGTGCCTCGGGGGAAAGGACCAAAACCCAGGATAGTCAAAATCTATAGCGAAACTGTGTAGTACTAAAAATCCATATAAACAGGTTGGATAATGAGGAGGAGATTGCTTATACACCTGAACTGTGTAAAAACTCCCACCAAGCTTTTTGATTTCTTCTGGTAGGAATAAAATCCAGAGGTGATGGGTTTAGTGTATTGGGAGACAGGACCTGTCACTCCAGATTTCCTCTTCCTTCCATTTAAATAAAAAAAATACGTTAAAAAAAAAAATAAATACGTTAAATGATGTAACGTATTTTTCACCCTACAATATGCACCTAAGATTTGAAGTAGGAAAATAAGAAAAATATATTCTTAACCAAATGTTGTGCTACCCCCCTAAAGAAAAAACTAATAGGCAAGGCGCAGAACCCCCCTAATTACAGGCAGTTTGGCGTTCTCCCCTCCTACTATTGCCCATAGGCAGGGTGGCATTCCCCCTCCCATTCCCCATAGGCAGGGTGGCATTCCCCCTCCCATTCCCCATAGGCAGGGTGGCATTCCCCCTCCCATTCCCCATAGGCAGTGTGGCTTTCCCTCCCATTCCCCATAGGAAGTGTGGCTTTCCCTCCCATTCCCCATAGGAAGTGTGGCTTTCCCTCCCATTCCCCATAGGCAGTGTGGCTTTCCCTCCCATTCCCCATAGGCAGTGTGGCTTTCCCTCCCACCCCCTCCCATTCCCCATAGGTAAAAGAAAAACAAACAAGCAAAAACAAAATGCATTCCTGTGTAAGCTCAAGAGCACCCCTAAATACTGCACGATAAGAGCTCTCTAGGCAGACTGGGCATTCCTAAGATCATTTGTGCTGTACACCCCATGGCATATTTGTTTTTTTGAGTGTGAGTTCTCGTTTGTTGCTTGATCCATGTTCATGAATCCATTATTTCTTTAAAGTGGACCAACACCCAGGATTTTGACTATCCTGGGTTTTGGTCCACTTCGGCGGGGCACCCCGAATCTTATCGATTTCCGGGCCGATCACCCCTGGGTGTTGGTCCTCTTTAAAGTGGACTAAAACCCAGGATAGTCAATATTTGACTATCCTGGGTTTTGGCTCTTTGCCTGGGGGCACTCGGATCGGGGATGCCCCGCTGTGTGAAACCTCCCAGGACGCCGCAGACAACTCACCTTTCCCAGTACCACGGCGCATTTAAGAGCAGCTCTAACAGCCGTGTCCCCTGCCTCCCTCTAACGGGGGGCGTGTCCACGCTGGCCATTCACAAATGCTTTGCGCGGGCAGACGCACTGCTAAAGGGAAATGGATCGGGGGGGGGGGGGGGGTGTTCCACAGTGGGGCACCCCCTATCGGGGGGGGGGGGGGGCCCAGGGGAAAGGACCAAAACCCAGGATAGTCAAATGTACAGTTGGGTCCCATTGAAAACAATTGGTCCCACCTACACAGTAAGGTGAGTACACTTTTCTTTTAAAGGTGTGTGTGTGCCATGGTGCAGCAGCTCTGTTAGTGGTGATAGTTCAGCCAGGCTGCACAATTCAGGGGTATGCCCACTCTGCCTGTTATGGGGGTATTCCGCACACTGACTGTTAGGGGGGTGGAGATTCAACACACTGTCTTTTATGGAGGTTTTTTTTTTTTGGGGGGGGGGGGGGGGGTCTGCACACTGTCTGCTATTGGGTTCATTTGGTTAAAATTTTTCTTATATTCCTCCTCTAAATACTTGGGGGCTTGATATATCAAATGTAGAAAATAAATCATTTTGGGTGGGAAAATTGGATCACATGCAAAAAACTTTGAATTAAATTTGTCCGGTCGAATAGGCTTGAAAATGCAGGTGAAAATTTATGTTTCCATGCGAAAATGGCTTCAGTAAGCAAACATTTATGCAAAATAGTCTCAAATTTTCCAGCTGAAAAACAAAAATATCTAAAGCCTCTGGTGCCAAGAAGCCTGCACCCAAAACTGTGCATTGTATTTATTAGGTGACCATGTAATATATCATTGTGATTTGGTGAGAATTACTATTCTTAGTGTACAGTACGTCCTGCTCCAGATGAAGAATCTTATCTTCTGGGTATTACTCCGCCAGATGGCGTTGGACTGCAGACACAGCGAAATTGGCTCCTCCCGTCCCCATAAATACCCAGGACCTCCCACAAATTCCCAAATTTTCTCTGCAGTCTGGACTGCGAAGATTACAAGAAGATGGCTCTCTACTCGCAGGTTAGCGGGGCTATTAGCCTGCGGCCCTGTAGGACTGTTCCACCCGTTCCATTGTTAAGTTGCCTCCCAGCCTTGGCTGCGCTGGTTCGTGTGATGGTAGGAGCGTTGCTCCACCGCAATCCCCCACCAAAGGGTAGGTGGTATAGGCACATGGTGAGCCTTTATGGGATGATGGGATGCCCATCCTGCACTATTGCCCCTCGCCCCTCTCTATCGGTGGCCCCATTTTAGACGGCCGCTGCCCTCTCTTGTAGTTCTCAGGGGGGGGGGTGTTAGTGTGTGTTTTGAACATTAACTTTTTGTATGGTGTGCTTGGTTTGCCTTTCCAGGTCAACAGCACTGGTTGCCTTTTTAAATATGCCGCCGCGCGCGCTTGTACGGCGTTCCACGGTCGGCGGCGACATTACCTCAGGCGCTGCTGCGCCATCATTGGTTGATTTTGTCACGTGTGCGGCTTCACGCTCTTCGGGGGGGCGGGCCCTGCGGATGGAGCGTTCTGCATCACTGTCTCCGCGGCCCGCCCCTCGAGGTATACTCTGTGCCATTATTCTTAGTATACAGTACGTCCTGCTCCAAATCTAATACTTACAGTTGGGATATACTCCGCCAGATGGCGCTGGACTGCAGAGACATCGAAAATGGGCTCCTCCCGGCCCCTCAAATACCCAGGGACCTCCCACAAATCCCCAGAATTTCTCTGCAGTCTGGCTGCGAAGGACGAGAAATTGGCTCTCTACTCACAGGTGAGCGGGGTTATTAACCTGCGACCCTGTAGGACTATTCCCACCCGTTCCACTAGTAATATGCCTCCCAGCCTTGGCTGCGCTGGTCGGGTGAAGGTAGGCAGCACCGCCGTTGGTGCTTAGTAGCGCTGCTCCACCGCAATCCCCCACCAAAGGGTAGGCGATTCAGGCTTATGGTGAGCCTCTATGGGATGCCCCTCCCGCACTATTGCCCCTTGCCCCTGCCTATCGGTGGGCCCTATTTAAGTGGCCGCCGTCCTCCCTCATCCTCCTTGTAGTCTTCGGGGGAAAAGGGGGGACGTGTGTGTGTGTGTGTGTGTGTGTGTGTATATGTATGTTATGCAGTCTGTGCTTTCTCTTTTCACATGCCTTTATTCTTGTGTCAGCCGCCGCGCTCACTTGTCTTTACTGCTTTTTAAATTTACTGCCGCTGCGCGCTGACTTGGTTCCGCGCTTGGCGGCATTACCTCAGGCGCTGGTGCGCCATCATTGGCTGTTGGCCTTTCTGGCTTCGCGCTCTTCGGGGGGGCGGGGCCCATCTTTGGCGCGTTCCGCGTCATCTCTTTTACTGGCCCGCCCCTCGAGGTATACCAACGCCATCTTTTCTGCTTGGTTGGCCTATGCGCGACGGACTCCTACCTACCGTGGCCCGTAAGTGCCCTCGCGGGCGGCCTTATCTCCTTCACTTTTGTTACGATGTACTTAAGGTCTTGTCTGCTTATGTCTTTCAGGCGGGACGAACCCTTCTTGGCTTCTCCCGGCCCTGTTTTAGTATATTACTTGTAGGCCTTGTAAAAATTATACTCGCGGGTTATTGGGGCATCCAGGGTTGCTATATAGCGTTATTCCCTATCGGCGTATAGCGCCGCTATAATCACCATATGGAGGCATCCCAGGATAATGTTACCGGGGTCCCTTTGGGATAAGACCGGGTGTGTGTAACGTGTGGGCAGCCTCATGCTGACACTGACAAGGCGCGGGTCTGTGTACCCTGTGCTGAGCAGGTGCTTGCATTGCAATCTGGCCTGCCAGTGGCTGCACCTCGTTTCACTTCACCTACTCCCCCAAGCTTAAATCTCACTCCTGCTGAGTTGCATACTAGTGGGGATTCTCAGCCTGATGTGTCTTCTAGACTGGCTACTGTTGAACAGATTATTGCGAAGTCCTTAGCGCGTAAGGCCCCTGCTAAGAAGCGGCACTTGACGCCTAATGTTGCTGTTTTCCCTATGGGAACTGAGGAGTTTTGGAATCTGTGTGGCTATACCCCGTCTGATGAAGGGGAGCTATTTTCTGATTCATGCTCATCTGATGAGAGACCAAGGGGTCATGACGATTCTGACACTGACAGATTATTGACCCAGATTTTTGAGGTTCTGTCTCTCTCTCTCTCCCTGTTGAGGCTCCCAGGCAAAGAGGGGAGCTTTTCCATACAGCAAAATCATGTTTGGAATTTCCAGAGCAGGCACATTTCCATAACCTTGTGCTCAAGGAATGGGAGCGCCCCAGTAAACTTCCCGGGGTTCCAAAGAGTTGGGATAGGAAGTATCCCTTTCCTGCTGAGGTGGTTAAATGTTGGCCATCCCCCCCCCCCCCCCCCGAGGTGGATGCCCCGATCCTAGGGCTATCTAACACCTCTGTCATGCATTCCCCTGATTCTACTACCCTGCGGGATGCCGAAGACCGGCGTATTGATCAGCTGGCATCCCACGCCTTTGCATGTGCGGGGACGGCGCTGCGCCCGGTCTGTGCCTCTGCCATTACTACTGTGGCCACTAGAACCCTTATCAGAAATATGCTTGATAGTGCCCCTGATGATTTGCCTTGTGAGGTGTTTAATGCACTCTCAAGTTGTGATGTTTTTGTAAATTTTGTCCTATCAGCATTGGATGACACCATCAGAATGTGTGCCAGAACTTCTGCCCTCGTGGTGGCTACAGTATGTGCCGCTCGGTTTGGCTGCGCCAGTGGGCAGCTAACGCTGCCAAGAAGGCCCTCACTGGTTTTTCCCTTTAAAGGACTGCGTCTGTTTGTAGACCGCCTGGACCTTTTTTGCTAAGGGAGGCAGGTTACCCCAGCGCAGGCGGCAATCTCGGCCCTTTCGGGGTCAGGGTTCCTTCTCCTCCCCTTACCGTGGTGCAAGACAGGGAAGGGGGGTTTCTTTCCCTGGGGCTCGGGGAGATTTCTGGGGTAGAGGCAGAGGACGTGGACGTCCTGGCTCCTCCTGGGGTCCCAAAGCTAAATCCTCTCCCAAGCCCCCTCAGGCATGATGGGGCGCCCTCACCCATCCGGGTGGGGGGCCCGCTGCAGCACTTCGCTCACGTCTGGAGGCTTCATGACTCAGACCGGTGGATTCAGGAGGTAGTGTCCTCCGGTTACAAGTTGGAGTTTGCTGCCGATTCCCCTTCAAGATTCATCAGATCCCGGATTCCTCAGGACCCTGTGTCAGCTCAGGAGCTAGTGCAAGCAGTGCAAGGCCTCCTGGAGCTGGGGGTCATCTGCCAGGTCCCTTTAAGAGAAAAAGGCAAGGGCTTTTATTCCAACCTATTCACAGTACCCAAAAAGGATGGTTCTGTCAGGCCCATCCTGGACTTGAAGATTCTCAACAAGTTTGTCAGGGGCAGGCGCTTTCGCATGGAGACTCTGCGCTCTGCCATCAGTTCCCTGCGCCAAGGGGATTTCATGACTTCTGTGGACATCAAAGATGCTTACCTTCATATTCCTGTGTTCCCAGGTCATCAAAGGTTCCTCAGGTTCGCTCTGATGGATCAACACTACCAATTTGTGGCCTTGCCCTTCGGCCTCACTTCAGCTCCCAGGGTGTTCACCAAGGTGCTGGCTGGTGTGATGTCTCTGCTCAGATGTCAGGGCGTCCGTGTGCTTCCCTATCTGGACGACATCCTCATCACTTCCCAGTCTCTACATCAGGCAGAGTTGGATACTCAGCTGGTGGTGTCCACTCTGGAGTCTTTTGGATGGGTGATCAACCACCCCAAGTTTTCACTGTCCCCTTCCTTGGTAACTCCATTCCTAGTAATGAATCTGGATACAGATCAGGCAAGGATCTTCCTTCCTCAGCAGAAGGTGGACAGTCTGATTGCACAGGCTCAGTCCCTCCTAGCTTGTCCCCATCCCTCCACCAGGCAGGGGATGCAGCTGGTGGGCCTGATGGTGGCGTGCTTCGAAGCGGTCCCTTATGCTCAGTTCCACTTGAGGCCTCTGCAACTTCACCTATTGTCTGTATGGGACAAGGACCCAGCGTCCCTGGACAGGGTCTGTGTGCTCTCCCCCCTGGTCAGGAGGTCCCTCTTGTGGTGGATGGACTCAAGGAACCTGTTGGGGGGCAGATCCTTTCTTGCCCCTTCCTGGGAGACGGTCACCACGGATGCCAGTCTGTCAGTTGGGGGGGTTTCTGGAAATCCCTGCGGTTCCAGGGGAGGTGGGGCCACACACCTATCGATGTCTTGGAGCTGCGGGTGATCAGGTTAGTTCTGGCTCGCTTGACTACTCATCTTCGGGGCCTGCCTGTCCAGGTGTGCTCGGACAACCAGACGGCAGTTGCCTACATCAATCATCAGGGAGGGACCCGGAGCAAGGGTGCCCTCCAGGAAGCGTCTCTGATCCTGATTTGGGCGGAGGCCAATGTCCCCTGCATTTCAGCTGTGTACATCCCGGGGGTGGAAAATCACCTGGCAGACTCTCTGAGCAGGGGGACCTCTCGCCAGGGAGAATGGTCCCTATGCAGCAGGGTGTTTCAATCTGTGTCACCGTTGGGGGCCAACCAGATGTGGATCTGTTTGCGTCCTGCCACAATCACAAGCTCCCAGCTTTTGTCTCTGTCCAGGCATCCTCTGGCCCTGACCTCGGATGCGCTAGTAATGTCATGGAAGGACTTTCATTTCCTGTATGTCTTCCCTCCAACTCCCCTGCTGGGAAGGGTTCTGTGCAAGATTGCTCTGGAAGGGGTGCCAGCAATTCTGGTGGCCCCCAGGTGGCCAAGGAGAGTGTGGTTCGCTGACGTGGTGCAGCTGGCAGTAGATCAGTACAATCTGCCCTTGGTGCCAAATCTGCTCACTCAGGGCTCACTACGCCATCCCAATTTACAAACTCTGGTTTTGACGGCCTGGCTGCTGAAACCTCCATCTTGATGGAGAGGGGGCTGTCTTCCTCTGTTGTGGATACTTTGATTAAAGCTAGGAAGAAGTCTTCCTCTTCCATTTACTACAGGGTTTGGCGTGCCTACATTGACTGGTGTGAGTCTAAGTCTCTTCCCTGTCGTGTGTTCTCTAATCCCAGGATTCTGGAGTTCCTGCAGCATGGGTTGGAGATGGGGCTCCAACTCGGTACTCTGAAGGGTCAGGTTTCTGCCCTGGCTATTTCTTCCAGAAGTCCTTTGCTCAGCACCCTCTGATCAGGACTTTTTTTCCAGGGGGGCACTCATGTGCGTCCCCCACCTAAACCTATGGTGCCTGTTTGGGATCTGAACTTGGTTCTGTCAGCCTTGCAGGGTGCTCCCTTTGAACTTGTGCAGGATGCTGCCTTGGCCATTCTTACGCTCAAGGTTGTATTTCTGGTGGCTATCACTTCTGTCAGGCGTGTGTCTGAGTTGGCGGCGCTGTTCATTCAGCCCCCCTACTATGAGACACCAGGACAAGGTGGTGTTTCGTTTCAAACCTGACTTTCTGCCTAAGGTAGTGTCTGCTTTTTATTTGAATCAAGATATTGTTCTTCCTTCTTTGTGCCCTAATCCTAGCAATGCTAAGGAGAGGGTTTTGCACTCTTTGGATGTGGTCAGGTGTCTGAAGTGCTATCTGGTGGCTACTGCACCTTTCAGGAAAACTGATGCTATTTTTGTGGTCCCTTCTGGTCCTAGGAAGGGTCTGGCTCCTGCTAAATCTACTATCAGCAAATGGATCCGTCAGGCTGTGATTCAGGCCTACTCTGCTAAGGGGAAGAATCCTCCCTTCCGCCTTACTGCTCATTCCACTCGTGCTATTGGTGCCTCTTGGGCTTTTCAGCACCAGGCTTCTGTTGAATAAGTTTGCAAGGCCGCTACCTGGTCTTCTGTTCATACCTTTTCCAAGTTTTACAAGGTTGATGCTTTTGGCCGCAAAGTTCTGCAGGCGGCAGTGGTCTAAACTGCTCGTTGTTGCCTTTTTGGGGATCCCACCCTACTTTACGGACACTATTGGATGTACCAGAAGTAAAGATTCTTCATCTGGAGCAGGACGTACTGTACACTAAGAATAATACAATTCTGTGATTGCTCACCTGTAGAATTGATATGAGTGTACAGTACGTCCTGCTCCACCCCACCCTTGGTTTTCATTATTCTTGGATCCCCTGTATGGTGATTGTTATCATTGTTAGTTTAGTTGGTGGTTAGTTATGTTATCTTTCTCCCGGCTTCTTGTTAACTTTTTTTCAATACTGGGAATTTGTGGGAGGTCCTGGGTATTTATGGGGCCGGGAGGAGCCAATTTTGCGGTCTCTGCAGTCCAGCGCCATCTGGCGGAGTAATACCCAGAAGAAGATTCTTCATCTGGAGCAGGACGTACTGTACACTCATAATATCAATTCTACAGGTGAGTAATCACAGCATTATATTTTTAAATGAACTTGTGAAACTAGTCACTTTGTTATGGAGGATCACATTCATCCATGTAATGCTAGATTTGTATTTATTAGATCAAGGAAACTGGAATTGTTGTTTTTCTTTTGCTTCACATGTATTGTTATTCATGCCACTATTAGGCACTACTATAAGGTAGCTGGATGACTTGTGAAAGGCGTTGAAGTAAAAAAAAAAAAAAAAATAGCTTTTGAGACAGATTTTGAAATATATTCCTGCAGACCTACTAAAGTTGACTTTCTTTATTTTTATTATTACGATTATAATGAAAAAAATAATTGCCCATTCCTCTAGATTACCATGCTTGTGCACCTGTCTGGTCCTGGCAACTCATTAGCCCAGGTTTCATGTTCTGCCTGGGGTGTCAGCTGTCATTTTTTTTTTAAAAATAAATCAGTGGTAAAAAATAAGTTAATGCTGCATGTCTTTAAAAAAAAAAAAAAAAAAAAACATGCTGGCAAAACGGTGCTGAATCACACTGATTGTTTACAATTGTAAATTTGTTTTTTTCACTTTGAGACCAGACAAGTGAAAAAGTGTAGAAAATGAGGTGTTTTCTTTGCTGAATCACAAAATGCTGAAAAGGTAGTATTTTTTTTTCTCAAAAAACAATAATTTCTTGTTAGACTTTGTTGAATTGTGGCCTAGGTGCGTTTTTTTGTTTTTTATGGAGTGAAAAACATGGTAATCAATGGCTAATACATTGCTTTTTAAAGTTTATACACTTATGCACTTTATTTAGGAAACCTATAGTAACTTATTTGTATTTCTTTCTGTTTAAAATGGCTTATATTTAAATAGTTTAGACCTTTTTGAGGATTTTTTTTTTTTTTTTTTTTTTTCCATCCGATGGTTTCATTTTGACGACTTGTTAAATAAAATGACTCAGCTCCTGGGAATTGCTTTTGATATAACGGCATCTCTTAATATTGAGTTACAGTATATAAACATTTTGTTGCCGTTACCGATCTGCTTAGCATTGTTTTTTTTTTTTTTAATGGGTTTATTTCAGACTGCTGTGGGTCCAGACCCATGGCTTTTTTTTACAGACTAAGCCCCATAAGCACTTCCTCTTTTGTAAAACCCGTCTCCCCACTCATATTTATGGTACATTTACACATTATGATTTGCAAATGAAAAACTGCTTAAGTGATCGCACATGAATTGTGAATGATCAGACAATTGGCGTTCGCACGTGGAAGATATTTCGGCAAATTGTTAATTAAAGCGATCAAAATTAAGATGGTATTTAGGTTATTTGTATAGTCCTATTTATAGCTGATTTCTGTTTCCACATGCCAACATTAAAGCGATGAACGAGAAATGTAATGTCAGTCAAAACAATACGACACAATTGCTTGATTGCTGTGGGTATTTTTAAAAATCAATTATCGCTTGATTGTGCTGGGCCAACTCGCTCGGCTCTGTGTAGCCGAAGGGAGGAAGTGATGCCACACACACCGCTCGTAGGTGTGGCTAGCCACACCGTGGGCTCAAGGAGGGGTGAGTTAGTTTGGTGCTCTGGGGGGGTTTCACACAGCGGAGAACTCCTGCTTTGCCATTGCAGGTTTGCATAAGGCTGCAGGAGGGGGGGGGGGGCATGGCCGCCAATAGCTTTGTTGCTGGGGGGGGTGGTTCTGTCAACACACTCTTGCTGGTTCCCTATGTTCCCCAGTTTGGCTGGTCAGGCGATGGAGCCTGCTTGTTTGCGGCTGTAGTAATGGTGCATGCAGGAGCCACTGGGTGGCTCCAAGCATCTTTGATTTTTTTTTTTTCTCTGAAAATGGTGTAGTTGAGTTACTGTATATTTTTGCCCTATAAGATGCAAGAGAGGGGGGCGGAAATGTCAGTGCGTCCTAAAAAGGTTTTAATGCACAATGGGCACTTACGGTAGCACCCAGAGGTCTTTTTTTTTTTTTTTTTTTTTTGAGGGGCTTGCCTGCAAATTGCCCCCTTTTTTATATGCTCGGATCATTCCAGCGTAAGGTCCTTAAAGTGGACCAACAGTCAAACATTACAAACACAACAAACAGTGCTTGTATACATTCCACCCCAGGGCAATTTAGATTGCTGCACATACAAATTAATTTTCCTATTTCTAACTCCTGATGTAGTGAATTTTAGAAATGTAATGGTAGTTCATGCATTTGCAGGCCGCCCGCAAACAGGAATTGCTGCTGTGCTTCCTTTTACTGTGCACTGTCAGTTGAATCCAGGCAGCAGCATGGCCGATATGCTGGGAGAGGAAGCTCCAAAATGGCCGATACCTTTCTTTTCCAACTGTTCCAGACTGTTGGTCCGGTTAAGTTTGCCTGGGGGACAAGCAGGCTTTTTATAGCCAAAGCTTCCGTCATGACCCCTTAAAAGGATGGTGAGAGTTAGACCTCCCTAACATTTATAATTACTATCTGTCGGCACAAATTTCCCAGTTATCGGCTCTACATGCCCAGTTGGAGACGCTTTTATAGGTCTTTTGGAAGATTACAAATGTACGCGTCCCACCCCAATTGACTCAATTCTGTGGCTCCCTCCTCCTGCACGACCAGCAGCGGGACTCTGTCATCATGTTACATAGCCTGAAATATTTGGACGGTGTTAAATTATCTAATAACTTGATTTCCACGCACCTTCCCTTAATGTCCATACTGAACAACCCCCCACTTCCCCTCCAGGTCTAGCCTTTCTAGCATCCTTCATGTCTTAGGAAGATTAATAAAAATATTGAAACAGAGAAAAAATAGAATGGCAGAGTAAAGCACAGCCAGGATTAAGCCACCTCCCCCAACCCTGGGTTGCCATGATCCAACACTGACATAAGTATTACTTTGTATTTGGCCATAGGGATAAACTGCAAAAGTGCATGCTTACGTAAAACTCTCTAAGTGGACTTTAATTGAAATCCACAGACCATGTTAATATAAGGAAATATAGGTTTAAAATTTAACCAAATCCAATTTCAATTCAATCTGATCTATGTAATTTCTAGTCAGAGACCTTAAAGCTAAATGTATATATAGCTTGTCTCGGCTTACACACCGACAGAACAGCTGGCATGCATCTATCATAAGCGCATATGCTTATGTAATGCTGATGCATAAAAATGTAAAAGCATTGTCATGTGTACTTTAAGGTTTGTATTCTTATTGGTTAAAACAGACTGTGTCCAAAAATGTTTTCTTTGTTTGAATATAAAATAGAGGTCCAAACGACTCTTCGGAGTGGGGGGGCGCTCCGTGAGAAGTATGGTACCGCACATGGTATTTCTTCAGAAGGTGTTCCAAATCCAACAACCAATGACATAATCAAAGATGACATGGCCAATTTCCCCGACAGTAGTTACATACTGTCAAACCATTTACTTCATTTTGTATTTTCAATAAACATTGTACAAAAAAATTGTCTTTCTACCACTGCCTCCTCACTGCAGTTCTGGCATCAATCACAGCGACTGGCCACACTTGCTCCATTCACTTCAGTGGAGGGGGCATGCCGAGGGCTGGCATGCCCCCTCTGCTGTAGTGAATATAGCTAGCGCAGCCAGTTGTCCTGACTGATGTGAGGCTCTCCGTTGGCCGGGTCGACCTAGCTAATAGTGGTAAGTTTCACACTTGCTGTGCTGGACCAAAGGTGAATATGTTATGTTTTTGCCCATACAGGGATCTGGGTCCTGGAATGCACATATGAATCTAGCAGGGTAAGAGGGAGCATGCAGAGATACTGCCTGTTCTCACTTCTGTACACAGTTACTCCTTACATTGATTTTGAAAGGGGACAGCATTCTCATAGCAGGTGTGGACTGTTAAAGAGCCTGTTGGGCTATGCATGGAGTCTGAGGAGGCATATCCCCAATGGGAAAGTATTTAAGCTATAGGCTAGACATGGCTAGACATGATGTATTGTGGGAAAGTGCTCTGTGTGTATGTGTGTTTTTTTTTTTTTTTTTTATTTTTTTTATTTTTTATATGACTACATTGTCTTTAAAATACACGGACCACTTTCTAGAAACTGCACAATCTGAGGTATTATGTGGGGGAATTTTTATAGGAAACAAAATGACTAATCAGCTCCGTTTGAGTGACGTGTAAATCTTTTAACCTCACATTTTCTGTTACGTTACAGAGCGTATGTATGTATGTATGTATGTATGTATGCATGCATGTGTATGTATTCTAGGATACTTTTAGTTACAGGAGGGAGGACTAACATATTTTACTCCCTGTAAAGACGCACCTGCTCATAGGCCACGCCTAAGATTTGTTGCACTGTGAGCTCAACTTTAAAGCGGTCCAACACACAATAAGTTGGACACTATTGTGATAGTTGCGGGGAGCATCCACATTCATGGACCCCCCCAGCGTGCGCATACACCCCTGGGAAGCCTATTTCACTTACCTCCACCGCGATCCCCCTGGGGAAATTCAGCCCTGTGACTGGCCACTGGCGGTCTCGTGGTCCGGAGTCGCTTCAGATTTTCCACATAATCGCTGGGTGGATTTGAATTTTGGGTTCAGGTTGAATCGCCTCCTTAATGGCCTATAGCCTCTAAAATACATGTTTACTGGCTTTTTAAAGGCCATGTGCTGAAATATAAAAAGTGGGTATATTTGCCTTACCCCCCCATACTTCTGATCCCTGATGTTGCCCACTGGCTCCCGGAACACCCCTGCTTCCATCACAGTAATGCAACGTGGATGGTCTTCACACACCAAAGCCGGCGGGGTATGGAAGAACCTATGAGTGTTGGTCACAGAGGTTAGGTCAGTGTGAATCCCCCTTTTTTTTTTTTTTTTTTTTCAGGGCAGGTTGTTAACCTACCCCCGGGGCATCCGATAGCAGGATGCCCCGCTATGTGAAACACTTGGGGTCGCCGATATACTCTCCTTTACCAGCGGCTCCTGTGACGCTGCAATCTCTGGCCCAGCCTATCAGAATGGCCGAGCCTGGGACCGACAGAATCACTTGGCTAGTGGGTGGGTGGCTGGCTGGATGAGTGGAGCAGTCAGAAAGGGGTTTTGCGCTGCTTAAAAGTAGGTGGCTCATTTATTTTGCTTTCTCAAATACATGTAAACCTACTTTTTGTCTCCTTTAGTGTCCAGGACATGTTCCCTGCAAAAGTTGGAGCCAAGGTGGATGGCAAAAATGCCCCTACTTCCTTTGCTGGTGCGGATTATGCACAAATCCAGACTTCGATACTTTGGTAAAGCAGATAAGAAAACTGAATATCCTTATCAGGTAAGAAATCACTTCATGCCCTCATACCAGAAGTAATGAATTGGAGTGCTTTAACCATATAAAAGGCAGGCCGGTGGGCATAGTGATTTATAAGGCCATGCATTGTACAGCATAACTGCCTGGGCCTCTGGCTGAGCATTTGCCTTACTCAAGTGCCTTCTGCATATGCCCAACCAGCAGCTGCTCCCTGGGTTCAGCAGCACAGTCTAGAGGACTATGGGTGACCCGTTAGCCACCCAATCACTGCAGCAACTGACCTGCAAGTTCTTGGCTCCCATTGTGGGATGGGGAGAATCTTTTTTTGTACCTTGTAATTAGGCTTAATTGGCAAAAAAAAGTTTTTAAAATTCGAGCTCCCCTTCAAATATTATCATATACCAGACTTGGAACGTTTCATCTAAGGTTAGAAGATTTGTACAGGTAAAACACTGGTTACGAAATAGCAAATAGTTTTAGGTTTCTTCGTTATCCTCTACTGCAAAACAACTGGGGGAAAATAGTTTCTAGTAATGCAATTTCAGAAAGTGATTTACTACCCCCCCCCCCCCCCCTTTTTTTTTGTGGCGGGGGGGGGGAGCACAGTTATTCATAATTCATTGGAATGCCACTAAAGTGTTATAATTTCCCATTCTTTATCTTGAATATTCGATCCTGGTAGAATGAAGACAAGCTGAACTGTTTTTTTTTTTCCTTCTAGGCTTATTTAGAAGTTGCTGATCACTCGGGTATGATGTCTGTAGTAATGTGGAATTCCCTGTGCCCTGAATGGTACAATACTCTTGAGGTTGGAAATGTCGTCCTACTCCAGCATTATGATGTGAAGAAAAGTTATCTCAACAGAACACTTCCAACCCCCGGAAATACGCAGGTGAAAAGACTGCCTAACCTTGGTAAATTTCTGAATGGCCTTATTAGTCTTTAGCTGATTTTGTTATTTATTCCAGGTTTATGCTATGTGATTTATACATTTAGAGAGGACCACCAGGCAAGAATTTGACTTCCGTGGGGGGGTGTTCCCCTCAGGCAGGGCATCCCAATTTGTGATAATATAACAGGCCATGCGCTATTCAGATTTTCTTAAGCAACCCGTGTATGCACATTGACAAGTAAAAGGTGAGTTTACCAGAAATTCCAGGGGATACACAGCAGGGCGTCACAAATTGGGATGCACGGAGGAGAACAAAACCCAAGAAAGTGAAATTCTTTGGACAGTGGTCCTCTTTAATGCATAGGCCCATAGTTGCATGCATAGGAATGTGCATATTCAATAGATATATTCTAAATGGCTCAAGCAATATTGTGCGCACACAAAAAAAAAAAACTATGCTAGCATAATTTCCACCACTGCATAAGGAAAATAAATTATATTTGCATATGTGCTTTAAAGCAGTCCCACAACCACTTTCTACATAACAGGTGTGGTCCATATTGTCTTTTGTGGGGGGCATCCAGGTTGATGGAGCCCCCCCCCCCCACATAGACCACCCGCAATCCTTACCTGAACCTTGATCTCACAGCAAAATGTGGACCTGCGATTGGACGCTGGTGGTCATGTGAGCCGCCCTGTACCAGTGGCTGAGAAAAGCAGCCCACGTGACCACAGGTGGCTATTCACGGACTGTTTTGCCTAGGGATCTTGGCTAAGGTAAGGATTGTGAGGGTCTATGCGCAAAGGGGGTTCCAGCAATCTGAATGCCCACTCTGAGACTCCCAATTTAGCCCCACCCCATTATGTAGAATATGATCGTGGGAACAGAATAATCAGATCGTTAATAAGAACGCCTATCTACAATGAATGTATAGCCTAAAAGAGCTCAACAACATTTTAGGTACACGTCTATTTCTCAGGGAATTACACCCTTGATGTGTAATATTGAGAATTAGTTTCCTTGGCTGTGTGTTTGGGGTCATTGTCTTAGTATGTCCACACTTTTTTTCATTTTAATCATCCTGTTTAATGGCAGCAGATTTTTATCAAGAATATCTCTGTACATTTGTCCCTTCATCCTTGCTTCAGTGGTATGAGGCGTGGCAGTTCTGTATGCTGAAAAATAGCCACACCCCATAATGTTCCCACCTACTAGGCATCACTGTTGGTATGGAGTTTTTGGGGTGATGAGCCTTTTCGACCTCCAAATATGTTTTTTTTTTTTGCTTGTAAGCTCATCTTTAAAAAGGAAGTCCTTTAATTGTCCTGTTGTACGCAAATGCAGCTATGATTAGCAAAATTAAGCTTGTTTTTATGCAAACCTTCATTGAGCTGTAAGCCAGGACATAAATCTAGCCAAAAAGGTAGATAAATCGGTGTGTGCTTTGGGGATTTGAAAAATGAGTCCATATAATTCTTTTGTTTTATTATGCTAGGTCACATATATTTATCACCTTGTAAGTCTTGTAAATGTGTTACATCATTTTGTTTTTATAACTTTGTCAAAGTTTCAGTATAGGTTTGAGTAATTGGATAAGCTTTTGTTTTTTTAAGAGGGGAGGGGGTGAAAGGATTTGTTCTTTGATGCCTTAGATGCTGGATCACCCAGACTAACTGGTGAATGTGGTTGATAATGACTAATTGTGCTGTTTAAACATGTGTTTTAACACAGACCCTGTTTTTTTTTTCTCTCCTCTCAAAGCCTTACCTTGCCATTTGTGAATTTCCCTGCCACTTCATCATAGCCATTTTATTTACTCCAATAGATTGCATTGCCTTAGGGCTTGTTGACCAACTAAGACTGGACTCCGCTGTCACCTCCTCCCATCTGATTTTGGCATTCTAAATAAAAAATGAGTCTTACCTGCCTGGGGGCTTTCAACATGGAAGCGCTTGGCGATGGAGTTGACAGCCAGCAGTGGAAAGGAATACTTTTATTTTAAATGCCCATTTCATCCTTCGCACTGGGTGTGGAGGGGCAGTCTAATGGCAGACTGTCACTTACTGACCAGTGCAGACTGATTTCCCCTTTAAAATAAAATTCTGTTCATGGGCTCCACATGTATTTTTTTTTTTTTTTTTAGTATGCCCTTTAATTATCCTTTTGCACATATACTGCTTTAATTGTAGTTAAAGCTCCATAATGAGTGGGGGATAGTGAGTCTTATTGAGTGAAAGTAAAAACAAAATACATAATCTGCTTCTGCACCACTGATCAGGCTGCCGCAGCCACTGGGCCCCAGACAATGGAGAAGTGGCTGGTGGCAGGCTAACTGATTGCTGCCCCCCCTCCAGCTGCCGCCGCATCTCCTCGGGCATGGTGTCACACTTCCTACACTGAGGTAAATTGGAGGGGGAGAATGCCGCACTCCCTATAATGGGGAAATTTGAGGGGGAGAGAATGCCGCACTACCTAGAATGAGGGTGTGGATGAATGCCACACTGTATATACTGGGGAGAGAGGAATGCCACACTCCCTATTATGAGTGGGGGGAGACCGCCACCCTGCTTGTAATAGGGGAGGCAGGGATCCTGCACCTTGCCTGTTTAGAGTTTTTGGACACTACCTGTTATGGGGTGATTGGGGG
This sequence comes from Gastrophryne carolinensis, assembly GCA_027917425.1. Lineage (NCBI taxonomy): Eukaryota > Metazoa > Chordata > Amphibia > Anura > Microhylidae > Gastrophryne > Gastrophryne carolinensis. The sequence goes on along the minus strand of CM051235.1, from coordinate 100,615,746 downwards.
AGATTCTGCACCTTGCCTATTTGATTTTTGGGAGGCAGGATTTGGCACATTTTTGCTTCATTCCCCCCCCCCCCCCCCCCCTCTAAACTCCAGGTGCGTCTTATGGAGCAAATAGGGTGCTTAAAAACTTCTGATTTGATGGATTGATATATAGGGATCACTTTTAGTCCTCTTTGTGTAATTTTTTATGGTGTTTATATGTTTGTTTTTTTTTTGTCTATATTTTCAAAGTGAATCAAAAGTCAAATGCTCTTGTTCCTTTACCTAATCCTTTGGGGTCCTCCTGAATTGGGATTTCCCACAGTGCCCCCCCCCCCCCCCCCCCCCCCCCATGAGATTCATGAGATTCTGGGGGCTAGGCGAGTGTGGGAGTTTCTGCTCCCTGGAAAATGTTTCAGCCAGGCTTGGTCTTAGAGTCTAGCGTTTTATATTGAGCCTTCCATCTTCAGACTTCAGTAGATCAGGTGTGCAAAGCCATTAACTGCCATTCTACCTTTTTTTACTGCAAGCATGATTTTTGTGATCATTTTCATATTTCTTTTTTTACAGTTGAGTACCTGGCCCCCATCCCCTTGGAACTGCTTTAGGATCAGTCAGTGATATATTATAAATGCGAGAATAAGTAGATTTATTCTTATTGTCAAATTATTTTCTCTCATCTTGGAGGCACAATTTCCATAATGCAGGGGTTGTGGTTGGTGTTGGTTACCTATGGGATGTGCATATTGCATTATACAGTTGTCTATGGTTTTCTCTAGTTCATGTCCCTCTGGGACTGCTCTACACCAATTTAAGGGCATGTCATGTACTTGTAAGATTTGTTCAGGAAGTTAGGCCATAACGTGTGTTGAGAGGTGTACGAAAACCTACCTAAATTTACAAGCAGATCTCTTAGTATATCAAATATCAATATATCAAAAGACTCTTGATATATCCTTAGGCATATGACATTTGGTTTTGGTGTGCACTCCCAGTCATGTAGTTCTCTGATAAATCGGACTTACACCTAGACTTTTGAGGCCATCTGCACTTCTTGAACTATCTCATGTTGACAAGTGGATATGTTTTGTTTCTGTTTCTCTGCATGAACTAAGCAAATTACTTGTCAGAGACTGATGGATGAGTCGAAGGCCTTATTACTAGGAGGCGGCTGGCTGTAAACCGCCAGGGTGAGACGTCTCACAATGCAGCTAATATAATCTATTGCCTAAATTCGGCTGAATTTGTATTTTTTTTTTTCCTGCAGTCGAGATGAGTGTGGAACAGCCTTTTATCATTGGGCTATTTATTAATAAACAGCCAAATGTGTGCTTTAGAGATCAGCTCTAATAAGTGATCATGTCTTAGTACTTTTTGCTGGTTGCCCATATTTATTTTTCTCTGTCAATCGTTGTCCTGTTCTGTAATTGCATTTCCGAGCATGCTTGGATATGTGTTATTCCCATTAGGTGTGAGCCATTGTGAATTGTTATATAAGTACATATTGTGGGGCAGTCAAGTCCTAAAGTTGGGTAACAAGCCTTGATACTGGAAGGTTGAGGTTCAATCAGACATAACTGAAAGTGACCTTGAGCAAGGCACCTATCCCCAAATTGCTCTCCAGGCCAGAGTTTAGGGCAGCCCACCGCACTTCACTGCTGCTTAATGTGTTAATCACCTGTGTTTAGTCACTGTTATGGGGTTTATTCACTGGTGTGTTCACTGAGTGTAATTCACATGTTTGTAGTCACTAATGGGAAAATTCAGAGGTCCCATTCCATGTGTGTGTAAGCACACAATGGCCACTTTAAGCACTTACTATTATCAATATTACCGTACATTGCTGTATAAGACACACTTATTTTTTTACGAATATGGCAGAACACCCCCCCCCCATCCCCAACCGCCGCTGAGGAAGTTAGATTAAAAAACCTTACCTGAGCCACAGCCGAAGGAAGCTGAAGGAAGCCACAGCCGAAGGAATAAGATTCCCGGGCCGATCACCTCACACACCGTGGGACATCCGAGATCGGGATGTCCCGCGGTGTGTAAACCCCCCCAAAACCCCCGAAAAACCTTGCCTATCCAGCCGCTGCTTCCGCCGCCGCCGCCTCACTCGCGCTCCTCTAGACGTGCGCGCGCCGCGTCTCTGAATGGCCGGCGCGGGCGCGCACACGTCAAGAGTGACGCGCGGGAGGCGCCGACGGGCAAGCTGCTTGTCCGTCGCTGTCAGCTTGTCCGTGGCGGGGAGAGGTGAGTTTTGGGGGCTTTCTGGGGGGTTTCACACAGCGGGGCACCCCCGATCGGGGTGCCCCGGGGAAGTGGACCAATACTCAGGATAGTCAAAATCCTGGGTGTTGGTCCACTTTAAGGTTGTGTCCTCCAGATACAGGATAGTTTGCTGCACTGCCTTCCCCAGTTTATCAGACCCCAGGTACGCCTGGTCCCTGCCCCTGTTCAGTTGCTGGCACAGGCCATGTTAGGCCTGCAAGGTCTGAGGGTCTTTTGCAGATTGCCCATAATAGGCAGAGGCAAGGGCTGATATACCACCTCCCACAGCCCCCCAAAGGATGGTTCAGGTGGCCCATTCTGGATTCACAGCAATTCTCTAATTACAGGCAGTTTCCTGCATGGATACCCTTGAGTTGGCCATCAGCACCTTGCGCCCAGGGGCGTCTTGCCGCCTGGGGCACTCTTCAATGCTTATGTTTACATCCCTGTGCCCTCAGATCTCTGAGGCTCTCCAGGTACGTGTTGGAATTCCAACACTGTTAATTGTGGCCCTGCTATCTGGCCCCTCTTCAATTCCTAGAGTGTCACTCAGGTGCTGTCGATGGTGATGTCTCTGATGAGACCAAGGGACGTCCGTGCGATGTTTACCCGGACGCCCTTCCTCACTTCCCTGTCTCTGAGTCAGGATAGTTGGATACCCGGCTGGTGGGCCATTGGGAGTCATTTGGATGACTCCCCCTTTCAGCAATTGGGTGGGCATTCTGGTCTCATGGGTCCAGTACCTCACTACTGTCCCGGTTTCTTACCAGGCAGGGATGCAACTGGTGGGCCGTCGTTAACTTACTCAGCAGGAGCCCGAGCAGCTAAAGTGGTCCCTTATGCTTAGTTTCCCTTGAGCCGTCTGCGACTTCTAGTGGTAAGCATAGGACAGGAATCCAGCACCCCTGGAGCAGGGCCTGTGGGCCTTCCCTCCTGTATGACGGTTTTCTCTTGAAAGTGGATGAACTCGAGGGACCTGTCTAGGGGCAGTTCCCTCTTGCCTTCCTGGAAACGGCCACCATGGATGCCAACCTTTCAGGTTGAAGGGGATGGTTTCTTCCAAAAGACTCCCTGCGATTCTGGTGTTGGTGGGGCCCTTAGAGGGTCCTTACGACCATGGAAGTCTAAGCATCAAGCGTTTTCAGTTGGCTCTTCTCGCTTGACCGTTCCCCTTCCGGAATTGCCAGGCTGGGGTGCTCGGTCCGTCTGACAGGCGTACTACATTAACCATCGTAGGGGGCCTGGAGCTGGCGGACCTTCCAGGGAGTGTCTGTTCCCTTCGGGGCGGAGACAATGCCCCCTGCATGTTAGTGATATTAGTTCCGGTTAAGCCCCTCTGCGACAGGATGTGCTAATTCCTGTGTCGCTATGGAATCCATCCAGTCGTGGATCTGTTGGGTTCTGTCACCTTCACAGGATATCAGCCTTGTTTCCCTGTCCCAGGATCCTATCTCAGTGGTCTGGATGCCTTAGTACTGTCTTGACAGGACTTTTGGTTCTGTATGCCCTTCTCCATTCCCTCTGCTAGGCAGGGTTATGCGGAAGATTGCTTTGGTAAGGGGACCAGTAATGCTGGTGGCCCCCAGTTGACCTAGTATGGTGTGGTTGCAGTTATGGTACTGTGGTCAGTAGTTCTGCACCTTGCCAGGAGTGACAGTTGATCACTCAAGGCCCCTTTACATCACTATAGTTCATGGTCCCTGGCCTAAGTGGATCTGACTGCTGAAGCATACATCTTGATGGAGACAAGTTTAGCTGCCTCGGTGTTGACTATGGGATGTCTAGGAGTGAGCCTCTTCTGTGTCGTCTTCTATTGTTGTAGGGTATGGCATACCCACATTTATTGGGACAAGTCTAGTCCTCTTACTTGTTGGACGTTCTCGGGTTCCAGGGCTCCAGTGTGGCCTTCAGCATAATTTGGAGTTGGTCCCCAAGCTCTGCTCTCTCATGGGTCAGGCTCTGTCCTGTCCACCTTGCCTTAACAGTTCTGGTTCAGTCTTCCTTGGTTAAGACTTCCTTCAGGGGGTGCTCATGTGCTCCCTCCATGTACTCCTATGGCCCCTGTTGGGATTGAAATTGATTCATTCCGTCTGTTTGCAGGTTGTCTCCTGGTCCTATTCAGGACACTGTCTGGATGTCCTTTCCCTTAAGGTGGTCCTTCTGGTGCCTGTTACCTTGGTCAGGCGTGTGTTAGCGGGCGGTTCAGTCTACCTAGCCCTCTTTCCTTGAGATACACCAGGATAAGGTGGAGTTCCGCCTGAAGCCGGATTCTCTACATCTGTAGGTGTCGTATGTTCAATTATCCGAGATATTGTTTTCCACGGCTGTCCCCCTTCCTTGCAACGTTGAAGTGGTTATGCATTCCTTATACAGGTGTTGGCAGTTTTTTCTTAGAAGTCACTGTGTCCCTTAAGGGAACTGAGGTTCCTTGGGGCTTGTGGTCATTACTCCTGAATGTTCTCAATCTCGCCGGCTCTCGGGAGTTGGGCGGTTTGGTCCTGGTTGTTACCTTAATGGATGTTACTCCTGGTACCTTGTTTTTGGCCTTGGCTTCTGCCAAATTCAATAGCTATCGGATTGTCAGGCTATTACTCAGGCCTATTCAGGCAAGGGGAAGAACCTCCCTTGTTGCCTTGATTCCCTTCTACGCGTGCTTGATGCCTCTTGGGCTTTCAGCACCGGTTTTGCTGTTAAACTGATTGGTTAGGCCACTACCATTGGCCTTCTGCTCATACCTTTTGCAAGGTTTTTTTTTTTTTTACAATGTTGTTAGGGCCTCAGCTCATGCTGTCTTGGCCGCCTGGTTCTGCAGGTGACAGTGCTTTAAAATGTCTGCGGTGGTCGTTTGTTGTTGTTGGGGATCCCACCCTACTTATGGACACTGCTTTTGGATGTCCCAAATGTAAGTATTGTATTTGGGCAGGACGTACTGTATCCCTTTCGCTGCCAGCCTACCTGGAGTTTTTGTCACGCTTGGTGCCAGACCATTTTGCACTATTTTGCGCTCCCCATGTTCAAATGTGATTTTTGAAGGGATTTCCAGGGATTTCCCAGGAAAATGATATATTGTTTTTTTCAGCAGAGTCTGGGCTTTAACATGAAATGTCTTGTTTGTAATTTTTTAGGTGTATTCACAATACTTTTGGGTGAAATATGTGCAAAAAAATTAAAAACAAATCTATTTTTTGCAATTTGTAGTGTTTTTTTGTAATAAAAAATGTAAGTTTGTCAATAAAATCTTATTGCATGTGAAACCCCAATTAATCCCGGTCACAGCGTTACCACATATGTATAAGTAGACACCCTTTCCTGCCCAGGAGACTCCCCCAAACTGAAACAGCGCTTTAGGAGATTTTCAGATAAAATACAACTATGCACCGCGCTAAGCGCACCTTGCGGTCTTTCCAGAAAAAGAACCCTTTAAATTTGAAATACCCCCCCAAAACTATATATTCTCTGGAAGTATACACCTCAGGCTTTCTAGGCGTACCAGGTTTGTGGACATGGGCGCAATTTTCTGGAAGTAATCCCCCAATCAATTCTTTGGTTGCACAGAGTTTCCCTAAAAAAGAATAAAAAAGAAGAATCAAAGCCACATTTTCCTAAAAAAAAACTATATGCAAACAGAAAAAAACAAGTAAAATCTGAAAAAGCAACAACCCCCGAACAGAACAATACCCAACATGCATAGGTACTGTCAAGGGAAGAGTTGCCAAACACCCCAAAGTAAAGCATGCGCATAACGGTAATTTTGCTTAAAAATTTCAGCTCTGCAGACAAAGTGCGCACCTTGCGATTTTTTAAACCAAAACAACCCTTTAAATTTAGAATATCCCCACAAACCATATATTCCCTGAAAGCACACATGTTAAGCTTTCTAAGAGTACTGAGCTTGTTGTAGTGGGCTCATCTTTCTGGAAGTAATCCATTGAAGAATTCTTAGGTTGCACAGGGTTTCCCTAAAAACAATGATAAAAAAGCAGAATAAAAACCATGTTTTCCTAAAATATCAATATGCAAACAAGAAAAAACAAGCTAAATCTGAAAGCGCAAGGTCCCCCGAGCCGAAAAATACCCAACATGCATAGGTACTATTAACCCTTTTAATTGTCAGCCTACTTGAAGTTTTGTCACCCTCTGTTGACAGGTCATTTTTCCCCATTTTGCGGCATGATTAACCGTGATTTTTGCTGGAATTTCCAGAAAAATTATATACATTACATATACATTTTTTGCAGCAGAGTTTAGGCTTTAACATGAAATGTCTTGTTTGTAATTTTTCTACAGTTTTTTGAATATTTCTGCTTAAAAAACAAAAAAAAAAAACAAAAAAATATATATTTTTTTAAACAATTGTTTCCTTTATTTTAAATAAAACCTTTTTTTAAATGAAAACCATATTGCATGTGATAGCCCCATTTCTCCCGATTACAACGGTACCACATATGTATCGGTAGCCCCCCCCATTCTTGCCCTGGAGACCCCCCAAACTGAAAAGAGCACTTTATTACATTTACAAATAAAATACAACTACTATCCACACTATAAACATAAGGGGTTAATTAAAAAAAAATGACATAGGGTCCCCCCCCCCCCTTTTTGTCGGGAATTTTAAGGGTTAGGGTTAGGCTAACCCTTAAAAATAAAAAAATATACAAAAATAAAAATTTCCCCCCCAAAAATGGGGACCCCCCCATTTAATTTTTTTTTTTGTTAGGGTTAGCCTAACCCTAACCCTCACCCTTAAAATTAAAAAAAAAATGTAAAAAAAAATTAAGGCTTAGGGTTAGGCTAACCCTAACCCGTAAAAATAAAAAAAAAATTACAAAAAAAAAAAATCCCCCCAAAAAATGGGGAAGCCCCCCGCCTATGTCATTTTTTTTTCTTTTTTTTTTTTTTTTTTTTTAAGGGTTAGGGTTAGCCTAACCCAAACCCTCACCCTTAAAAAAAAAAAAAAAAAAATTTTCATTTTTTTTTTTTATTTTAAGGGTTAGGCTAACCCTAACCCGTAAAAATAAAAAAAGACTTTTTTTTTTTTTGTTAGGGTTAGCCTAACCCTAACCCTTACCCTTAAAATAAAAAAAAAAATGATGTAGGGTCCCCCTTACCCGTCATAACCAGCCCGGGACCAGCTATGGGGGCTTGTAGGCACAGAGTGGGGGGGCCAGCTTTTGTGGCCCCCCACCCTGCAGCCTACGAGCCCACATACACTGTGTGGGCCCGGGCTCTTCTGCCCCCCCCCCCTGGGCTTTGGGGAGGCAGGTAATTGGGGGTGCGGGGGTTAATGGCAAGCCACCCGCTAGTTGCAAGTGGCTTGCCAGACCCCAGCCTTGTGAACTGGTATAAGGGGTCTCATGGACCCCTTACCAGTTCACAAAGGGTTAACATTAAAAAAAAAACACACACACAAAAATGTCATTTATTAAAAAAAAAAATTTTTTTTTACTTACCTCAACCGATTGTCAGCTCCTGTGGTGATCAGCTGTCAAATACCTTGGTGATCGCTGGCCAGAGGAGGGGGGGGGGCAGGGGATCAGAGCATCCCCTGCCCCTCCACTGCTCTGCCCAGCGATCACCAGGGCATCTGACAGCTCAGCTGAGGAGAGGCAGCAAGAGGCCCGGGAGTGACGTCATAAGCCCCGCCCCCAAAGGGCTCTCCCCTGAAGCTGAAGAGCCGGGGGGGGCGATCGGAGGCCCCCCCAGTGAAGAGGAGACCCGGAGGGAGGCAGCGCGACTGCAGGTAAGTAAATGTCATTTTTTTTTTTTTTTTTACAGTTAGCAGCTGCTGCTGCCAAAACGGGGGGGGGGGGGGGGGGGGGCTATTCCGGGGGCTCTCCTGGAGCCATCCGACCCCCCCACGGGGGATCGGATGGCACCAAATTAAAGAGGAGACCCAGCCGGATCCAACGAGGGGTCAGGTGAGTATTTGTGATTTTTATTTTTTTTACTAGCAGGGGGGAAAGTCAAGCACGTAGATTCTACGTGCTTGGCACTTAAGTGGAGTAGAAGCAAGCACGTAGAAACTACGTGCTTGGCACTGAAAGGGGTATACTAAGAATAATACAATTCTGTGAAGTACTCACCTGTAGAATTGGTATTATTGGTATACAGTACGTCCTGCTCCACCCCACCCTGTTGTTGCATGTTTCTGGATACCCTGTATGGTGATTGTTATCATGGTTATCTTTACCAGTTTTTCTGGGTGGTTTAATTCTCCCGGCTTCTTGTTCACTGCTTTTCAATGCTGGGGATTCATGGGAGGTCCCTGGTTATTTGAAGGGCCAGGAGGAGCCTGTTTTTCCATGTCTCTGCAGCACAGCGCCCTCTGGCGGAGGATAACCCAAGTGTAAGTATTATATCTGGAGCAGGACGTACTGTATACCAATAATACCAATTCTACAGGTGAGTACTTCACAGAATTGTATTTTTATTCAGTGAGGTGATTGAGAGCCACCACATTTTGGCCACTGGTCTCCTAGCAACAGGCACAGTAAACTTGCTCAAGCTTTCTTCCCACGGCAGCACTGTACACGTGTGTGTGTGAGGTGCTGCTTCTGTGATGAGACCACCAGGTGACAGATAGATAGATAGATAGATAGATAGATAGATAGATATCTCTATTATATCATTCCCACTAAATAAATGACAAAAAAAATCTACTTTGACTGCACAATCATTATATATATATATATATATATTGTATTAAAGTGGATTATATGAGACTCCAGGGCAGGCATACTTGCTCCAGATTCGGGATGCCCCGCTGTGTCAAATCCCCCAGGTCACCCGAAAACTCACCTTCTTTCCCAGTCCAACAGCACATGCGAGAGCAGTGGCTGCATCCTTTCTATACTCTTAGCAGGGGGCGTGCCCGCGCCAGGCATTTGTGAATGTTCATCACGGGCAACCATGTTAAAGGGTAGCAGGGGATGCGGCAGACAGCGTGCTCGGATCCGCTCGCCTTAGACGAAGGGGCGGCAGTGAATCCGAGTGCGCTCACAGCTGCGCATGTGCTGTATGACCGTGAAAGGGTGAGATCGGGCAACACAGTGGGGCATTCCGATCAGGGTGCCCAGGGGGTAAGGAACAAAACCCTGAGTGGCCAACCCTGGAGTCTAAAACCTAAAAGAATTCCCTTGGCGCATCGCAATACGGGATGCCCCAGTGTGTGAAACACTGCCCGGGTCGTCGCAATACCCACCTTTTCCCTGGCTCCCATGGTGATGTAAATAGCTGCAGCCGCATCCTCAGCATCTCCGGGATGAGGCACTCTCCCATGGATAGCCATTCAGAGAGGCTGTTTGCCCAGGGATGCTGCCGCTCCAGGTTCTCGTTGTCAAACTCTGGGTGCGATTGGATGACAACCTGTGCATGCCCAATGGGACAGGGAAAGGTATATTTTGACAGGTGAACGGGTGGGGCGGGTCACCCAGTTGGGATGCCCCCGGGGCAAGAAAAAGACTGGGGCTAGTGAATGGTTTTGTTCTGCTTGAAACACACAAAGCTGTAAAAAAGAGAAAATTGGAATCGGAAAGATACTGCAGACAGCAGCAGAGGTAAAAAGAAAAAAATTGGCAAAATTAATCTGTAGAGGAACAAAAACAAGATAAAAATAGAAAAATCCAATTGGAGAAAAAGGAAAAAAAAAAATACAATTCTGAGCTGGGCTCGAACCTTAGACCCTCTGTACCATATCTAAATGCTCTACCTGATGAGCCATTCAGTCTGCTTAGAATAAACTATGCTTTATAAGGTAACATATCTGAAACAATGTTCCATAATGCAGTCACTATCTCTCTCCTCTCGTCCTGCAGTCTCTTCTCTAGTCCCAGCCGGACAGTAAAGACACACACAGTAGCCATCTCCTGGGCGGCACCATGCAAACACACAGCAGCCATCTCCTGGCCGGCCAGCAAAGACACACACACACACACACACACACACACACAGCAGCCATCTCCCAGATGGCCAGCAAAGACACACACAGTCACACCAACCATCTCCGAGCCAGCAAAGACGCATACACACACACACACAGCAGCCATCTCCCAGCCAGCGCACACACAGCGCCCTCAACGCTGCGCTCCTTACATAGCAGTGGCAGTGAGCCGTTCTCCCCCCGCACAGCACTTGGTATAGCCTGAAGTGACGGAGCCCGTCAGTCAGCCACATTTTAAAACAGCTGCCATTCTGTAGCAGCACAATCTACACATATTGCCTTCTGATTACTATATGTACTCACATGGAAAGTACATTTTAAATCTGTGTTCCAAGCTAAATTTCGCGATACTGCTCCTTTAAGTATGAAAACTGTGGTGCTGCACAGAGAAGCTGCATGGGACTAACGGCGATTATCCTATATGCTTTTTATGTTCTTGCCTGCACAGGAGCTCCATTAATTGTTCAGAAACTATATTCTAATAAGGTGAACAGAGGTTAAAACCCCACCCCTTCCTTCCCACCTCAGTTCTTTGTGTTTCCTCCCTAAGTAACCACTGGACAGAGTTGCTAGAGTTGCAGAGTTGCCATTTTTTATTCCCAGTATGTCACACACCCGGCTTCTGAATATTCATGACGCTTGGGTAACTGTCCTGTAGAGGGCGATCTTGCAGAGATGACATGAAAAAACGGAGCCCCTCCCGGCCCATAAATACCTGGGACCTCCCACCATTCCCCAGTCTTTCGCCTCTGCAGTCGGCGAGCAAGTCAGAAGATGGCTATCTCCTCCTTGCAGGTAGCTGGGGTAACCCCGGCCTTTTGTTTCTATTGCTGCCTGAACCTTTTTTAATTGAAACTATAGCAGTATGCCTCCCAGCCTAGGCTGAAGGTCCAGGCAATGGTAGGCAGCACCTTGTGGTGTATATGGGAGCTAGCTCCCCCGTGAGACCCCATACAAAGAGGTAGGAGGTGTCCGGGTTAGTGATCCCGGCTTGGGATGCCCTGTCCCCTTGCCCTTTCACCTATTGGTGTGGGTCTCCCCCCCCCCCCCCACCCCACCGTGTCCCTCTTTGCCACTTGGGGGGGTGGCCTTTTCTCCTGTGTGTTTTTGAACTTTATTTTGGGGGAAAGGTTTTGTGTGTGTGTTTACACGTGGTGTGTTTGGGCGGCCGTTGCTTGCAGCTGGGCAGGCTGCTTCTCTTCAGGTGCGGTTAAGGAGGGGGCGGGACCGTGCGCTTGGCGTGCTCGTCGCGACCCGCCCCTCCCCTCCCTCGATGTTGGCTCCACTGAGGCGCTCTGGTGCTGCCTGGGGCGGGGCCCGGCGGGAGGGGGCGGGGCCCGGTGGGAGGGGGCGGGGCCGGGTGCGGCGCGCAATGTGTGCTGGCCCGCCCCTCTTCTTCCGGCCTCTGTCTCTCTTTCAACATTCCCTCGCTGCTGTGACGGTCGTAGTTTGCTGTGGTCGTGAGTAATTCCTTTTGGCATTGTTATTTCTCCATTATATCTATTGATATATGTTGTTGTCGGGTGATGTGCATGTTTGACACTTATGTACTCCCTGTTCTTATGTCTTCCAGGGGGATTCCTTTTTGAGGTTTAAAAAGGGGGCTTCTCCCGGTCCTAGAAAAATAATTTTTAGGGTTCCTAAAAATAAAAAAAATAAAAAATCCTCCCACTTGGGACTTGAAGGGGCATCCTGGGTAGCTTTAACAGCGTAATTCCCTCTGGTCATTTCGACTACCTTAAAAATCACCATATGGAGGCTTCCCAGGATACCGGGCTTTGGCTCCCCTTGGGGCAATCCCGGCAGTGTGTGGGTTGTGGAAGTATCCCTTGCGGGGGATAATGTACTTGTTTGCATACCTTGTGCTTAGCAGGCCATAGCGCAGCAGTTGGGGGCCCAGGGTTCTGGGTCCGTGGGCCCTGCCTCTTCTCCTACCCCACCCTGCCTTATCCGTACCACCCCTAGTGATGACACAGGCGGGGAGTCGCAATCTGATGTGTGTGCCAGATTAGCTAATGTTTAGAAATGTATTTCTAGCTCTGTAGCCAGAAAGGCCTCGGCTAAGAGAAAACATTTGTCTTCAGCCGCACCGGCTTTTGAGTTTGATAATTACGATTTTCTTGACTGGTCTGATTATTTGAGAATTCTGATGGTTCTGACGATCAGCAATTTGTTGGTGCTGATACTGAGCAGGGGAAGGGGGATGCTGTGGACACCCCGAAGGTCCTGGATCACCTTTATTTTTTGTTGATTTCTCCCCCAGAGGAGGCTCTTCCGCAAAAGGGGGAGTTCTTTGGGACTTCTAAGCCGCGCTTGGAATTCCCAAATCAAAAGCACTTCGATAACATTCTTAAGGAATGGGAGAAGCCTACTCGGCTTCCAGGTATTCCTCAGGGTTGGGATAAGAAATATCCCTTTCCGGTGGACGTGGTAAAACGATGGTCATCCCCCTCCCGAGGTGGATGCCCCGGTACTCGGGTTATCTAATACTTCTATTTTTGCATTTTCCAGACTCCACCACTCTCAAAGATGGTGAGGACAAACGCATTGATCAGATGGCTTGCCACGCTTTTGCTAATGTCGGTTCAGCCTTGCGGTCTGTTTGTGCTTCGGCGCTTATGGCGGTGACTACCATGTCTGTTGTTAGTTACCTGTTGAGTACTTCCAGGCTTGACCCGGCCAGTGATGAGTTTGCCGCCCTTAAGCGCTGTGAATTGTTCATGTCTTTTGTGCTAGTCGCCCTGGATGATGCCATAGTTATGTGTGGTAGAACCTCGGCCTTGCTTGCGGCGGTCGGTGTGGTTGCGCCAGTGGGCGGCTGATTTTGTGGCCAAGAAGTTGATTACAGCACTTCCCTTTGTGGGGTTGCGGCTTTTTGGAGAAAGATTAGATTCAGTCACGAAAGGAGGGAAGGGCATTCGCATTGTACCATATCTGGACTACCTTCTCATTTTGGCTTCCTCTCTCAGCCAAGTGGAGCTAGACACCAGAGTTGTGGTATGCACGCTGGAGAGGTTCGGCTGGGTGATCAACTATCCCAAGTCCTCACTCTCCCCGTCCAGGGAGGTTTCGTTTCTGGGCATGACTCTGGATGCCTTTCAGGCCAGGGTGTTCCTTCCTCAGCCCAAGATTCTTCTGATTCAAGATTTGATTCGGCTTCTACTATCCAATCCTTGCCCGTCTATCCGGCTAGGGATGAGATTGGTAGGTTTGATGGGGGCTTCCTTCGAGGCAGTCCCTTTTGCCCAGTTTCACATGAGGACGCTTCAGCTCCATCTTCTAGCGACTTGGGACAGGTGTCCGCTGTCATTAGAGCAGTCTTGTCTGCTGTCTCCCCGGGCTCAGCAATCCCTTCAGTGGTGGCTAGTGTCAAGCAATCTGTTGAAGGGCAGATCCTTTCTGGCCCCTTGTTGGGAAACGGTCACCACGGACGCCAGCCTGTCGGGCTGGGGGGGGCTTCTGGAGGGAACATCAGTTCCAGGGGTTATGGGGCCTCAGGAGGTTCATACCCCCATCAACGTTTTGGAGCTGCGGACCATTTGGTTGGTTCTGTCTCGACTCTTCTCTTGCAGGGATTGCCAGTTCAAGTCTGATCGGACAGTCGGACGGCGGTCGCTTACATCAATCACCAAGGAGGGACTCGCAGGAGTGCCCTCAGGGAGGTATCTCTGATCCTTGTTTGGGCAGAGAGCAATGTCCCATGCATCTCAGCCATTTTCATCCCGGGAGTGGAGAACACGAAGGCGGACTCCCTGAGCAGGAGCTCCTCTCGACGAGGAGAATGGTCGCTCAATTCCAAGGTATTCCAGTCCCTTTGTCACAAGTGGGGGACCTCCATTAGTAAATGGATTCGACAGGCAGTTGTTGGGGCCTATTCTGCCAAGGGGAAGGTTCCCCCTTTTTGTGTTACTGCTCATTCTACTCGTGCTGTTGGAGCATCTTGGGGTTTTCAGCATCAGGCTTCTGTTGAACAAGTTTGCAAGGCTGCTACTTGGTCTTCTGTTCATACTTTCTATGTTTTATAAGGTTGATGTGCGGGCCTCAGCGGATGCTGTTTTTGGCCGCAAAGTTCTGCAAGCTGCAGTAGTTTAAGTTTGCATTATTGCCCTTTTGGATCCCCACCCATTATGGACACTGCTATTGGATGTCCCAAGTGTCATGGATATTCAGAAGCGGGGTGTGTGACATACTGGGAATAATACCATTTTGTGATTACTCACCTGTAAAATGGTTATTACAAGTATGTCACACACCTCGCTTCATCCTGCCCTTTTTTGGTTTCTTGGATCCTTTATATGGTGAACCTTTTTCTTTGCTGTTTACATTTGGCTCTTCCTGGTCTCTTTACTGCTGTCTTATACTGGGGAATGGTGGGAGGTCCCAGGTATTTATGGGCCAGGAGGGGCTCCTTTTTTTCATGTCATCTCTGCAAGATGGCCCTCTACAGGACAGTTACCTAAGTGTCATGAATATTCGGAAGCGGGGTGTGTGACATACTTGTAATAACTATTTTACAGGTGAGTAATCGCCAAATGGTGACCGGCGATCTTGGGGATTCCATTCATTTTGTCATTTTATCTCCATTTTTTCCAAATTTGGAGACAGAGTCTCACGATCGGTGACCCAGCGCTCTGACATCATTTCCAGGTGTGGCTCTGGAGCATAAGCATAGAGCATAAAAAGTGTTGGACCCAGACTAGGCCTCAGATGGAGAAGTTTGCTTTTGCAAACCCCCAGAGGGCCCAAAGTCTCAGTCCTCACAACGAACACCCAATGGGTGGGGGTGGGCAGACTCACCTAGTTTTAACCACCTGGAGAGCAATCTCCCAAAATCAATTTGTGCTACAAACACTAGAAAGGGGATATCGATTAGAATTTTCATCCCTCCCGCAATCCTTTTTTCTAGTAACTAGTTTGCCAAAAGATTCCAGGAAGAGGGAAGCTTTCCTCTAGAAGTACAAGAGGTACTTCAGAACAACAAAAACATGATGGTTAGTCCTGCCCCCCTCAGAAGGAAGGGGATTCTACTTACGTTTTCCTGGTACAAAAACTGTCAAGAAAATATCAAATGATTCTAAATCTGAAAAGATTGAATCAATTAATCCAGAATGGAATCAATTTATTCTTTAAGGACCATCCTTATAGAGCATGCCGTAATGGTCTATTTAAACCTACAGGATGCGTACCTGCACATACTAATTCTGACTTCACATAGCAAGTATCTGAAATTTGCTGTTCAGACCGACCAGGGACTTTATCATTACCAGTACAGGGTCCTATCCCTTTGGCCTGTCGTCAACCCCACGGATCTTTAAAAAGATTTTGGCTTAACCAATAGCGCACCTCAGACAGCAGGGAATCGGTTATTCCATATTTGGTTGTTCTTCTGCTATTTAACAGATCAAGGGAGTCGCTCCTAGCAGATCTAGGGAAAACCCTTCTTTTACTAAAGTCTCTGGGCTGCGTTGTCAATCTAGAAAAATCTATTCTAACGCCCAGTCATCTATGCAGATTTAAAGGGTATGCTATAGACAGTATTCATCAAAACATTCTGCTTCCTCAGCAAAAGATACAAAGTATCATTTCAATGATCAGTGTCCCTCAGGTTTCAGTTTGGGAAATCATGACTTTGCATGGCAGTACCATGGGCTCAACTCCATATGATCCCTGCAGAGATTCCTCCTATCCCATTGGAACAAGTGCCCAGACTCACTAGATAAAAGTCCAAATAGAATCGAGAGTCCTAGCGGATCTCTGGTGGTGGACAGATCCAGTGACGCTTGAAAAGAGAAGACAATGGAAGCAAAGAAACCCTGTAGTTGTCAGAACAGATGCCAGCAGCTGGGGTTGGGAAGCCCACCTGGACAGCTACCATGTTCAGGGGAAGTGGCCTCTGACCGAAGCAGTCGGTTCTTCCAATTTCCGAGAGCTTCTGGTGGTCAAGCTGGCACCAAATCACTTTCTGCTGGACATCTTGAGCAGAGATGTCCAGATTTGCTCTGCCAATGCTTCCACAGTTGCCTGCATAGATCATCAGGGTGGGACCAGATCTTTGGTGCATATACGCAAAGATCTGGAAATGTTTTTATTTTTTCATTTTTGTGACGCTAACAAACTGAATAAAGTAGATATAGCCGCAGTCCTCAAATTCCTGCAGGGAGGATTTGAGAGAGGGCTAGCAGTAAGCTAAAGACGGACTTCGGCCTTATCCATCTTCTTAGACCATCAGTTGAGACAGGATCAACTAAATAATCGATACTTCAAATCATTTACTCCCAAAAGACCAGCACCTTTTTTAAGGGCTTTCCAACATGGGACTTATCAGTCATACTGAGGGCATTGTTGGAACCTCCTTACTGTTCAATCCTCCCAGATAAGGCTATACTGAGACCTGATACCTTATTCTTGCCACCATCTACTAACAGATCCCAAGATGCAGTGCTCCCGACATTTCCCAATGGAGCAGAAGATGATCTCGCACTTCTAAATGTGAGAAGAGCACTGATCATTTACTTAGAATAATCAAAAGAATGGCGCTTTTAGTAACCTTCAGCAGAAAGAGACTTATCTGCCTCAAAATCCACTATTGCCAAATGGATAAAACAGACTACTGTACAGGCCTACTCATCCAGAGGAGTTTCCCCATCTTAGGTTTCTGTGCTTTCAGCCAGAGCCATATCTCTTCCTGGGCAGAAAGGACAGGTTCCTCCTATAGAGGAAATCTGCAAAACAGCAATGTGGTCTTCAACCAACACCTTCCTCAAACATTATAGAATTGATCTCCTGTCTGCAAAGCATCATACCTTCATTAGAAGTGTCCTACTAGCAGCTCCCCAATCTTAAGGTAGATTACTTTTCTAATCCTCTCTGTGGGTTGTCATGAAGGATGATGGGAGAAAATCCCAGTTAGACTTACCAGTAACGGCTTTTTTTTAGGAATCCTTCATGATGGCCCTTAGTTCCCACCCATAGACCTATGGTTTACCTTATGTTACTTGAATAAGACTAAGGTGGGGAGGAAGGGGTAGGGTTTTAACCTCTGTTCAGTTCAGGGGTGGAGCGCCTCCTCTCTATGGGTCGTGATGAAGTCTAATGGATTTTTTTTTTACAAGCAGAAAACTATTTTTCTGCTTTTAAAAAAGTGGGCAAATAGTGTGTCAGCTCGTGACAAGATACTTTGTAATGGGTCTGATGGTCTGAATGAATCTGGTGGTCTAAAGACATGAAATGGCATACTATTAAATACAGATAAAGGAAACTACTATTGTGATGCAGTGGGTCTAAATGTTTGTGTCATTTCAGAAATAAGCTTAAATGCCAGAGATCCCATGTCCAGGATTTGCGTTCTCCAGGAAAAGGATGTGAAAGCAGAATGGAATTTGCCAGCCGTGAAATACCAGTTTGTCACAAGGTGCTGCTAAGTCATATACTACATATTATATATAATTTCATCAAAAGTTTGTGGCTTTAGAGCCCTCTCCGCCCATAAGCCTGCAGAGGCTTCTCCCACCATAATAATAAGCCTGCCAGCTATGTATATGGGTGGCGAGAAGTCTTTGCAAGCTTATGCAGGCAGGTGGAGGGCCTCAGAAGGTGGAGTCTTATGTATTTAAATGGTATGATAGGGTGGCTAAAACAGTTTTTCCCCCATAACTGCTCCTCAAGTCTCTGGCCAATTGGGAGATAAAAAAATGCAGGCTACTCTACCCATATACATAGGCCTATAGAGGCCTCTCCACCTGAGATAGCACAGGATTGAAGCAGACCTAAACTTGTCCTCCTCCTCCCCCCTCAGTCTGCCAACACAGGTATCTGGAGGAGATGTTTCCATTGTTTTATTAAACTGGCTTCTTTGCCCTGGCTAGCCATGCCCAAACTTGAGATTGCTGATTGGCTGATCTCAAATGTGCCTAGTTACCCAGGGATGCCCACTGGCCACGTTTTCCTACAGTTTCTAGTAAGGAGGGCTTCCTAATAGCGGAGTGTGTAAGGTTGTTGATCTAGAGGCACTGTCCTCTGATCCAGACATTCTATCTGGAAGGATGATGTTGTGTTTAGGAGACATCCGGGTTCCTCCTTTACCTTGATGTGCAGATCAAGTTCTTCTGTCCCAGTATCTCATGATCTGCTGTGGGTGCATAAACCTTATGAATGTGGTAAAGGCAATTGGGCTGAAATATATCTGGTCCGGCCGAGTTCTTTTATTCAGTCATCTTGAACTGAAATACCTGTTCAGAGGTGCCAGAGAAGTTGAATCCATGCGACCGCTTTTTTTGGAACAGTGGCTGTGAAATCTTAAACACTATTCAGTTGATACTTTGTTTCACCTTTCTGAAAAGGATTAACATAAACTTGATTCATTTTGCTAATTGAAATTCAATGTGTAGTATTTCCAGTGCATTTGTGGAAATTACCGTATTTTTACCCATATAAGACGCACCTGCCCATGAGAAGCACCTAGGATTTGGAGGTGGAAAGTGAGAAAAAAAATATTCTGAACCCCCCAAGAAACAAATAGGTAAGGTGCAGAATCCCTCATTTACATGCAGTGTGACATTCTCCCCATATGCCATTCCCCATAGGCAGTGTGGCACCCCCCCCCCATACCATTCCTCATAGGCAGTATGGCAGGCAATCCTCCCACCCCCCAGACACGGAGTAAAAAAAAAAAAATCAACCTACATAAACCTCGCACCCACATCGCTGGAGGAGTGGTGGGCAGGAGCCCTGCCCGCTGTCCTTGGTCTGGCTGCCACTGCTGCTTCCCAGACAGGCCCATGCACACTCCCAGGCCCAGAGCAGCTGGTGGCTGTGGCCTGCTTCCTTTTCCATTGAGGGCAAAGGACGCAGGCCACTCCCACCCGCTGCATGGTGCTCGAGTATGTGCCCACCAGCTTGGGAAGTGGCGGCGGTGGCAGCGGTCAGACCATGAACAGCTGGCAGGGTTACTTTACCTGCCCACCGCTCCTCCATCAGCACAGGAGCGAGGCTTATGTTCCCCCACTTTGGGGGATGGGACGTGCGTCTTATAGGGTGAAAAATATGGTAGTTAAAATTATTTGGGGCTTTATTTTGCAGTTTATTTGTACATTTCTGCATAACAATTGGCTACAGTACTATTATTTGTGTCCAGTAGAGGTTTCTAACCCATTTTCATCAAGTACCACTTTCCATATTCTAATTTTTCTCCCATCTGGTGGGTACTAGAGGGTTGTCATTCACCAAAAAACATGCACAAAACAGCCATTTAATGACATGGAATGCACATAACTTTCCACATAAATAGTTTGTATCACCATTTGGAGCAGTATTCGAAGTGTGCCATACACTCCACAACTGACCACAAAAATTCACCGCCGGTGGAGGCGGTTAAGCGCTGGTCTTCTCCTCCCGAGGTCGACGCGCCAGTTTTAGGTTTGACCAACTCTTCTGTGCTGAACACCCCTGACGCCACTTCCCTTAAGGATGGCGAGGATAAGCGCCGTGATCAGATGGCGTGCCACGCATATGCCAACGTGGGCTCGGCCCTGAGGCCTATTAGTGCATCTGCCCTGGTCTCGCTTGCTACCAGGTCTCTTATCAGGGACTGGCTGAATAACGCTAAGTTTGATCCAGCTGGCGCTGAGTTCGCTATCCTTAAGAAATGCGAATTGTTCATGGATTTTGTCATGGCTGCGATGGAAGATTCTATTGTCGTGTGTAGTAGGACTTCAGCCTTACTGGTGGCGCTGCGCAGATTGGTCTGGCTCCGCCAGTGGACAGCGGACGTTGGGGCTAAGAAGTCGCCCACAGCTCTTCCCTTCTTGGGTTTGCGGCTGTTTGGAGATAAATTGGATGCTGTTGCTAAAGGAGGTAAGTTGCCTCAGCGGAGGAAACAGCGCCGTCCCTTTCGGGGGGGCGGGCTCGTTCACTCCTTCCTTTCGAGGGGCCAGAGCGGTTAGGGGTTTGGCCTTCTCGGGTGTCAGGGGCTCGTCCTGGAACAGAGGCAGAGGTCGGGCTTGTACCGCGCCTGCCTGGGGTTCCAAGCCCAAGCTTGCCATTAAACTGGCTCAGCAATGAAGGCGCGCCCTCACCCGCAAGGGTGGGGGGGCGACTGCGGCGGAGGTCACAGACAATTGGATCTTGGAAGTGGTCTCCTCCGGGTACAAACTGGAGTTCGAGTACTGGCCGCCCCCAAGATTCTTAAGGTCTCAGGTGCCCTCGGACCCTCAGGCTGCACAGGGGCTCCTGTTAG
Source organism: Gastrophryne carolinensis (assembly GCA_027917425.1). NCBI lineage: Eukaryota > Metazoa > Chordata > Amphibia > Anura > Microhylidae > Gastrophryne > Gastrophryne carolinensis. Next base: position 100,595,323 of record CM051235.1, on the reverse strand, counting down.
CAGTAAGAAACCTTCTGGACATGGGGGTTATATGCCCGGTGCCTCTGTCGGAGAGAGGCAGGGGTTACTACTCCAACCTTTTCACGGTTCCAAAAAAGGAGAGTTCGGTGAGACCCATTCTAGATCTCAAGGTTCTCAACAGGTTTATCAGAGCCAAAACGTTCCGCATGGAGACTCTGCGCTTGGCTATCAATTCCCTTCGCCAAGGGGATTTTATGACCTCCATAGACATCAAGGATGCGTATCTGCATGTTCCGATTTTTCAGGCACATCAGAGATTCCTCTGGTTTGCGGTGGAGGATCAACATTATCAGTTTGTAGCTCTTCCCTTCGGTCTGACCTCGGCGCCGAGGGTCTTCACCAAGGTCTTGGCGGGCATAATGGCTCTGCTCAGATCTCAGGGCATTTGCATTGTGCCTTATCTGGACGATCTGTTGATATCAGCTTCTTCCCTCCATCAGGCGGAGCTGGACACCCACCAGGTGGTGTCGACCCTGGAAAGGTTCGGGTGGGTGATCAACCGCACCAAGTCTTCTCTCCCCGTCTCATGTGATTTCATTTCTGGGCATGAATCTTGATACCATTCGGGCCAGAGTTTCTGCCCCAGACCAAGGTGCAGGGGATTCAGGGCCTGATCCGCCTTCTTCTGGCCAGTCCTTGTCCCTCTATCCGACAGGGGATGAAACTGGTGGGTTTGATGGTATCCTCCTTCGAGGCGGTGCCGTTTGCACAGTTTCACATGAGATCTCTTCAACTTCACCTATTGACGTATTGGGACAGGTGTCCTCAGTCATTGGATCAACCTTTTCAGGATGTCTCCCAGGGTTCGGCAGTCCTTTCGGTGGTGGCTGGACTCGAGCAATCTGGTGAAGGGCAGATCCTTTCTGGTCCCTTGTTGGGAGACGGTTACCACAGATGCCAGCCTGTCGGGCTGGGGAGTGCCCTCAGGGAAGTGTCTCTGATCCTGCACTGGGCGGAGAGCAATGTTCTTGCCTTTCGGCAGTCTACATTCCGGGAGTGGAGAACAGGCGGATTCCCTGAGCAGGGGATCCTCTCGCCACGGAGAGTGGTCTCTCAATCCCGAGGTTTTTCTGGATCTTTGCCGCAAGTGGGGGACTCCGGAGGTGGATCTCTTTGCCTCGAGGCACAATCACAAACTTCCGGCCTTTGTGTCTCTTTCTCAGGATACTCTGTCTCTGGCAGCGGATGCCTTGTCACTGGCTTGGAAGGAGTTGGGTTTTCTGTACCTGTTTCCACCTGTCTCCATGCTGGGCAAGGTAGTTCGCAAACTGGTTCTAGAAGGGGCACCAGCGATTCTGGTGGCCGAGAAGGGTTTGGTACGCAGACGTCGTAAGGCTGGCCGTAGACCAGTACCGGCTTCCCTTGTTGCCGGACCTGCTATCTCAGGGTCATCTACTTTACCCCAATTTACAAACGCTGGCTTTGAGGGCTTGGCTGCTGAAACCTTCATCTTGAAAAAGGAAGGTTTGTCTGAGGCTGCTGTTCAGACCCTGATTAGGGCTAGGAAGCGGTCCTCTTCTGGCATTTACTACAGGACTTTGAGGTCCTATATTGATTGGTGTGAGGCTAGGGCCTTGCCTTGCAGGGTTTTTTCTATACCCAGGATTTTGGAGTTTCTTCAGCATTATCTGGATCTTGGGTTCCAGCTTAGTACTTTGAAAGGACAGGTTTCGGCTCTGTCTGTTTTCTTCCAGAGGTCTTTTGCTTTACATCCGCTGGTTAAGACCTTTTTCCAAGGGGTCGCGCATGTGCGGCACCCTCGCAAGGCTGTAGTTCCTGTTTGGGATTTGAATTTGGTTCTCTCGGCTCTGCAGGGTCCTCCTTTTTGAGCCGCTACAGGATATTGCTCTTTCGGTTCTCACTCAGAAGGTTGCTTTCTTGGTGGCTATTACTTCGGTTCGGCGGGTCTCTGAGTTGGTGGCCCCGTCGATTCAGGCCCCTTACTTTGAGAGACACCAGGATAATGTGGTTTTTCGTTTTAAGCCGGATTTCCTTCCTAAGGTGGTGTCTGATTTCCACCTCAATTAGGATATTGTTCACCCTTCCTTGTGTCCTAAGCCTAACAATGACAGGGAGAGGGTTCTGCACAATTTGGATGATGTTCATTGTGTGAAGTACTATTTGGTGACTACTTCTTCCTTCTTCCTTCGTCCAAGCGTCCAAGACGGACGCTTTTTTCGTGGTGCCCTGCGGGCCCAGGAAAGGGTTGGCGCCTGCTAAGTCTACGATTAGCAAATGGATTCCTCAGGCCATCGTTGGGGCCTATTCTGCTAAGGGGAGGTCTCCCCCTTTTAGGGTCACTGCGCACTCTACTCGTGCTGTGGGTGCATCCTGGGCTTTTCAGCACCAGGCTTCTGTTGAACAGGTTTGTAAGGCTGCTACTTGGTCTTCCGTTCATACTTTTTCCAAGTTTTACAAGGTTGATGTGCGGGCTTCAGCGGATGCTGTTTTTGGCCACAAGGTTCTGCAAGCTGCAGTGGTTTGAGTTGGTGCATTCTTTACTGTTTCTGGTTCCCACCCATGACGGACACTGCTATTGGATGTCCCAGATGTCATGAAGATCGAAGTGGAGTGTATGGCACACTTGGAATAATACAGTTTTGTGAGTACTCACCTTTAAAACGGGTATTATGAGTGTGCCATACATTCCACTTCGCCCCACCCCTTTTTTTCAGGTATTCTGGGGCTTGTATATGGTGAACCATTGGTTTTGATTGTTAAGGTTCTTCCTGGTCCCTTTACTGCTTTTATACACTGGGGAATTGGTGGGAGGTCCCAGGTATATATGGACCGGGAGGGGCTTTCTTTTTTTGCACATTCATCTCTGCAGAAGTTCGCCCTCTACTGGAGATGTCATGAAGATGGAGTGTATGGCACACTCATAATACCTGTTTTAAAGGTGAGTACTCACAAAACGGTATTTTTGTTCTTATCGAGCAAGTCTGGCTTGAGTAAAGAATAGATGGCAGAGGATGAGGTCGGGGTACAGATCAGTGTGTAACCTCTTAGTTCTGCTTGAATGGTTGTCATGAAACACCAGTAGTACTCATACCACTAGTTGGTACTCCTGGTGTACAGCATCCACCCCATCAATATATTTGGGTACACTGTATGAATTTGTGCTTATAACCAGTAGATGTATGTTCTCAAGTAGTTTATTTTTACACTAACCTGGTAACTTTTTTTATTTTTTAATTTAGACTGGAGTTAAATAATTTACCTCATAGTAGAGTTTGTGATGTGATCGGCCTTGTGACCTATGTTGGAAGATGTGAACGTAAACGGATTCGAGGTTAGTTAATATCGGTGGTGTTGCAGGCATTAAAGCGGCACAAAACCCTCCTCCCTGCCAGAGTAGAGTACCTTAGGCTTAATTACAGTCTGTTAAAAAAAAAAAAAAAAAAAAAGCCACACCCTTCAGGCAGAATGCTGGCCACATCTCCTCTAGTCTGGGGAGAGCTCCCTATCTGAATGGCTGGGTGTGCGGGAGTGCTACTCCGCTACAGGGAAGCCTAAGATGTAGCAGTCAGTAAAGGTGAGTCTAGAGCAGCGCTTCTCAACCTGGGGGTCGAACGACCAAAACACAGGGGTCGCCTAAAGCCATCGGAAAATATATATTTCCAACGGCTTTAGCCGCTGAGAAGTCGCGCTACCGTCTGCAGCAGCGCTATTCAGCTGGAACGCACACCGCTATGGCGCGCTATGTGCGTTCCAAACTGAATGCCAGCGTGCCTGCGCCAACGTGATTGCATCATCCGTCGGGGGCCTAAGGGGCGGGGGATGCAGGGGGGGACGCTCCACAGTCCATAGCAGCGCATTACGTGTGTCCGGCGCTTGCTGACGTCATCAGTGGGCAGACACAGCAAGCGCCGGAGGACAGAAGCCTAGGAGGCAGAGAGGCAAGAGAGCCTGCTGGTGTAAAAAAGGTTAATATAAAAACAGTACACACACCATACACACAATACTGTGTAAGTGTAAGGTGCTTTGTGTGTAATCATTACAAAGTACACAAAGCAGCTTACACTTACACAAAGCACCATACATTTATACAGTGTGAACTACATCGGTCTTATACTATAAGAGACCACTATAAGATGTAGTTCACACTGTTCCCCAATGTATAATTATCTCCCATATCTCCCACTATTTTCCCATATTCTGAATGAGGAAACTGCTGAAATCAGCGTTTTCTGGCATTGAATCCGCCTTCTATTGATTTCATTGTGAGTGTGGCGGATTTTGTGGGAGAGCTCCCGAGAATCTCGAGTTACCACACAATCAGCCACAGCCTCCTATTTCAATAAGAGGCGGAGAAATTACAGTTTCCGACACATGCTATGCCATGGTGAAATGTTATTTATTGGAATTAGTAATAAATATTTCTCAACATATAATTAAATATTGTTTTTATGATTAATCACTATGTTTAAATTATGTTTGATTTGTAGCAATGAGAATACATAATGCATATAAGGTATTTACATTCCGAATCATAACTGTAGCAAAATTACAGTTTTGAAGGAGCCACCAAAATTTTTTTTTTGGTTTGGGGTCACCGCAACATGAGGAACTGTATTGCGGGGTCACGGCATTTGAAAGGTTGAGAACCACTGGTCTAGAGGCTATCCTTAGGGTTTCACACATCCCCATTTCAGATGACCCGGGGGAAAGCTAGTGGCTGGCCATGAGGTTTTACAGCTGCTTTAAGCCAGGTTTGTATGCAAAATGCAGTCCTTCATTACAGTTGCAGCAACGTCTTAAGTACAAAACGATTGCTGTAGCATTGAATCTGATTGCTCACAAGGCAACAGATAGTGGTTCATTCTTGGAAATCATTTTCAACCGCTGGCTTCATAGGGCCAAACTGCTTTGTGCCAGCTGATGTGTTTCCGTTTCTGATAAACTTGTTCAGATATCCCAAGTGCAGCTTCATGAGGATCACTTTAAATATGACTGTACAATAACCTGTACTATTGTAAGCTTGTAATGACATTGTAAGGATGTTTTTAATATATTGATTTAATATTCTTTCTGAGTTTAAAATGAAGCTATGTTTCTGTTTCAGATGAAGGTGAAGATTTCTGGCTGTATCGCTGGGTCCATGTTACTGATGGGACCTCTGATCAACCAATTTTACTTGAAATTTTTGCAACCTCCCAACCAGCAATATTTGAAAATATACACCCATGTAAGTGTATGGCAAACAGGCCTGATAAACTAGCTGCGTTGTGTAAAGGCGCCATAGTGTTGCTTTCATTAGGATAGTTTTCTCCTAAGAAAAGAGATCCTGTTATAGGAGGCAACATGCTAATCACATAGCGAGTGGTTTGCCTTGGTCCAGTGATCCCCCTATTATGAACAAATAAAAAAAGTAATAAAGCTTACACTTGAAGCATTTGCAAGCTGTTGCCCTATCCAAAAATGTTCTTCTCAAAGTAGGAAAGGGATGGAGTGTGTCCTGGTAGCAATTAAAGGATTGACCAGTCAAACTTCAAAATCATTTGTCTGGCAAATCTACCTGATGCAGTGTCAGTCCCAGGCTGTCTCTTGGCTCTGGTCACACAAAGTTTCTTCTTCCTCTGCCTCCAGCTCTTCTCCCCTGATCCAGACCACAAATAAAAATCCTGAGGCTTGTGTCAAGTTGACATCACCGCCTTAGTGAGAGGCTAGAAAGGAGACCTCAACACAATCACCATTGAGCCCAGCTCAATGCAATGCACAAAGTCTGCTTAACCCCCCTCCCGCCTCCCAGAACATGCGGTCGCCCTACCACCCTCTCCCAGCACACCCAGTCCTGGGGCACCATTTACAGAATGGGTGAAGGGTCGGGAGGAGAAACAAAAAAAGCTACATGCAAGCTCATTGCCGTTCCCACGCTGTGGCGCTCTCCCTGGGCGACAGGAGCCATCGCCCGGGCTTATACACATTCCAAGTATAATAAACATTTGTATTCTTCTCTGGATTTCATGATAGTTGTCCTTTAACCCTTCTAGCGCCAGCTACGTAAAATTCACGTAGCTGCCTCTCCTGTCGTTAAACGCCAGCTACGTGAATTTCACGTAGCTAGCGTTCCCTTACCTTCCGGGCCATCGGGGGGGCATCAGCGGGACCGTTGCTGTGGAGCAGCTTGCAGGGAGTCCAGGGGTCAGGGGGAGGTGACCTGGGTGTGAACCAAGTCACCCGATCGCTCCCCTGACCAATCAGCAGGGGGCGCACGGCAGCTGTCATCAGCCGGCGCCCCCTGCTTACCTCATCAGATGACGCTGGAGCAGAAACCTTTCCGGAGCCGTAAGTAATACCGATCATCCCCGCCCCCCCCCGCCCGATCGCCCGCCCCCCCCCCCCCGCCCGATCGCCCGCCCCCCCCCCCCCGCCCGATCGCTCGACCCCCCCCCCCGCCCGCCCGCCCGCGCCGCTGATCATCTGTCTGTCGCCGCCGCCAGTAAAGGCGATCGTTATGGAATGCTGACATCCATCCATCCATCCATCCATTCATCCTGTCACCCCCATGCAGCCATCCATTCATCCTGTCACCCCCATGCAGCCATCCATTCATCCTGTCACCCCCATGCAGCCATCCATTCATCCTGTCACCCCCATGCAGCCATCCATTCATCCTGTCACCCCCATGCAGCCATCCATTCATCCTGTCACCCCCATGCAGCCATCCATTCATCCTGTCACCCCCATGCCGCCATCCATCCAGTCACCCCCATGCCGCCATCCATCCAGTCACCCCCATGCCGCCATCCATCCAGTCACCCCCATGCCGCCATCCATCCAGTCACCCCCATGCCGCCATCCATCCATCCATCCTGTCACCCCCATGCCGCCATCCATCCATCCATCCTGTCACCCCCATGCCGCCATCCATCCATCCATCCTGTCACCCCCATGCCGCCAGCCATCCATCCTGTCACCCCCATGCCGCCAGCCATCCATTCATCCTGTCACCCCCATGCAGCCATCCATTCATCCTGTCACCCCCATGCAGCCATCCATTCATCCTGTCACCCCCATGCAGCCATCCATTCATCCTGTCACCCCCATGCAGCCATCCATTCATCCTGTCACCCCCATGCAGCCATCCATTCATCCTGTCACCCCCATGCAGCCATCCATTCATCCAGTCACCCCCATGCAGCCATCCATTCATCCAGTCACCCCCATGCAGCCATCCATCCAGTCACCCCCATGCCGCCATCCATCCAGTCACCCCCATGCCGCCATCCATCCAGTCACCCCCATGCCGCCATCCATCCAGTCACCCCCATGCCGCCATCCATCCAGTCACCCCCATGCCGCCATCCATCCTGTCACCCCCATGCCGCCATCCATCCATCCATCCTGTCACCCCCATGCCGCCATCCATCCATCCATCCTGTCACCCCCATGCCGCCATCCATCCTGTCACCCCCATGCCGCCATCCATCCATCCATCCTGTCACCCCCATGCCGCCATCCATCCATCCATCCTGTCACCCCCATGCCGCCATCCATCCTGTCACCCCCATGCCGCCATCCATCCTGTCACCCCCATGCAGCCATCCATTCATCCTGTCACCCCCATGCAGCCATCCATTCATCCTGTCACCCCCATGCAGCCATCCATTCATCCTGTCACCCCCATGCAGCCATCCATTCATCCTGTCACCCCCATGCCGCCATCCATCCAGTCACCCCCATGCCGCCATCCATCCAGTCACCCCCATGCCGCCATCCATCCAGTCACCCCCATGCCGCCATCCATCCAGTCACCCCCATGCCGCCATCCATCCATCCATCCTGTCACCCCCATGCCGCCATCCATCCATCCATCCTGTCACCCCCATGCCGCCATCCATCCATCCATCCTGTCACCCCCATGCAGCCATCCATTCATCCAGTCACCCCCATGCAGCCATCCATTCATCCAGTCACCCCCATGCAGCCATCCATCCAGTCACCCCCATGCCGCCATCCATCCAGTCACCCCCATGCCGCCATCCATCCAGTCACCCCCATGCCGCCATCCATCCATCCATCCTGTCACCCCCATGCCGCCATCCATCCTGTCACCCCCATGCCGCCATCCATCCATCCATCCTGTCACCCCCATGCCGCCATCCATCCATCCATCCTGTCACCCCCATGCCGCCATCCATCCATCCATCCTGTCACCCCCATGCCGCCATCCATCCATCCATCCTGTCACCCCCATGCCGCCATCCATCCTGTCACCCCCATGCCGCCATCCATCCATCCATCCTGTCACCCCCATGCCGCCATCCATCCATCCATCCTGTCACCCCCATGCCGCCATCCATCCATCCATCCTGTCACCCCCATGCCGCCATCCATCCATCCATCCATCCATCCATCCTGTCACCCCCATGCCGCCATCCATCCATCCATCCTGTCACCCCCATGCCGCCATCCATCCATCCATCCTGTCACCCCCATGCCGCCATCCATCCATCCATCCTGTCACCCCCATGCCGCCATCCATCCATCCATCCTGTCACCCCCATGCCGCCATCCATCCATCCATCCTGTCACCCCCATGCCGCCATCCATCCATCCTGTCACCCCCATGCCGCCATCCATCCATCCTGTCACCCCCATGCCGCCATCCATCCATCCTGTCACCCCCATGCCGCCATCCATCCATCCTATCACCCTCCCATGCAGCCATCCATCCTGTCACCCCCAGGCGATCATGTGCTCCCTGGCGGCCGCGCTCGCACCCACCTGGCCTCCATCTCGGTCGGCTCTGACAGCTGGCATCTTGATTGGCCTCCTCGCCCTGCCTGCCCCGCCTCAGCCATTGGTTAAAGAGCATTGCCAGCGCGGGACATGAGAGCAGGCCACCGGACTCCGCCCACCTACTGGGTCAGGGACGTGTGACTGACTGAAGTGCTGAGGAAGAGACCCCGGAAGAAAAGGTATTTAAAAAAAACTAAAAAAAAATAGATGTTGATTTTGGAGAGGAAGTGTGTGTGTATATGTGTGGTTTTTTTTTTCAGTTTGGTCACGGGGCTCCCGAGCGCATGCCCATAGGGGCGCCCGTGCCCCATGACCAACAAGTAAATCTGGCCAGTTCGGTGGTTCCGGCGCCCTTCCCCAGGGGCATCCCGATTTGGAATGCCTTGGAGGGGAAGGTCAGAGACCAACCTCCACAACAACCAGTATAACCAGTGAGTTTCGGGAAGGCTTGCGTCCAGAAAGCTGCAGCTACAACAACAAGCCTGGTACGCCTAGAACGCTTGAGGTGTGTACTTTCAGGGAACATGTGGTTTGTGGGGGGTATTTTAATTGAAAAGTGGTGTTTTGGTTGAAAAAGCGCAAGGTGCGCACTTTGTCTGCAGAGCAGGAAATTTCAAGTGAAATGCCCGTTATGCATACGCTTTGCTTTGGGGTAATTGGCAACCCTACCCTTGGAGGTAGCTATGCATGTTGGGTATTGTTCTGTTCAGGGGACCTTGCCATTTCAGATTTGATTAGTTTTTTTTGGTTAGCGCATGATTTTTATAGAAAAATTTGGTCTTAATGCTGCATTTTTGCTATTTTTTTAGGGAAATCCGGTACAACCAGTGAGTTTCGGGAAGGCTTGCGCCCAGAAAGCTGCAGCTACAACAACAAGCCTGGTACGCCTAGAATGCTTGAGGTGTGTACTTTCAGGGAACATGTGGTTTGTGGGGGGTATTTTAATTGAAAAGTGGTGTTTTGGTTGAAAAAGCGCAAGGTGCGCACTTTGTCTGCAGAGCAGGAAATTTCAAGTGAAATGCCCGTTATGCATACGCTTTGCTTTGGGGTAATTGGCAACCTTACCCTTGGAGGTAGCTATGCATGTTGGGTATTGTTCTGTTCAGGGGACCTTGCCATTTCAGATTTGATTAGTTTTTTTTGGTTAGCGCATGATTTTTATAGAAAAATTTGGTCTTAATGCTGCAATTTTGCTATTTTTTTAGGGAAATCCGGTACAACCAGTGAGTTTCGGGAAGGCTTGCGCCCAGAAAGCTGCAGCTACAACAACAAGCCTGGTACGCCTAGAACGCTTGAGGTGTGTACTTTCAGGGAACATGTGGTTTGTGGGGGGTATTTTAATTGAAAAGTGGTGTTTTGGTTGAAAAAGCGCAAGGTGCGCACTTTGTCTGCAGAGCAGGAAATTTCAAGTGAAATGCCCGTTATGCATACGCTTTGCTTTGGGGTAATTGGCAACCCTACCCTTGGAGGTAGCTATGCATGTTGGGTATTGTTCTGTTCAGAAGACCTTGCCATTTCAGATTTGATTAGTTTTTTTTGGTTAGCGCATGTTTTTTATAGAAAAAATTGGTCTTAATGCTGCATTTTTGCTATTTTTTTAGGGAAATCCAGTACAACCAGTGAGTTTCGGGAAGGCTTGCGTCCAGAAAGCTGCAGCTACAACAACAAGCCTGGTACGCCTAGAACGCTTGAGGTGTGTACTTTCAGGGAACATGTGGTTTGTGGGGGGTATTTTTATTGAAAAGTGATGTTTTTGTTGAAAAAGCGCAAGGTGCGCACTTTGTCTGCAGAGCAGGAAATTTCAATGGAAATGCCCGTTATGCATACGCTTTGCTTTGGGGTAATTGGCAACCCTACCCTTGGAGGTAGCTATGCATGTTGGGTATTGTTCTGTTCAGAAGACCTTGCCATTTCAGATTTGATTAGTTTTTTTTGGTTAGCGCATGTTTTTTATAGAAAAAATTGGTCTTAATGCTGCATTTTTGCTATTTTTTTAGGGAAATCCAGTACAACCAGTGAGTTTCGGGAAGGCTTGCGTCCAGAAAGCTGCAGCTACAACAACAAGCCTGTTACGCCTAGAACGCTTGAGGTGTGTACTTTCAGGGAACATGTGGTTTGTGGGGGGTATTTTAATTGAAAAGTGGTGTTTTGGTTGAAAAACTGCAAGGAGAGCAAAATGGTTGAGTTTTCTTTCAAAATTGGCTCAGTCGCTATTTTCAGTTTTACGTGTCTCCTGGGCAAGAAAGGGTGTCTACCAATACATATGTGGTACTGTTGCAATCGGGAGCAATAAGGCTTTTACACACAATATGATTTCCTGAAATAACTTGCATGTTTTATTAAGAAAACGCACTACAAATTGTAAAAAAAAAGTTTTTTTGTTTTTTTTTAACATATTTTCCACAAAAATATTTAAAAAACACTGACAATCTTACAAACAAGACACTTCATGTTAAAGCCCAGACTGTGCTGAAAAAAACAATATATAATTTTCCAGGGAAATACTGGGAAATCCCTTCAAAAATCACAGTTGAACATGTGGAGCGCAAAATAGTGCAAAATGGTCTGGCAACAAAGGGTGACAAAATCTCAAGGTAGGCTGGCGGTTAAAGGGTTAAGTGTATGGTACCTGTGCAAAAGAATTTCTACCTCTGATAAAACACTAATGAAGATCCAGTGTTACATAAATGAAAAGTTTTGTCATTGCGTCATGACCAAGCGTTGCTTTCAGGAATGTACCTCCCTTTTTGCCAACTGGATTGCTGATAATATAATCCTTTACTTTAAGATGCCTTTTTTTTTTTTTTTTTAGTGACTTATTTGGTGTGCACACAGATGCGCGTGGTCCATCAATACCCTGAAGACACCAGTTATCAAGCCTATCTGACCACCTCTAATGAAAGTCAGGTCTATATAACTGGTATGTAAAATGGTGCAGTATTTTTCTATCTTGACAGGGCAAATTAGGATTATGTATTTTATTTGAGTGTTGGTGCTTGCCTGCTTGTTTGTGTTGGGACATCTCTTGCCTTCCTTGTGTCATATTCTAAGCATACAGCATGTCCTGCTCCAGATGTAGTAATTACATGTGGGTAATCCTCCGCCTGAGGCGCTGTTCACTGCAGACATGTAGAAAACAGGCTCCTCCCGGCCCTACATATACCGAGGGACCTCCCACAAATCCCCAGATTTCTCTGCAGTGCTCACTGCGAAGACATGAAGTATCACGCTCTCGCAGGCTTTACAGCCCGAGGCCCTGCGGGACTATTTCCACTCGTCCTCTTTATGAAAGACTATGCCTCCCAGCCTGGGCTGCGTCGGTCGGGTGAAGGTAGGCAGCACCTTAGGTGCTTACGGAGCTAGACTCCACCGCAATCCCCCACCATAGGGTAGGCGGTTAAGGCTAATGGTGAGACTTCAGAGGATGCCCCTCCCGCATCAGCGCCCCATACCCCGTGTAGCGGTGAACCCCGAGTATTGGGTCACCTTCCTTCCTAGTTTCCCCCGCTATTGAAAACTTAATTGCTGGCCCCTTGGCGCGCAAGGCCACCGCCAAGAGGCGACATTTGAATCCTGAATCTACTATATTTCCTATAGAATCTGATGATTTACTTATTTCCTACGCTCATTCCCCCTCAGACGAAGGGGAATTGCTCTCTGACTCAGGGTCATACGATGACGAGTCCAGGGGACAGGAAGATTCTGGTTCTGATCATTGGTCCTTGGACAACATGGATAGACTGTTGACCCAGATCTTTGACGTATTGTCCCTTTCTCCCCCTGCTGCGGCTCCCCGGCAAAGGGGGGATCTGTTCCACACCGCTAGGGCGCGGTTGGAGTTTCCCGAACAAACCCACTTTAATAGCCTCGTGCTGAAAGAATAAGAACACCCCAGCAAACTTCATGGGGTTCCTAAAAGTGTGGATAAGAAATATCCCTTTCCTGCCGACCTGGTCAAGTGTTGGACATCACCACCAGAGGTTGATGCCCCAATCCTAAGCCTGTCCAACACCTCTATTATCCACTCCCCTGACACTACTACTCTGCGGGATTCGGAGGATCGGCGTGTTAACCAACTGGCATGTCATGCCTTTGCATTTGGGGGAGCGTCGCTCCGCCCAGTGTGTGCCTTAGCCATCACGGCGGTGGCGCTCAGGACCGTGGTTAAGACTGCTCTTGAAGGGGCGGATGACTTGCCCTCTGATGCTGCCAACGCTCTGGCCACCTGTGAAACTTTTGTGAACTATATCCCATCTGCATCGGACGATGCTATTAAGTTGAGTGCAAGGGCTTCTGCTCTGGTGGTATCTATATGCCGAGCAGTCTGGTTGCGCCAGTGGGCCGCTGATGACGCCGCCAAGAAGGCCCTTACGGGCCTTCCATTTAAAGGATTGCGCCTGTTTGGAGAAAGGTTAGATATCTTTGCCAAGGGTGGCAAGTTACCCCAGCGCAAGCGTCAGATTCGGCCCTTTCGTGGCCCAAGCTCCCTATCGACCCCCTACCGGGGGGCTAAGCAAGGCAGAGGAGTGTCCTTCGCTGGGTCTCGGGCAGAGCCCTGGAACTAGAATAAGGGACGCCGTCCCGGAGCCTCCTGGGGGCCCAAGCCCAAAGCCCCTCCCAAGACCCCTCAAGCATGAAGGGGCGCCCTCGCCCGTCAGGGTGGGGGGACGTCTACAGCACTTCAAACATGTCTGGAGTCGCCACGTCTCAGACCTTTTGGATTCAGGAGGTAGTGTCCTCCGGTTACAAGATAGAATTTGCTGTACGGCCCCCTACCAGATTCGTTGGGTCTCGGATCCCTCAAGACCCTGTATCAGCACGGGTCTTGATGCTGGCTGTGCAGGACCTTCTGGATCTAGGGGTCATTTCCAAGGTCCCCTTAAGAGACAGGGGCAGGGGATTCTATTCCAACCTTTTCACGGTACCCAAAAAGGACGGGTCAGTCAGGCCCATTCTGGATTTAAAAATCCTCAACAGATTTGTCAGAAACAGGCACTTTCGTATGGAAACTTTGCGCTCGGCCATCGCCTCGCTGCGCCCAGGGGACTTCATGACATCTGTGGACATCAAGGATGCTTACCTGCACGTTCCGGTGTTTCCAGGACACCAAAGGTTTCTCAGATTTGCGCTGCTGGATCAGCATTACCAGTTTGTGGCCCTGCCATTCGGCCTCACGTCGGCTCCCAGGGTGTTCACCAAGGTGCTGGCAGGGGTGATGTCCCTGTTAGGGCAACACGCGTATGCCCTTTAGTCTTATCTGGACGACATACTCATCACCTCTCGGTCTCTGCGACAGGCAGAGCTGGACACTCAGTTAGTAGTGTCCACCCTGGAGTCATTCGGCTGGGTGATCAATTACCCCAAGTCCTCTCTGTCCCGCTCCTCGGTGACCCTGTTCCTGGGGATGATTCTGGATACGGTTCAGTCAAGGATATTCCTTCCTCAGCAGAAGGTGGAAGCTCTGACAACGCAGGCGATGTCCCTGCTTTCGAGCCCTCATCCCTCCATCCGGCAGGGAATGCAGTTGGTGGGCTCGATGGTGGCAAGCTTCGAAGTGGTGCCCTTTGCCCAGTTTTATTTGAGAACCCTACAGCTTCACCTTCTGTCAGTTTGGAACAAGAACCCAGCGTCCTTGGACGGGATATGGGTGGTTCCCACCTCGGTCAGACAGTCCCTTGCGTGGTGGTTGGACCACAAGAACTTGACAAGGGGCAGATCTTTCCTGGCTCCCTCCTTGGAGACGGTCACAATGGATGCCAGTCTGTCGGGTTGGGGGGGATTCTGGAAGTCCCTGCGCTTTCAGGGGAGGTGGGACCCTCAGGAGGCCCATCTTCCTATCAATGTCTTGGAACTCAGGGTGGTCAGATTGGTGCTGGAACAATTGACCCATCACCTGAGGGGTCTGGCGGTTCAGGTACGCTCAGACAACAGAACGGCGGTTGCCTACATCAACCATCAGGGAGGGACCCGGAGCAAGAGGGCTCTTCAGGAAGTATCTCTGATTCTAACATGGGCGGAGGCCAATGTCCAATGCATCTCGGCTGTCTACATTCTGGGGGCGGAGAACCTGCTGGCAGATGCTCTGAGCAGGGGGTCGTCCCGTCAGGGGGAATGGTCCCTCTGCAATAGGGTATTTCAGTCCCTGTGTCACCATTGAGGTGTGCCAGATGTGGATCTGTTTGCGTCCCGTCACAATCACAAGCTCCCGTGCTTTGTATCCCTGTCTCAGGATCCTCTGGCCACGGATGCCCTTTCCATGTCTTGGAGGGAGGTTCGGCTCCTGTATGTGTTTCCACCAATTCCCCTTCTGGGCAGAGTTCTGCTCAAGATTGCTCTGGAAGGGGTACCCGCGATTCTGGTGGCCCCAAGGTGGCCAAGAAGAGTGTGGTTCGCAGACGTAGTTCAAATGGCAGTAGATCAGTACGATCTGCCAAGGTTGCCAGATCTTCTAACTCAGGGGTCTCTACGTCATCCCAATTTACTAACTCTGGCTTTGACGGCTTGGCTGCTGAAACCTCCATCCTGATGGAAAAGGGTTTGTCTGCATCTGTAGTGGCTACTATGGTGCAAGCCAGGAAAAAGACTTCCTCTGCTATCTATTAGAGTCTGGCGTTCTTACATTGACTGGTGTGAGTCCAGGTCTCTTCCCTGTCGGGAATTTTTAGTCTCTAGGGTGCTGGAGTTTTTACAACATGGTCTAGACTTAGGCCTTAAGCTTAGTACTCTGAAGGGCCAAGTTTCGGCCCTGTCTATCTTATTTCAGAAGACCTTTGCCCAGCATCCTCTCATCAAGACTTTCTTTCAGGGGGTCACTCACGTGCGTCCCCCCCGCAAGCCTATGGTACCTGTTTGGGATTTAAACTTGGTTTTATCGGCCCTGCAGGGTGCTCCCTTTGAGCCTATTCAGGAGGCTGCTCTCGCTGTTCTCACGCTCAAGGTTGTCTTCTTAGTAGCTATCACTTCTGTTAGGCGTGTGTCTGAGTTGGCTGCCTTATCTATTCAGCCTCCCTACTATGAGAGACACCAGGATAAGGTGGTGTCTGCCTTTCATTTGAATCAAGATATTGTGCTTCCTTCTCTGTGCCCTAATCCTAGTAACCCTATTCCTTGGACGTGGTTAGGTGCGTCAAGTATTACCTAGTTATCACTAAGGCCTTCAGGAAGACTGATGCTCTCTTCGTTGTGCCTCACGGGCCTAGGAAGGGTTTGGCTCCCGCCAAGTCTACCATCAGTAAATGGATTCGTCAGGCTGTGGTTCAAGCCTATACTAGTAAGGGGAAGTCTCCCCCCTTCCGTCTTACTGCTCATTCTACTCGAGCTGTTGGGGCTTCTTGGGCTTTTCAGCACCAGGCCTCTGTGGAACAAGTTTGCAAGGCCACTACTTGGTCTTCTGTTCATACCTTTACTAAGTTTTACAAGGTTGATGTTAGGGCCTCAGCTGATGCTGTGCAGGCGGCAGTAGTTTAAACTGCTTGCTGTTGCCTTTTCTGTTGGGGATCCCACCCTACTTTACAGACACTGCTATGTCCCACATGTAATTACTACATCTGGAGCAGGACGTGCTGTATGCTTAGAATAATACAATTCTGTGAGATACTCACCTGTAGAATTGGTATTATATGCATACAGCACGTCCTGCTCCAACCCCTGGTTTCACGTTGTTCTGGATCCCCTGTTTGGTGATTGTTATCATTGATATTATTGCCAGTTTTTGGGTGGTTGGTTTCTCCTGGCTACTCCTTTCACTGCTTTTCAATGCTGGGGATTTGTGGGAGTTCCCTCGGTATATGTAGGGCCGGGAGGAGCCTGTTTTCTACATGTCTGCATTGAACAGCGCCTCAGGCGGAGGATTACCCACATACATATAATACCAATTCTACAGGTGAGTATCTCACAGAATTGTATTTTTGGGCAGCGTGGGGACAGGTGACAAACAGCGACGCCACTGGGCGTGTGGCCGGCGGGCGGTGTCCTCCTGGAGCACTCCACTTGTGTGGCACCAGGACCTGCATGTAGCACAGCACCAGTCCAGCTTTGCATCTGGATGCATGCGCTCAATTGGCGAGATATAGCCACCGTTTGGCTGGGGCGTCATTTCTGGTGCACGCTGAAAATGTATCGTCCCCTAGCTCTCTCAATATTCTTAGTGTACATCCCGTCCCGTTCCGAAAGATATCCTTACTCATGGGTTATTCAGATGTCACGTGACTGCAGAGCAGAAAAAGTGTCCCCTCCCGGCCCATATATACCGAGGCACTTCCCACAGAACCCCAGATTTTCTCTGCAGTCTCGGACTGCCAGGACGAGAGAGTGGCTCTCTTTTTCAGGCAGGTGAGCGGGGTCTTATGGCCCTATGGACCTGTTGAGCTATTCCCACCTGTGCTGTCTTTACTATACTGCCTCCCAGCCTTGGCTGTAGTGTTCAGGTGACGGTAGACGGCACCATATTAGGCGCAAAGGAGCTATGCTCCGCCGCAACGCCCCCACCAAAGGTTAGACGGTTCAGGCCATGGTGAGCCTTATGGGATGCCCTGCCCGCATTTGTGTGCCTGTCACCCCCTATTCCTCAATAGTGGGTTCCCTTGTGTCCTCTGACTCCCCTCGTTCCTCTGAGTCCCTTAGGGGAAAGGGGGGGTTCTCCTTTATATTATGTCGTGTATCTTGTATTGTGTGGCACCTTTTGTATTCCAAGTGTGACATACACTCCGCTTCAATACTTCTTGACAGTTGGGGTTATTCTAAAGTAGAGGGCGACCTTCTGCAGAGATGAATGCAAAAAAAGAAGCCCCTCCCGGTCCATAACTACCTGAGACCTCCCACCAATTCCCCAGTTGTCTTCTCTGCAGGGAGCGAGCAAGACAGAAGATGAAGCTTCTCTTACTTGCAGGTAAGCCGGGCTCGCGCCCGGCCATTTTTGTCCCTATTGCTGCCAGGACCCTCCTAAATTGTCCCTGTATTGAGCCTCCCAGCTTTGGCTGCGGGTCCTTGGTAAAGGTAGGAGCACCCTTTGGGTGCAATAGGAGCGCTGCTCCCCTGTGAGACCCCACCATGGGGTAGGCGGTTATCCAGGTTTTGGTGATCCTGGTGTGGGATGCCCCGTCCCTACATGCCTATGGCCTTATAATGGCCGGGTTCCCACTCCCCCTTCCGGGTCCCTTACTCTCCTCCCGGAGGTGGGGGGGGGGGGGGCTGACTCCCTGACCTTTATTTCCAGTGTGTGTTTATTTGTGTGTGTGTGTATGTTAACGGTTCTCTCATGGTCGGCTCCGCGGCCAAATTGGCCGGGGAGTGCGACCTTCTACTTTCCTCAGTGAGGGGGGCGGGGCCTGGCGCTCTCCCGCGTCGGCCCGCCCCCTTGGCGTCGTCGGCCGGCTCCAGCCCTATCGGCTGGAAGCGCGGCTTGGGAGGGAATCCCGCGTCGGAGGGGGCAGGGCCATGAGCTGGCGCGCTCCGCGCTGGCCCACCCTCTTCACACTCTCCTCGTATGGATGCCATCTTCTGCGTGAGTGCCCCATGTGGGCTCCTTTAGCTGGACACCTATGCTTATGCTCTCCTTGCGGTACAGGTCGCCGGGCGTTATTGTGCCCGTGGGCTACGTACATCGGGGGCACATATATGTATATACGTGTATATATTCATAGTTCGGTGTGTATATATATATATATATATATATATATATATATATATATATATATATATAATTCCTAGTATGTCACACACCCCACTTCCAAAGATACATGACACTTGGGAAACCGGCCTGTAGAGGGCGATCTTGCAGAGATGACATGGAGAATGGAGCCCCTCCTGGTCCATAAGTGCCGGGTTCCTCCCACTATTCCTCAGTCTTTTGTCTCTGCAGTCGGCGAAGCAAGTCAGAAGATGACTCTCTCCTCCTTGCAGGTAGCCGGGGTAACTCCCGGCATTTTTTTATGTCCATTTCTGCCCGGACTTCTTTTTCTTTTAAAAGTTAAGCTATAACAATATGCCTCCCAGCTTAGGCTGCAGGCTCGGGCAATGGTAGCAGCACCTCTGGGTGCATAGGGGAGCTTGCTCCCCCTGTGAGACCCCATACTAAGGGGTAGGCGGTGTCCGAGTTGGTGATCCCCGGCTTGGGATGCCCTGTCCCTCTTGCCCTTTCACCTATTGGTGCGGGTTCCCGCCCCCCTGCAGTGTCTCTCCGTGCCCCTTGGGGGGAGGAGGGGGTGGTGGCCTTTCTCCCATAATAAAACTAAAAAATCACATGGGAAAAGTGTGTGTCTGTGTGTGTTTTAGCACTGTTCAATAGCACAAGTATCGCAGGAAGCTCCGCTTGTGGCAAGTCTTTGCTTTTAAAATAGATGGTGTAATCTTCAAATTCGGCAATTGTTGATTTTCAGCTGTGGTTAAGGAGAGGGCAGGGCCAGGAGCTCAGCTATATTGGCTTCACTGGTGTTTTATTCTCAGTGTGTCACACACCCCGCTTCCCCTTTAATTCTGACGATAGGGTTATCCTCCAGCAGGAGGCGACGTTGAAGAGAGAAGTCTTGAAAAACGAGCCCCTTTTGGCCTATATATACCTGGGACCTCCCACTTAACACCCAGTGTTTTCTCTCTGCAAGATGCGACAAGACAGAAGAAAGAAGTCTCCTGCTTGCAGGTAGCCGGGGTCAAACCCCGACATCCCCCCATGGTCTATTTCTGCCCAGCTACTTGTTTTGTTCACTAAGTTGATATTGGAAGCCTCCCAGCCTAGGCTGCTGGCTGGGAAATGGTAGACGGCACCTCATGGTGCCTTATCTCCTCCGCTCGTCCCCACGCGTGGGGCAACGCGGTTATCCGGCTGGTGATCCGGATTTGGAATGCCCCGTCCCAGTCCCCCTTTTTTAGTCTACCTTCTCCCGCTCGGTCCCTTCTCCCTTAGCGTGGGGGGTGGCGTTTGTGGGGTGTCTTTAATAGTGATGTTTTTTCTGGCCAGATGTGTGTATTGTTTGTTGGCAGCTTATTAAGTCGGCGCTGTGGTCTGGGAATGTGTCCCCGGGCTGCGGGGGCTCTGTGTGTTTTTTTTTGCGGTGCTGGGCGGGTGGGGTGCCTGTTTCTGGTACCCGCCTCGCTTGTACGTGCGGCCGAGGTGCTCGTCTCTATGGGCGGGGTCTGCTGAGCTGTCTGGCAAGTTTTCTTTATTTTCTGTGCTGCGCAAGTCATTTATCCTAGATGATATGGCCAATTTGGAATTAATTTCATTGGCTGCACTGTTTTATTACTGTGCTGGTGCACTCTTGAGCCCATTGGGGGTATAGAGGGCTGCATATTGTTATATATATATATATATATATTAATATATATATATATATATATATATATATATATATATATATATATATATATATATATATATTATTATATATATATATTATTATATATATATAATATATCTGATATACCTGGTATCTGATATACCTGGCTAGTCTTAATGTTAAAAAAAATAAATAAATAAAAAAAATCCTCCCTCTCCCGGGACTTTAATTATAAAAGGGGCATCCCGGGTTGCTTAATGCGTAAAACCCTGTTCCGTAAAACGTAAAAACCTATTCCGGACCCATGGGGCCGTTGTCAAAGGTGGGGATTCGCAATCCGAGGTGTGTGCACGATTGGCCAGCCTCGAGAAAATGGTTTCCGCCGCAGGAGCTCAGAAGGCTACGGCTAAGCGGAAGCACCTCTCTCCGGCGTCGCCTGTTCCGGAGGATGAGGTGTTGGAAGTGTTGGATTGGTCCGATGGTCCCCTGAGGAGGGGGAGCTCCTAGAGGAGTCGGACGAGCCTGTAGACGAGCAATTGTTTGGTGCCGCTGGCGATCAGGCTGCGGGGGTGTTCCTTGACACTCCTTCCATTTTGGCTCAAATGTTTGAGATTTTGGCTTTGGATCCACCTGAGGCGCGCCCCCCCCCCCCGCCAAAGGGTGAGTGCCCAAGCCGCGTTTGGTGTTTCCCAGAAAACACTTTGTTAGGGTTGTCCTTAAGGAATGGGAACAACCTACGCGCCTTGTTGGAGTTCCTCCTAGTTGGGATAACCGTTATCCCTTTCCGGAGGATTTGGTGAAGCTTTGGTCGGTTCCCTCCGACGTCCATGCCCCCATGTTGGGGCTGTCTAACACGGCTGTGTTGCACTCCCCTGACACTACTACCATTAAGGATGGTGAGGATCGTCTGATTGATCAATTGGCTCGCCATGGTTTTATCAGTGCTGGATCGGCACTGCGGCCGGTTTGTGCTTCGGCACTTCTTTTGATGGCTGTCAGGTCCATTGTTAGAGATTTGTACGCAGATCTTGATCCCACTTGTGATGAGTTCTTTTCTCTCAAGCAGTGTGAGTCGTTTATTTCCTTTGTCATGATCGCCCAGGACGATGCACTTGCGATGTGTAGCAGGACCACGGCCCTGTTGGTTGCTATTCGTCGGTCGGTGTGGCTACGTCAGTGGACGGCGGACTTTAGCTCTAAGAAGTCGCTTACAGCTCTTCCTTTTGTGGGTTTGTGCCTGTTTGGCGATAAATTGGATTCGGTTACCAAGGGTGGTAAGTTGCCTCAATGCAAGAAGCCACGTCATTCCTTTTCGGGGAGCTGCTTCTTTTAGTCCCTCCTTGCGGGGAGCCAGAGCGGGCAGAGGGGCCTCCTTTCCCGCTACCAGGGGTGCAGGTTGGTCCCAGGGCAGGGGCCGTGGCCGTCCCAGTCAGTCCTGGGGCGCCAAGCCCGCTGGCAAGCCCGCTCAGCAATGAGGGGGTGCCCTCACCCGTGCGGGTGGGGGGACGATTGCGACACTTCTCCCTGGTTTGGGACCAGGAGGTTCCGGACAGATGGATCCGGGAGGTGGTGTTGTCCGGTTACAAGCTGGAGTTGGAGTCTCGCCCTCCTTCACGGTTTTTCTGGTCTCGGGTGCCCACCGATCCTTTGGCCGCGCAGGGGCTCCTGACGTCGGTGAAGAATCTTCTGGAAATGGTGGTCATCCGGCCGGTGCTGCACTTGGAAGTGGGCCTCGGGTATTACTCCAATCTTTTCACAGTCCCCAAGAAAGACGGGTCGGTTCACCCCGTTCTGGATCTGAAGTTCCTCAGGTTCATCCGTACACGGAAGTTTCGCATGGAAACTCTGCGGTCGGCCATCGGTTCTCTTCGGCAGGGGGACTTCATGACGTCCATAGACATCAAGGATGCTTACCTTCATGTTCCCATCTGCCAGGCTCATCAACGTTTTCTTCGGTTCGTGATGAAGTATCGGCATTTTCAATTCGTGGCACTTCCGTTTGGCCTTACCTCGGCTCCAAGAGTGTTCACCAAGGTGCTGGCAGGGGTGATGGCCATTCTCAGATCTCGGGGCATTCGCATCGTACCTTATCTGGACGATCTTCACATCATGGCTCCTTCTCTCGATCAATCGGAGACGGACACCAGGACGGTGGTCTCCACGCTGGAAAGCTTTGGTTGGGTGATCAACTTTCCCAAGTCCTCCCTCGCCCCGGCCAGGGTGGTGTCCTTTCTGGGAATGCAGTTGGATTCTTGTCAACACAGGGTGTTTCTGCCCCAATCCAAGATTTTTCTGATTCAGGAATTGGCTCGGTTCCTTCTTTCCAATCCTCAACCGTCCATCCGCCTGGGGATGAGACTGGTAGGGTTGATGGTTGCCTCTTTCGAGGCAGTTCCTTTTGCTCAATTTCACACAAGGACGCTTCAGCTTCATCTGTTGGCGTCTTGGGACCGGCGACCACGGTCGTTGGATCGGTCCTTCCAGTTGTCCTCCCGGGTCCGGCAGTCCCTTCAATGGTGGTTGGTCTCGACCAATCTCTTGAGGGGCAGGTCTTTTCTGACTCCTCTTTGGGAAATCGTCACCACGGACGCCAGTCTTTACGGGATGGGGGGGATTCTGGAAGGATCTTCAGTTTCAGGGGCAGTGGGGGCCTCGAGAGGCCCACTTGCCCATCAATGTTCTGGAACTGAGAGCCATCCATCTGGTTCTTTTTCATTTGACTCAGCATGTTCTGGGCCTTCAGGTTCGCTCGGACAATCGGACAGCGGTTGCTTACATCAATCATCAGGGAGGGACTCGCAGTCTGGGTGCCCTCAGAGAGGTGTCCCTGATCCTGACCTGGGCGGAGGCCCATGTTCCCTGTCTCTCGGCAGTTTACATTCCGGGTGTGGAAAACAGGGAAGCGGATCTGTTGAGCAGGTGCTCTTCCCGTCTGGGGGAATGGTCTCTCCATTCCCAAGTTTTTCGGTCTCTGTGTCTCCGGTGGGGGACACCGGAGGTGGACCTGTTTGCCTCTCATCATAATTGCAGGCTTCCGACCTTCGTGTCGCTTTCTCAGGATCCTCTGGCTCTGGCGGTGGACGCCATGTCTCTGAGCTGGGGGGAACTGGGGTTTCTGTACCGTTTTCCTCCGATACCCATGCTAGGCAAGGTGGTACGGAAGCTGGCTCTGGAAAGGGTGTCCGCCATTCTCGTGGCTCCAAGGTGGCCAAGACGAGTATGGTTCGCAGACATCGTTCGGCTGGCGGTGGATCAGGTCGTTCTGCCTCTTCGGCCCGATCTGCTCACTCAGGGTCGGCTGTGTTACCCTAATTTACCAACTCTGGGTTTGACCGCTTGGCTGCTGAAACCTTCATCTTGAAGGAGGGTCTTTCTGACTCGGTTTTTAAGACTCTGATCAGTGCCCGGAAGAGGTCTTCGTCTACCATCTACTATAGGACTTGGAGAGCCTATATCGCTTGGTGTGAGGTTAGATCTTTGCCTTGTAGGGTCTTTTCGGTTTCCAGGATTTTGGATTTTCTGCAATCAGGGCTGGACTCTGGTCTCCAGCTGAGTACTTTGAAAGGGCATTCTGCCTTATCTATCTTTTTTCAGAAGCCTTTTGTGCTTCATCCGTTAGTCAAAACCTTTTTCCAGGGGGTTAAGCATGTGCGGCCTCCCAGGAAACCATTGCTCCCGGTTTGGGACTTGGATTTGGTTGTTTCTGCTCTTCAGGCTCCTCCCTTTGAGCCCTTGCAGGATATTGCTCTTTCTACCTTGACTCAGAAGATTGCCTTCTTGGTGGCTATCACTTCGGTTCAGCGTGTCTCGGAGTTGGTGGCCTTGTCGATTCAGGCACCCTACTTTGAGAGGCATCAGGACAAGGTGGTTTTTCGTTTCAAACCGGACTTTCTTCCTAAGGTTGTTTCTGCTTTTCATTTGAATCAGGATATTGTTCTTCCCTCCTTGTGTCCTAAGCCTAAGAATGACAAGGAGAGGGTTTTGCATTGTTTGGATGTAGTACGCTGTGTTAAGTACTATTTGCTTACTACTTCTCCTTTTCGTAGGACTGATGCCTTTTTTGTTGTGCCCTGTGGGCCTAGGAAGGGGTTTGGCTCCGGCTAAGTCTTCCATTAGCAAATGGAATCGTCAGGCGGTTGTTGGGGCCTATTCGGCCAAGGGGAAGGTTCCCCCTTTTCGTATCACTGCTCATTCTACTCGTGCTGTTGGAGCGTCTTGGGCTTTTCAGCACCAAGCTTCTGTTGATCAAGTTTGTAAGGCTGCTACTTGGTCTTCTGTTCATACTTTTTTTCTAAGTTTTACAAGGTTGATGTGCGGGCCTCAGCGGATGCTGTGTTTGGCCGCAAGGTTCTGCAGACTGCAGTCATTTAAGTTATGCTTCATTTTGCCTTCGGATACCCACCCCTTGTGAACACTGCTTTTGGATGTCCCTATCAGAATTAAAGGGGAAGCGGGGTGTGTGGCACACTGAGAATAATACCATTTTGTGAGTTCTCACCTGTAAAATGGATATTGTCAGTGTGTGTCAGACCCCGCTTCACCCGCCCTTTATTCTCAGTGTGCCACACACCCCGCTTCACCTTTAAATTTTTCACGATTGGGTTACTCACCGCCAGGTGACGCTGTTGCAGAGAGGAAGTCTTGTAACGAGCCCCCTTCCGGCCTATATATACCTGGTACCTCCCATTTATCACCAGTGTTTTTCTCTCTGCAAGACGACAAGACAGAAGAATGAAGTCTCCTGCTTGCAGGTAGCCGGGGTCTTACCCCGGCACCCCCTTTGGTCTATTTCTGCCCGGTTTTGATTGTTTGTTACCTTTGTGGTTAAATGGAAGCCTCCCAGCCTAGGCTGCTCACTGGGCAATTGGTAGATGGCACTATAGGTGCCTAGGAGCTTATCTCCTCCGCTCGACCCCCTGTTTTGGGGGCAATGCGGCTGTCCGGCATGGTGATCCGGATTTGGGATGCCCCTGTCCCGAGGTTCCCCTTGGCCCCTTGCTCTCCCGTTACGGTCCCTTCTCCCTTCACTATGGGGGGGGAGGTGGAGGGATGTGTATATGCATGTGTGTTTTACTTGTATTTTTTTACTTGTATGTTTTTTACTTGTTTATCACTTGTCAGGCTGCACCGCAAGCAAGGGTGCACTTGGCCTGGCTGATTCTTCCTCAAATGGCACGTTGTTTATCCTCACTGGCAGTTCTGCCATTTTTGCGGGCTGCTGCTGGCCTGAATGGCCAGAGTTTGGGTCAGCTTTAGGGCAACCGGGGCGGGCTGCGCTGTGGCAGGCATGCCTGATGCTGCCTGCGTCCTTTCTTAGGTGCTCACAGCTCCCCTCCCCCTCCCCCCTCGTCTCCTCTTTGAATCGGCACCGCCGTTCGGCGGGCCACGTTGTCAGCACTGTCGGTTGGGCAGTGCAGGCTGCCTAGCAAGCTTTCGTCCCCCCCCCCTCCATCTACTGAGGGCGTTGTGCGCCCTCTTGTTTTGTGGCACCGCCGTCTGGCGGGCCGCGCGGTTTGAATCTGGAGGGGGGCGGGGCCCGGATGACGTCAGAGGGGGCGTGGTTGCGGCGGCGGCGTCATTCAACCCGGCCCCAGCCGCACTTCCTTCCTTTCATTAGGAGTACAGGTGCGGGGCACTCAGCCGCATATGTGTTTTCGTCTCTGCTGCCATTGCTGCCATTGCTGCTGTTCAGGTGCCTTGGCTATTCAGCCTTACTTGGGCAGGTAAGCGGCCTCACCTCGCTTGGGGCCGTCTATTGTTATCATGACTGATTTAAAAAAAAAAAAAAAGAGGAAAAAGAGAATAGTTTTTCTTTGGCCTCTTTAAAGCACTTTGGTGTGTGTATTATTGTTACATTGTTGCTTGAATGTTGTATTGCATGCTGCCATTTGTTTTCTGGGGATCTTACTGTTGGTTTTTTTCCCCCACAGATCCTGGGATTCCCTCAATGCAGTGGCTTCCCGGTTCTATTATACCTGGCTAGTCCTTTTTCTCTAAATTGGGACATATATATATGTAAAAAAAATATATATATATTATTTAAAAGGGGATCATTATTATTATTATAAATTAAATCCTCCCTCCCGGGACATTAACATAAAGGGGCATCCCGGGTGGCTTATGCCTTAAACCCATGGTTATGCGAATACCATAAATCACCATATGGAGGCTTCAGATAATACCGGAAATGGTTCTTCTGGGCCATCCAGGC
Source organism: Gastrophryne carolinensis (assembly GCA_027917425.1). Taxonomy (NCBI): domain Eukaryota; kingdom Metazoa; phylum Chordata; class Amphibia; order Anura; family Microhylidae; genus Gastrophryne; species Gastrophryne carolinensis. The sequence continues at coordinate 100,569,073 of CM051235.1, read as the reverse complement.
TGTGTGGAGGCTGCGGGACTCCGCTCCCAGGCGATGATGTTATATTATGCATTCCTTGTGCAAAGCAGAATATTGCGCGTCAGTCCGTCGCTCCGGCTGCTGGCTCTTCGCAACTTCCATCATCCCCTACCCCTCCCTCCCTGTTCCGGACCCCGTGTGACATTGTCAAAGGTGGGGATTCGCAATCCGATGTGTCTGCACGATTATCCAACCTCGAGAAGATAATTTCCGTCAAAGCAGGGTTGAAGGCCGCTGCGAAACGGAAGCACCTTTCTCCTGTACCTCCGGCTTCACAGGATGAGGTATGTGAGCCTGTGGATTGGTCCGATTGCTCCCTGGACGAGGAGGGGGAATTCCTGGTGGAGTCAGATGAGCCTGCAGATCAGCTTGAGGTTGATGCTATTGGCGATTTGGCTGCGGGGGTTTCCCTTGACACCCCCTCCATTTTGCCTCAAATGTTTGAAATTTTGAATTTAGATCCGCCTGAGGCTGTCACCCTGCCAAAGGGTCAGTTGTTTAATGTGCCTCAGCCGCGTTTGGTTTTTCCCAGACAACAACACTTTGAGAGGGTTGTGCTTAAGGAATAGGAACATCCCACGCGGTTAACTGGAATTCCTTCCAGTTGGGAGAAACGTTATCCTTTTCCGCCAGAATTGGTGACGCTTTGGTCGGTTCCCCCTGACGTCGATACCCCTGTGCTAGGGCTCTCTAGCACGGCTATGGTGCAGTCTTCTGAGACCACTGCCCTTAAGGATGGTGAGGATCGTCGGATTGACCAGTACGCTCGCCATGGTTTTATTAGTGCCGGATCAACGATGCGCCCGGTGTGTGCTTCGGCGCTTCTTCTATTGGCGGTTAGGTCTGTTATTCAGGATCTGTGTGTGGATCTTGATCCCACTTGTAAGGAGTTTACTGCTCTCAAGCAGTGTGAGTCTTTTGTTTCCTATGTTCTGACCGCTCAGGACGATGCGCTGGCTATGAGTAGCAGGACAGCGGCAATGCTGGTGGCTATTCGTCGGGCAGTGTGGCTGCGCCAGTGGTCGGCGGACTTAGTTTCTAAAAAGGTGCTCACAGCTCTCCCCTTTTTGGGCTTGCGACTGTTTGGTGATAAAATTGATTCAGTTGCAAAAGGTGGTAAAATGCCGCAACGCAAGAGGCCTTGTCGCCCCTTTCGGGGGGCAAGTACTGTTAGGCCTTCCTTTCGGGGATTCAGAGCGGGTAGGGGGGCTTCCTTTCCCGCTACCAGAGGTGCAGGTTGGACTTGGGGGAGGGGCCGTGGCCGTCCCACTCAGTCCTGGGGCACCAAGCCCAAGCCTGCTGGTAAGCCCGCTTAGCAATGAGGGGCTGCCCTCACCCGTGCGGGTGGGGGGACGATTGCGACACTTCTCCCAGGTTTGGGACCAGGAGGTTCCGGACAGATGGATCCGGGAGGTGGTGTCGTCCGGTTACAAACTGGAATCCGAGTTTCGCCCTCCTTCACTGTTCTTTCGGTCTCGGGTGCCCATCGATCCTTTGGCCGCACAGGGGCTCCTGGCGTTGGTAAAAATCTGTTAGAAATGGCGGTCATCCGGCCGGTACCGCGCTTAGAGATGGGCCTCGGTTTCTACTCCAATCTTTTCGCAGTCCCCAAAAAGGACGGGTCGGTTCGTCCCGTCCTGGACCTGAAATTACTCAACAGGTTCATCCTTATTCGGAAGTTTCGCATGGAAACTTTGCGTACGGCCGTCGGTTCCCTTTGGCAGGGGGACTTCATGACGTCCATAGACATCAAGGATGCTGATCTTCATGTTCCCATCTGCCAGGCTCATCAACGTTTTCTTCGATCCGTGATGAAAGATCAGCATTTTCAATTCGTGGCACTTCCGTTTTGGCCTTACCTCGGCTCCAAGAGTGTTCACCAAGGTGCTGGCAGGGGTGATGGCCATTTTCAGATCTCGGGGCATTCGTGTCGTACCTTATTTGGACGATCTTCTCATCATGGCTCCTTCTCTCGATCAATCGGAGACAGACACCAGGATGGTGGTCTCCATGCTGGAAAGCTTTGGTTGGGTGATCAACCTCCCCAAGTCCTCCCTCGCTCCGGCCAGGGTGGTGTCCTTTCTGGGGATGCAGTTGGACTCTCGTCAACACAGGGTGTTTCTCCCCCAGTCCAAAATTCATCTGATTCAGGAGTTGGCTCGGGTCCTTCTTTCCAATCCTCGGCCGTCCATCCGTCTGGGGATGAGGCTGATAGGGTTGATGGTTGCCTCCTTCGAGGCAGTTCCTTTTGCTCAATTTCACACGAGGACGCTTCAGCTTTATCTGTTGGCATCTTGGGACCAGCAGTCTCGGTCGCTGGATCAGCCCTTCCAGTTGTTCTCCCGGGTCCGGCAGTCCCTCCAGTGGTGGTTGGTCTCGGCCAATCTCGTGAAGGGCAGGTCTTTCCTGACCTCTCTTTGGGAAATTGTCATCACGGATGCCAGTCTTTCGGGATGGGGTGGATTCTGGAAGGAGCTTCAGTTCCAGTTGCAGTGGGGACCTCAAGAGGCCCACTTACCCATCAATGTTCTGGAACTGAGAGCCATCCGTCGGGTTCTTGCTCTCCTGACTCAACACGTTCTGGGCCTTCCGGTCCAGGTGCGTTCAGACAATCGAACAGCGGTTGCTTACATCAATCATCAGGGAGGGACTCGCAGTCTGGGTGCTCTGAGAGGTGTCCCTGATCCTGACCTGGGCAGAGGCCCATGTTCCTTGTCTCTCGACAGTATACATTCCAGGAGTGGAGAACCAGGAAGCGGACCGGTTGAGCAGGGGCTCTCCCCGCCGGGGAGAATGGGCTCTCTATCCTCAGGTTTTTCGCTCACTGTGTCTCCGATGGGGGACACCGGAGGTGGACCTGTTTGCCTCTCGTCAAAATCACAGGCTCCCGAACTTCGTGTCGCTCTCCCAGGATCCTCTGGCTATGGCAGTGGACGCCATGTCCCTGAGCTGGAGGGATCTGGGATTTCTATACCCGTTTCCTCCGATACCCATGCTGGGCAGGGTGGTTCGGAAGCTGGCTCTGGAAAGGGTGTCTGCCGTTCTCGTGGCCCCAAGGTGGCCAAGGCGAGTGTGGTTCGCAGACATCGTTCGGCTGGCAATGGACCAGTTCGTTCTGCCTCTTCGGCCCGATCTGCTCACTCAGGGTCGGTTGTGTTACCCCAATTTACCAGCGCTGGTTTTGACGGCCTGGCTGCTGAAACCTCCATCTTGAAGGAGGAGGGTCTTTCTGACTCGGTTGTTAAGACTCTGATCAGTGCCCGGAAGAGGTCTTCTTCTATCATCTACTATAGGACTTGGAAAGCCTATATCGCTTGGTGTGAGATTAGATCTTTTCCTTGTAGGGTCTTTTCGGTTTCCAGGATTCTGGAGTTTTTACAATCTGGGCTGGACTCTGGTCTTCAGCTAAGTACTTTGAAAGGGCAAGTTTCTGCCTTATCTATCTTTTTTCAGAAGCGTTTTGAGCTTCATCCTTTAGTTAAACTTTTTTCCAGGGGGCTACGCATGTGCGGCCTCCCAGGAAACCATTACTCCCGGTTTGGGATTTGAATTTGGTTCTTTCTGCTCTTCAGGCTCCTCCTTTTGAGCCTTTGCAAGATATTGCTTTGCCTACCCTGACTCAGAAGATTGTCTTCTTGGTAGCTATCACTTCGGTCCGGCGTGTCTCGGAGTTGGCGGCCTTGTCCATCCAGGCGCCTTACTTTGAGAGGCATCAGGATAAAGTGGTCTTTCGGTTCAAACCAGACTTTCTTCCTAAGGTTGTTTCTGCTTTTCATTTGAACCAAGATATTCTTCCCTCCTTGTGTCCTAATCCTAAGAATGACAAAGAGAGGGTTTTACATTGTTTGGGTGTAGTACGCTGTGTAAGTACTACTTGATTATCACGTCTACTTTTCGTAAGACGGATGCCTTTTTTTTTTTTGTGCCCTGTGGGCCTAAGAAGGGTTTGGCACCGGCCAAATCTTCCATTAGCAAATAGATACGTCAGGCCGTTATTGCGGCCTATTCTGCTAAGGGGAAAGTTCCCCCTTTTCGTATCACTGCTCATTCTACTCGCGCCGTTGGAGCGTCTTGGGCTTTTCAGCACCAAGCTTCTGTTGAACAAGTTTGTAAGGCCGCCACCTGGTCTTCTGTTCATACTTTTTCTAAGTTTTGCAAAGTTGATGTGCGAACCTCAGCGGATGCTGTTTTTGGCCGCAAAGTGCTGCAGACTGCAGTCATTTAAGTTATGCTTCACCTTGCCTTTGGATACCCATCCCTTGTGGACACTGCTTTTGGATGTCCCAATCGTGAAGAATTTAAAGGTGAAGCGGGGTGTGTGGCACACTGAGAACAATACCATTTTCTGAGTACTCACCTGAAAAATGGATATTGTCAGTGTGCCACACACCCCGCTTCACTCCCACCCTTTTCGGTATCCCGAATCCTTCATATGGTGAAGCTTTTATTTATTTTGAGGTTACCGGTAGATTACTGGTACCTTGTCTTTCTGCTTTTTAAATCACTGGTGATAAATGGGAGGTACCAGGTATATATAGGCCGGAAGGGGGCTCGTTACAAGACTTCCTCTCTGCAACAGCGTCACCTGGCGGTGAGTAACCCAATCGTGAAGATTTTAAAGGTGAAGCGGGGTGTGTGGCACACTGACAATATCCATTTTTCAGGTGAGTATTCACAAAATGGTATTTTTGGTATCCTGGATCCTCTATATGGTGAAGATTTCCTTTATTTTATTTTGAGGTTACCGTTGGATTTCCTGGTACCTTGTCTTACTGCTGTTTGAATTCACTGGGTGTTAAGTGGGAGGTCCCAGGTATATGTAGGCCGGAAGGGGCTCGTTTTCAAGACTTCTTTCTGCAACGTCGCCTCCTGCTGGAGGATAACCCTATCGTCAGAATTAAAGGGGAAGCGGGGTGTGTGACACACTGACAATATCCATTTTACAGGTGAGTACTCACAAAATGGTATTTTTCTGGCCCGCCCTCTCCCTCCTGTCTCCCCCCCTCCTGTCTCCCCCCCTCCTGTCTCTCCCCCCTCCTGTCTCTCCCCCCTCCTGTCTCTCCCCCCTCCTGTCTCTCCCCCCTCCTGTCTCTCCCCCCTCCTGTGTGTCTCCCCCCTCCTGTGTGTCTCCCCCCTCCTGTGTGTCTCCCCCCCTCCTGTGTGTCTCCCCCCCTCCTGTCTCCCCCCCTCCTGTCTCCCCCCCTCCTGTCTCCCCCCCTCCAGTCTCCCCCCCTCCAGTCTCCCCCCCTCCTGTCTCCCCCCTCCTGTCTCCCCTTAAGACACGTGAGTTTTTGCCACTTGTGTTATATATTCTTATGTATATATTTACTCTGTGATTCACTCAATGGTATTTTTCAGTAGCTAGCTCCAGCTCTGTCTAGAGAGACAACACTTTGATTGCACAGGCTGGAGTTTCTTTGTAAATACTCCTGTGCTGAGCTGCCTCACCTACGCTTGTGTGCAAGCCTAACTGCTGCTAAAGCCTTTACTTGTGGCTGGAGCAGCTGGCCTGTTGTCCAGCCTTCTTTGGAGCCTTGACTCTGGATATGCTGGGTTTTGACTACTGATGAAAATCTGTCTTATAGATACACAGATATATGTATTGGTTTTGAGTGATGTGTATGTTTGGCTTATGTCCTCCTGCCCTTATGTTCAGGTTTTGTGTTCCACTTTAAGGTGGACCTGGATTCATGTTACCTGGCTCTATGTGTTAAAGACCAACAACATAGAAACATAGAAGGTTGATGGCAGAAGGAGACCTTATGCTACATGTAGTCTGCCCTTAAATAGTCCTAAAGGATTTAAAAAAAAAAAAAAAATCCTCCCACTTGGGACTTGAAGGGGCATCCCGGGTAGCTTTTAACAGCGTAATTCCCTCTGGTCATTGCGACTACCTTAAAGATCACCATATGGAGGCTTCCCAGAATACCGGGCTTAGGCTCCCCTCGGGGCAGTCCCGGCAGTGTGTGGATTGTGGGGTATCCCTTGTGGGGGATAATGTACTTGTTTGCATACCTTGTGCTCAGCAGGCCATAACGCAGCAGTTGGGGGCCCAGGCCTCTGGGTCTGTGGCCCTGGCCTTTTCTTCTACCCCACCCCGCCTTTTTAGTACCCCAGATGATGTTGTCACAGTTGGAGAGTCGCAATCTGATGTGTGTGCCAGATGGCTAATATTCAGAAAGTTATTTCTAGCTCTGTGGCCAGAAAGGCCTCGGCTTAAAAAAAAAAACTCCCACTTGGGACTTGAAGGGGCATCCCGGGTAGCAATTGCGTGTAACCCAGATATACTTGGCGACTATAATCAATTATAAGTATAATACTAAAGCATCATGTGGAGGCATTTCAGGTTAATTTGACTCATGCCGTCTTGGCAAGTGAGTTGGACCATTGCGACTTGCTTGATTGGTCTGACCCTTCTCAGTTAGAAGAAGGGGAATTATATGAGGATTCAGATGTTTCTGATGAACAGCAATTTGTTGGTACTGAAAGTGAGCAGAGTGAAGAGAGTGTTGTGGTTACCCCAAAAGCTCTTGCCCAGTTATTTGAGGTTTTTGTTATTACTCCTCCTGAAGTAGTCCCTCTCAAGAGAGGGGAATTCTTTGGAGCCTCTAAACCTTGTTTGGGATTTCCAAAACAAAAGCATTTTGATATTATTTTTAAAGAATGGGAGAAGCCTGCGCGGCTTCATGGCATTCCCTTGGGCTGGGACAAAAAATATCCCTTTCCAGCTGATACGGTTAAACGTTGGTCATCACCTCCTGAGGTGGATGCCCCTGTACTTCCTGACTCCACTACACTCAAGGATGGAGAGGACAAACGTATTAATCAAATGGCCTGCCACGCTTTTTCCAGTGTAGGCTCAGCCTTGCGGCCTGTTGGCTTATGTCGGTGGCTATTAGGTCTGTTGTGAGAGACCTAATGAATAACTCAGGGCTTGATCCGGCCTCTGAGGAGTACGCCGCTCTTAAGCGTTGTGAGATGTTAGAACAAAAGATGCATTCTGCTTTAGACGATACTCTGCTCATGTGCAGTAGAACCTCTGCCTTGCTAATCGCCATTCGGCGGTCAGTATGGTTGCGGCAGTGGGCGGCGTATGTTGTAGCCAAGAAATCGCTTACAGCGCTTCCGTTTGTGGGATTGCGCTTATTTGGAGAAAAATTGGGTTTTGGAAGTAGTTTCTTCCGGTTACAAATTCGAGTCCCGGCCTCCTCCCAGATTTTTCATGTCCCGGATGCCGTCAGATTCGGCAATCGCGCAGGGACTGCGGGCAGCAGTAGCGAATCTGTTAAACATGGCTGTCATCTGCCTAGTGCCTCCGGCGGAAAGGGGTTTGGGGTTTTACTCCAACCTATTCACGGTACCCAAGAAGGACTGCTCTGTTCCTATCCTAGACCTAAGGAGACTCAATCAATTTATCCGTTTCAGAAGATTCCGCATGGAGTCTCTGCGATCAACGATCAATGCTCTCCGTCAGGGGGACTTCATTACATCCATAGACATCAAGGATGCTTATTTGCACATTCCTATTTTCCGGGTCACCAGAGGTTTCTCAGGTTCTCGATAGAAGACCAGCATTATCAATTTGTGGCCCTGCCATTCGGCCTTACCTCGGCCCCAAGAGTCTTGAATGGTCTGGAATCTTTGCCTGATTCTGGAATGGTTCTGATTCAGGACTTGATTAGTCTATTCTTGTCCAACCCTCATCAGTCTATCTGTCTAGGGATGAGACTAGTGGGATTGATGGTAGCTGCATTCGAGGTAGTCCCGTTTGCCCAGTTTCACATATGGACCCTTCAGCTCTTCCTCTTGGCAAAGTGGAACAGGTGCCCACTATCATTGAATCAGACTTGTCTATTGTCTCCCCACGTTTTGCAGTCCCTTCAGTGGTGGTTAATATCGCACAACCTCCAGAAGGGCAAGTCATTTCTGACTCCGTGTTGGGAACTGGTTACCAGGGATACCAGCCTGGTGGGCTGGGGGGGCTTCTGGAAGAAGCATCAGTTCCAAGGATTGTGGGGCCTCAGGAGGCTCATTCTCCAATCTATGTATTAGAGCTTCGGGCCATACGTCTTGTTCTACTTCGACTGACACATTTCTTACAGGGTCTGCCAGTTTAGATTCGGTCAGACAACCGAACAGCTGTTGCATACATCAATCACCAGGGAGGGACTCGCAGTTGGGGTGCCCTCCGGGAAGTGTCTCTGATCCTTCATTGAGCAGAGATCAATGTTCCCTGCATATCAGCAGTTTACATTCCGGGGATAGAGAATGTGGAGGTGGACTCCCTGAGCAGGGGATGTTCTCGCCAGGGGGAATGGTCTCTCAATCCAAGGGTCTTTCAGTTCCTCTGTCACAAGTGGGGGACTCCACGGTTGGACCTGTTTGCTTCTCGTCACAATCACAAGCTGCTGGATATGGGATTCCAGATTAGTACTTTGAAAGGGCAAGTCTCTGTCTTGGCTATTTTCTTTCAAAGGTCGTTCGCTCTTCATCCTTTGGTTAAGACCTTTTTCCAAGGAGTCGCGCATGTGCGGCCCCCCAGAAGGCCTATACTTCCTGTTTGGGACCTTAACCTGGTGTTTTCAGCTATGCAGGCCGCTCCCTTTGAGCCTTTGCAGGATATTCCTCTTCCTATTCTTACTCAGAAGGTTGCCTTTTTGGTTGCTATTACTTCTGTCCGCCGAGTTTCTGAACTGGCGGCTTTGTCTATTCTAGCCCCTTATTTTGAGAGGCATCAAGATAAGGTGGTTTTCTGTTTTAAACCAGATTTCTTTCCTAAGGTGGTGTCTGCTTGTCGTTACCAGGTTTAGGACACAAGGAAGGAAGAACTATATCCTGATTTAGGCGGAAAGCAAAGGGTCTTACATTCTTTGGATGTAGTTCGTTGTGTTAAGTATTATTTAGTTACTACCTCGGCCTTCCGCAAGACGGATGCCTTTTTTGTTGTGCCTTCTGGGCCCAAGAAGGGTTTTGCTCCTGCCAAATCTTCCCTTAGTAGGTGGATACGTCAGGCCATCATTGGGGCCTATATGGCTAAGGGGAAGGTTCCCCCTTTTCGTGTCACCGCTCATTCTACTCGTGCTATTGGCGCTTCTTGGGCTTTTCAGCACCAGGCTTCTGTTGAACAAGTTTGCAAGGCTGCAACGTGGTCTTCTGTGCATACTTTTTCTAAGTTTTACAAGGTTGATGTGCGGGCCTCAGCGGATGCTGCTTTTGGCCGCAAAATTCTGCAAACTGCAGTAATTTAAGTTATGCATTATTCCTTGGGGATCCCCACCCATTATAGACACTGCTATTGGATGTCCCAAGTGTCATGTATCTTTGGAAGTGGGGTGTGTGACATACTAGGAATAATACCATTTTGTGAGTACTCACCTGTAAAATGGTTATTACGAGTATGTCACACACCCCACTTCCCCCGCCCTTTGTTCTAGGGATCCTTTATATGGTGATTATTATTGAATATAATTGGCTCTTCCTGGTTCTCACTGCTTTTTAATAAGACTGAGGAATAGTGGGCGGAACTCGGTACTTATGGACCAGGAGGGGCCCCTTTTTCCATGTCATCTCTGCAAGATCGCCCTCTACAGGCCGGTTTCCCAAGTGTCCTGTATCTTTGGAAGTGGGGAGTGTGACATACTCGTAATAACCATTTTACAGGTGAGTACTCACAAAATGGTATTATATGTATGTATAATTGTGTGTGCCTATATGCCTTTTAATTGCTCTGTATGGCTGCTTGGCGATATAGACGCGATAATATATATATATGTATATGTATATGTATATGTATATGTATATGTATGTATATATATATATATATATATATATATATATATATATATATATGTGTGTGTATATATATATATATATATATATATATATATATATATATATATATATATATATATGTATATATATATATGTGTGTATATATATATATATATATATATAATTGTGTATAGATGTAGTCGTATACCTGTTTATGAATATTTCGGCTGTGTGACTGTAATATCTATGCTAGGGCATCCCTTACTATGCTCTGCTCTTATGTGACCTGTTTTGTGGGTTACAGGTGTCCCCGTATAAGTGCATCTTAAGGGGTCTCTCCTGGTCCTGGGGTCCCCAGATATAAATTTTGTCCACCCCTAAAATCCTCCCACCGGGACTTTTAAGGGGCATCCCGGGTTGCTTATGCGTAATTCCCTACGGTCTTGCGACTGACCACAAAAAATCACCATATGGAGGCTCTGCAGGATACCAGGCCCGGGATCCCTTCCGGACAATCCGGGCCATGTGTGGGGTAGGAGAATGTGCTGATCTGTATACCATGCACACAAAATGCCATAACGCGGTAGTCTGGTAACCAGCCTTCTGGGTCGGCTCCTCCCGCTTCATCGCCTTCCCCTCCCCACCTGATCCGTACCCCAAGTGACATTGGTACTAGTGGGGAGTCGCTTTCTCATGTTTGGGCTAGGTTGGCCAGCATAGAGAAAATGATTGCTAGCACGGTGGGCAAGAAGCCCCAGGCTAAAAAGAGAGACAGTTGTCGTCGGCCCAGCCCTTGTGGGACACTGACGATGAATCCGCTGAATTGTCTGATTATTCCCAGCTAGAGGAGGGGGAATTGTATCAGGATTCAGAGGCTGACTATGGTCAGCCTGGGAATTCCAATGTCGGGCAGGCGCTGGGGGATGCCGTTGATACGGCCACTGTGTTGTCACATTTATTGGAGGTGTTGGATATTGTTTCACCTGAGGCGCCCCCTCTTAAGAAGGGGGATTTTTTGGGGGCCTACAAGCCCCGTCTGGAATTCCCTACCCAGGGTCATTTTGATGCGCTGATACTTAGGGAATGGCAGAGGCCCTGTCGGCTCCCTGGTGTGCCTCAGGGATGGGATAAGAAGTATCCCTTTCCGGTGAAGGCGGTCAAGCGCTGGTCTTCTCCTCCCGAGGTTGATGCGCCTGTGTTAGGTTTGACCAACTCTTCTGTAATAAACACCCCTGACGCCTCTTCCCTTAAGGATGGCGAGGACAAGCGCCTTGATCAGATGGCGTGCCACGCATTTGCCAACGTGGGCTCGGCCCTGCGACCGGTTAGTGCATCTGCCATGGTGTCGCTTGCTACCAGGTCTCTTATCAGGGACTGGCTGAATAACGCTCAGCTGGATCCAGCTAACGCTGAGTACTTAAGAAGTGTGAGTTGTTCATAGATTTTGTGATGGCTGCGATGGAAGACTCCATTGTCGTGTGTAGTAGGACGTCAGCCTTGCTGGTGGCCATGCGCAGACTGGTCTGGCTCCGTCAGTGGACAGCGGACGTTGGAGCCAAGAAGTCACTCACAGCTCTCCCCTTCTTGGGGGCGCGGCTATTTGGAGATAAATTGGATGCTGTTGCTAAAGGCGGTAAGTTACCTCAGCGGAAGAAGCGGCACCGTCCCTTTCGGGGGGCGGGCTCATTCACTCCTTCCTTTCGAGGGGCCAGAGCGTCTAGGGGTCTGGCCTTCTCGGGGTTCAGGGGCTCGTCCTGGAACAGAGGCAGAGGTCGGGCACGTCCCGTGGCTGCCTGGGGTGCCAATCCCAAGCCTGCCGTTAAACCGGCTCAGCAATGAAGGGGCGCCCTCACCCGTAAGGGTGGGGGGACGGCTGCGGCTCTTCTTCCGGGTCTGGGCCCGGGAGGTCACAGACAATTGGATCTTGGAAGTGGTCTCCTCCGGGTGCAAACTGGAGTTCGTTTACTGGCCGCCCCCAAGATTCTTAAGGTCTTGGGTGCCCTCGGACCCTCAGGCTGCGCAGGGGCTCCTGTTGGCAGTGAAAAGCCTTCTGGACATGGGGGTTATATGCCCGGTGCCTCCGTTGGAAAGAGGCAAGGGTTTCTACGCCAACCTTTTCATGGTTCCCAAAAGGGAGGGTTCGGTGAGACCCATTCTAGATCTCAAAGTTCTCAACAGGTTTATCGGAGCCAAAAAGTTCCGCATGGAGACTCTGCGCTCGGCTATCAATTCCCTTCGCCAAGGGGATTTTATGACATCCATAGACATCAAGGATGCGTATCTGCATGTTCCAATGTGCCACAGGCACATCAGAGATTCCTCCAGTTTGCGGTGGGGGATCAACATTATCAATTCGTAGCTCTTCCCTTCGGTCTGACCTTGGCACCGAGGGTCTTCACCAAGATTTTGGCGGGCGTAATGGCTCTGCTCAGATCTCAGGGCATTCGCATTGTGCCTTATCTGGACGATCTGTTGATTTCTGCTTCTTCCCTTCAGCAGGCAGAACTGGACACCCTCCAGGTGGTGTCGACCCTGGAGAGATTCGGGTGGGTGATCAACCGCACCAAGTCTTCTCTCTCCCCGTCTCGAGTGATTTCATTTCTGGGCATGAATCTGGATACCAGTCGGGCCAGAGTGTTTCTGCCCCAGACCAAGGTGCAGGGGATCCAGGACCTGATCCATCTTCTTCTGGCCAGCCCTTGTCCCTCTATCCGACAGGGGATGAAACTGGTGGGCCTGATGGTGTCCTCCGAGGCGGTGCCATTTGCACAATTTCACATGAGATCTCTTCAACTTCTCCTATTGACGTATTGGGACAGGTGCCCACAGTCTTTGGATCAACCTTTCAGGATGTCTCCCAGGGTTCGGCCTTCACTTCGGTGGTGGCTGGACTCGAGCAATCTGGTGAAGGGCAGATCTTTTCTGGTCCCTTGTTGGGAGACGGTTACCACGGATGTCAGCCTGTCGGGCTGGGGAGGTAATTGGAAGAGTCATCAGTTCACCGGGGTGTGGGGTCCCCAGGAGGCTCACACCCCCATCAATGTATTGGAGCTCCGAGCCATTCATCTGGTTCTGGCTCGGTTAACCCCACAGTTACGGGGTCTTCCGGTTCAGGTGCGTTCGGACAACCGAACGGCAGTGGCCTACATAAATCACCAAGGAGGGACTCGCAGCAGGAGTGCCCTCAGGGAGGTCTCTCTGATCCTGCAATGGGCAGAGAGCAATGTTCCTTGCCTTTCGGCAGTCTACATTCCAGGGGTGAAGAATACGGAGGTGGATTCCCTGAGCAGGGGTCTCTCAACCCCGAGGTCTTTCTGGATCTTTGCCGCAAGTGGTGGACTCTGGAGGTCGATCTCTTTGCCTCGAGGCACAATCACAAGCTTCCGGCATTTGTGTCTCTTTCTTAGGATCCCCTGGCCTTGGCAGTGGATGCCTTGTCTCTGGCGTGGAAGGACCTGGGTTTTCTGTACCTGTTTCCACCTGTCTCCATGCTGGGCAGGGTAGTTCGCAAACTGGTTCTAGAAGGGGCACCAGCGATTCTGGTGGCTCCAAGGTGGCCAAGAAGGGTTTGGTATGCAGACGTCGTAAGGATGGCCGTAGACCAGTGCCGGCTTCCCTTGATACCGGACATGCTATCCCAGGGTCATCTACTTTACCCCAATTTACAAACGCTGGCTTTGACGGCCTGGCTGCTGAAACCTTCATCTTGAAAGAGGAAGGTTTGTCTGAAGCGGTCGTTCAGACCCCGATTAGGGCTAGGAAGCGGTCCTCCTCTGGCTTTTACTACAGGACCTGGAGGTCCTTTATTGATTGGTGTGAGGCTAGGGCCTTGCCTTGCAGGGTTTTTTCTGTACCTAGGATTTTGGCGTTTCTTCAGCATAATCTGGACCTGGGGTTCCAGCTTAGTACTTTGAAAGGACAGGTTTCGGCCTTATCGGTTTTCTTCCAGAGGTCTTTTGCTTTACACCCGCTGGTTAAGACCTTTTCGAGGGCGCATGTGCAGCCCCCTCGAAAAGCTGTAGTTCCTGTTTGGGATTTGAATTTGGTTCTTTCGGCTCTGCAGGGTGCTCCTTTTGAGCCGCTACATGATATTGCTCTTTCGGTTCACACTCAGAAGGTTGCCTTCTTGGTAGCGATTACCTCGGTTCGGCGTGTCTCTGAGTTGGCGGCTCTGTCGATTCAGGCCCCTTACTTTGAGAGACACCAGGATAAGGTGATTTTTCGTTTTAAACCGGATTTCCTTCCTAAGGTGGTGTCTGCTTTCCACCTCAATAGGGATATTGTTCTCCCTTCCTTGTGTCCTAAGCCTAACAATGACAAGGAGAGGGTTCTGCACAATTTGGACGTTGTTCGCTGTGTGAAGTACTATTTGGTGACGACTTCTTCCTTCCGCAAGACGGATGCTTTTTTCGTTGTGCCCTGCGGGCCCAGGAAAGGTTTGGCACCTGCTAAGTCTACGATTAGCAAATGGATTTGTCAGGCCATCGTTGGGGCCTATTCTGCTAAGGGGAGGACTCCCCCTTTTAGGGCCACTGCCCACTCTACTCGTGCTGTGGGTGCATCGTGGGCTTTTCAGCACCAGGCTTCTGTTGAACAAGTTTGTAAGGCTGCTATTTGGTCTTCTGTTCATACTTTTTCCAAGTTTTACAAGGTTGATGTGCGGGCTTCAGCGGATGCTGTTTTTGGACGCAAGGTTCTGCAAGCTGCAGTGGTTTGAGTTGGTGCATTCTTTACTGTTTCTGGTTCCCACCCATGACACTGCTATTGGATGTCCCAACTGTCAAGAAGTATTGAAGCGGAGTGTATGTCACACTTGGAATAATACCGTTTTGTGATTACTCACCTTTAAAACGGATATTATAAGTGTGACATACACTCTGCTTCACCCACCCTGTTTGGTATTCTGGATCCTTTATATGGTGAACCATTGTTTTTTGTTAGTATTGTTATATTTGGTTCTTCCTGGTCCCTTTACTGCTATCTTACACTGGGGAATTGGTGGGAGGTCCCAGGTAGTTTTGCATTCATCTCTGCAGAAGTTCGCCCTCTACTGGAGAATAACCCCAACTGTCAAGAAGTATTGAAGCGGAGTGTATGTCACACTTATAATATTCGTTTTAAAGGTTAGTTAATTTTGTGAATTACTTTTGTTGTTCCTTTTATCTTTATAGCACTATTGTCACTTTATACATTGCTGCAGATTGGCTTTTATAGGGAGGTAATTTGGCAACAATGTAAAAATAAATCTAAATATTTATTCAAAAAGATAACACAGACATACACAAAAAACACTAAACACAACACATCAGACATATTAAACAGATTAAAAACAGCTGGGCCGTCCCCTTATAAATATAATCTACAAATTGATACCATAATCAATATAATAAGTATAATTGTTGAACGGAGGGCCTCCCAAAAGATTGATAATAGGGCCCTAATAATAATTTTGTGCCGGCACAAAAAGTTAAAAAAAGAAAAATTGTTTAATGATATTCTATAGTCCCTATCGTGCTAAGGAGAGGGACAATGATTCTAACAGTGTCTAGTGCTAACAAATAAGTGAACCATATACACACGTGATCCAATACATAAAAATCAACAAGTTATATAGCAATATATTTACAAATAATCAACCATAGAACCTCTTAGAACAGTCTCATGGTCATAGACAAAGTGCAACCGTGCAAATGAATAAGAGAGATCAAAGTGCAAAAACGGAGAAATTACCATAGTCTAATGGCCAGCACGATCCGTCCAGTAGAAAGGGGGAGAGACCAGCAGGGAATGCCTGCGCACGCGGCTACCCGTTCTTCCAACAACACAAGTTTTCCTCCAGGAGCATTTGTTGCCTACCTCAAAGACTTTAGCATATTGAATTGTGGAATTTTTTTACTTGGTTGGCATTTGCGGACCCGTAGGGTCCAGCCCTGTTGTGCCTTCTGAACTCAGTTGTTGGCACACAGATGGGCCCGCATTGGGAGTAATAATAATAATGGTGTTTTAGGGCTTTATCTATTGTGGGTCCGCAAATGGCAACTGAAACATTGTTGTGGCATTTACTTGTATGTCTCTCGCCCTTTTATAATAACTTCCTCTTGGACTTGTGTAAAAAGGTTGGTAGGATATATTTGGACCCACTGTACCCTGGTGAAAGCCAGGGGCAATACGACCCACCACTAGATAATCATTGCCGCGTTCTCTGTCTTTTGTTATGCCATGGGTTTCAATTATCATTTTTTTATTAAATTGGTAATACATTGGATATATGATATGCAGTAGTTGCAAAAAATTAGTTTTTTATGTGGTATATAGAAATGTACACATCAATCATGGCGGTTTGCTTTTATGTTTTTTCATCTATTTTTCTTTACCTCTTATTTGTATTAGTATTTTGCATTTTTGGGGGATTTGTCCCCCTTTTTTGATTTTTTCCCCCCTTTTTTTAACTTTGTCCCTCTTTTTCTTGTCCCCACCACTGGTTTTCCTTTTCATTCTTTTCACCCTCATTTTCCCTAGCTTCGCCAACTCCCCTCTCATTCCTCCCTTCCCCTCTTCTGCTCACCTCCTGGGTTGGGGCGTGCGGCATGGGAGGAGAGGGGCTCAGGCCCCGGTCTGTGGGGGTGGAGGCTTTGTCACTTCCGGTCCAGCGGACTAGAGTGCCGAGCATTCAGGTTCTCTGAGACCTGAGGTTGGGAAGAGCAAGGTTGAGGGTGAGCATATAAGGGCAAATGTTTTTTTTATTCCCCTCACCCAGCAGAAGCGGCACGGTTAGCCGCATGCGTAGGTGTTCCCTACTGGTCTCTCCCCCTTTGGCCCCTTCGGCCGCTGCTGCTCCTCGGCTTCTGTTAGCAGCGTCGCTGTTGTGGCTGCACACTGTAGCCGCCGCCGCACTCTTTGCTGCCATTAGCCTTCTGTGGGCCACCTCTTGCGGATAGCGTCCCACTTGAAACTTGCTAAATCAGCAGAAATCACTATAAATAGTATGCAAAGAACTGGTATTTCTAATGGGTGAGGGATTGTGAGCTGTGTCTGAAGATACAGCACTGTGCTTAAAATGTTTGTGAGCAGTAAATTGCTGCCCATACGACTTCTGTCAGGCATGACAGGCCTGCCAATTTTTTTTTTACAAAATGCATCGGGCCTGACAGAATTGTGTGCAATAAGTATCTGTTAACAAAGATTTCAAGCACAGTGCTGTATCTTCAGACACACAGGTCACAACACATCATAAGTGCCAGTTCTTCGCATACCGTTAATGACCCAGAAATTTTCATGACTTTCAAGTGGAAAAAAGTTGTGAAGCTATTTATTTTAAATTATATTGGGGAAATGTTTTTCCAAGGTATGTAATATAAGAACATAAGCCTTTTTCAGGGGTTTCAAATGATACTTGCTTTAAGCTTTAGATTGTATGAATGGCGTGATTTTACAGATTTAAATTCCTGTAATTATAGACCCTTCATAGAAAAGGTTTACTGTTAACAACCTTCGTACTTTAGCATTTTCAATTCTACTTTTTCAGGATATCACAAAGAAAAACCATACACAACAGATGAAAAGGTGAAAGGTTTCATAAAGTGGATGAAAACTCAAAATGAAGCCGATGTCAAGAGAACAGTCACGATTGGTGGCTATCATCCATACCCACAAACGCCTGCAACTTTTGCCAAGTACTGTAGTGATAACAAAGGTTGGTTCTCTAATTGCTAATTTTTAGAAGCACTTATAATTCTACTGGAAATACATTTAGTATTTAGGAAAAAAATTATGGGAGGTTCTCAAGCTTAATAAAAGCGGCAAACGGCACACTAGCAATGCAATGAGGTACATTAGTCTTTTAATGTATATTTATGCTATAAAATGTGTACATAAACAGCCAATGACACTTGGTAAAGAGGTTTTAAGGCAGAACAAAACCCTGGAATTTGACTTTCTCAGGAAAAACTCACCTCCCCACGCTCCAATGGCACATGCATGGACTTTAGTCCAATGAGAGCTGCCTGAAATTACATGGGCAGACTGCGTTCACTTGAATGGAAGCACGTGCTGCTGCATCCCCGCCTGAGCGTGAGTTCCTGTCCCCGCCTATTTGAATGGTAAATGTAAACAAGAAGAGCCGCCTGCCTAATGATGTAGTCATAGCAGGCGGCTCTCATTGGACGGAGCTTGCGCATGCTCAGTTGGGACTGGGGCAGGTGAGTTTTTATGTGCATCCTGGGGGGTTTTACACAGCGGGGCATCCTGATTCGGGAGGCCCGGGAAAAAGCCAGCTGCCGGCCCTGTGGTCTTTTAGATTCCCGGCACGACAGCTGCTGGGTTTTGTTCCGCTTTGAAGGTTGTGTAGTTAGTCCTATCTAAATGCCATGTGTTTTTTCCTTTAGTTATGTTCTTTATTTGGTAAGTACAGTTGCTAATTTATGATTAAGATTTTAATTAAGATTTTTTTTTTTGTACAGTAGAAAAAGTTTTATCAACAGTTGGTGAACTAAGGACTTTGATTGACCAACTACATTACAGGGAACGACGCCGAGTTGCTATCCAAGGTATTATTGCTGCTTGTAGATTTGTTGATCATGATGCAGCAGAAGCCTCTGACATCCATTCGGTATGTAGATATAGGAATGTTTAATACAGTACTTAAATGGCTGTGTGTGTGTATATGTATTTTATTTATTGCCTATAACCACCCAAAAATATGGCATAGTGCATATATATTATTTTTTTACGGGACAATGGAAAACATCTGCTCCCCCCCCCCCCCCCCAACCTACTGATCCAATAGCAATATAAGGCATAAACAACACAAATGAATGCAGCCTAGAGTGTGAGCAAAATAGACTTTCACTGCTGCACATTCCTGTATTCAGGATTTATATTAGTTGGAGCTCAGAGAATAACACAAGACCAGCAATAGAGCGCTTTGCTTGAATGATTCTTTATGAAAATGGAGGGCATTATATACAAAGGTGGCTTTAGAAGAATCACTTTATTTTTTAAGCTGAACAAAACCCAGGAATTTGACTTTCCTGGGGTTTGTTCCGTGCCCCCAGGGTATCCGCTGTGTGAAACCGCCCTGTTGACCCAGTAAAACTCGCCTTGGTTCTACAGCGCAGGCTCTTGTCCAGTCAGGGCCCATTTGCGAGTTTACATCCTTCTGCAAAGGGCTCCCATTACCTTCAATATGGAGCATGCGCTGCCGCATCCGTGTCGGCATGCAGGCTTCCCATTGTAAACTAAATCAGCTTGGACAAGATCCCACACATACGCGGATTCTGCGGATGGCCTGGAATCCTTTTTAGATTCCTGACTGGCTGCTTGGTAGCTTTTGTGTAACAAACTGTATACTGACCAGACAGACGCAAGGTTACAGAAATGGTATGCATAGTTAGCTTGTACTAAGCAATTCATGTAAAATGCTGCATGTAGCCTATAATAAATTCCTTTTTCCACAACAAATAACCCACATTTGTGGGCATTCGTAGGTTGTCCCCCTAAACACAGTAGCATTTGTTGCCAGTTAGAATGGCAAGGAAAAGCAAACATTGGTGTGTAGGGCTGTTTTGGGGAGGGGGGGGGGTGATGGTAAACACCCCACTCAAGAAAGGCTATGGCGCTAACCTGTTGGTAACAAAAAAAACTGAGCCTTTGCTGAGTGGAAGAAAATGTTTAATGCGCTAGTGCCTCCACCCAGAATATGGCCCTTGCACTAATAGGGAACACCTTTCTGGGAAATAGATCAAGTAGCTTAAGCAAAACAATACATTTGGAGCAGAGGGCCTACTGCTCCCAGCAACCATTTACCCAAGTCACTCACTGACACAATCAAGTATAACAATACTATGACCTTTATGTAGTAATGGTTAACTTGGTAATAGAAAATGAATCATTCACAGTATAACAAAGCTGAGTCTTTAGTTAGTCTGTGCGCATATACCTGGGTATATATATTTTATAGCTAAATCCCTACAGGAGAAAGTCTGTACAGGATGAAAGCTGCAGGGGCCCCTGATCTTGACTCAAAGAGATGATTCACTCTTGACACGCAGGAGTCAATAAACAGACATGCAGCGCAGCTGAAGCTCTCCACAGGGCACACAGCAGCTGGACACACAAGTCAGCAGGCAAAAGGCAATGAAGAAGTTCAGGAGCAGCTACAGACGATCCCCCCCATGCGGCACCATCAGCTGGACATGCAGGTGAACAGTTTAGTAGTCTGAGAAGTGAACCAGGCTTACCTGTGAGGCTGTATATGTTGGTTGCAGCAGCACAGCTCCTGGCAGCAAGCCGTGTGCTCAGTTCTCCTAGTGTGCAGGAAGTCTGTCTGTATATATAGTCTTTGATACCTCCAGCTAGGGGCTGTGATCTAGAGAGTGAGTGTGATCTATGATCTCCAGCAGGCATGTAATGTTCCAGTTGCAACTGTGCACTTCCCTACAGGTGTTTAGCTGGAGACACATGACCTCACTTTATATTCTCAGTGTGTCACACACCCCGCTTCCCCTTTAATTCTTACGATCGGGTTACTCCACCAGCAGGTGGCGACGTTGCAGAGAGAAGTCTTGAAAACGAGCCCCTTCCCTCCACAGAAGAAAATGAGAGCCTCACATGGATGCTCTGCCTCCTACATCAGGGATCCAGTCCCGCGTTTTGGACTTATCTCTGTATTTTGGGTTGAGTCCCGCTCTCAACATGGACACTTTGATAGGAAGGATGCAAAGATCCCAAGATCCATGACCTGACAAGGATCATAGAGCGACTTGAGGAGCTGGAGGCGACAGCATGACAATACTAACCTCATGTATCTTCTTCTCTTCTTTCAGGAGCCCTTGTCCCCAATTGTGGCTCATTTCAGTCTTTATTCCTTGGCTCATGCCCCTCTTATATTATATTAGAGCATATAATGCATTTATCCAATTCAATCCAGTCTCGATTGATGGCCCAGCTTCAGTGTATATAATGTTAGCCCTTATGACTAATAGATATCAATAGGTATTAGTGTATTGTTAGATTTAGTTATTACATGCATAGCAGAAGTTAAATGTTGTAGCTTTTTGTAGTGTAATTAGTTTTTATTGGTATACGTTGTAATCAATCATCTGCCCTGTTTTGAATGCCCCGGGGTGTCCCCTGAGTACAGGGATAGTCAGAGTGGATGGCCAGGGATTTGTTTGGAGACACAGATGGCTGCCTGCAATTGGCAGCAGGCCTATGACAGCCTTGACATTTGCATACTCCGGAGCCTGTGCCGTCTGCCGGAGGGTGGCGCGCGCGCGCGTTTCTCGTCATGCGCACTGTGCGCACTCCGGGCTGCGCCGCACTGGATTGACGGTGGAGCGGTGGAGTGGCACGGCAGCGCGTTTTAGCGGGAGCGGGAGGCCGCCTGAGCCGGCGGGATGACACGGGCAGCCGGTAACCTCTAATTTCTGATCCCTGCAACTTGATAGCATGTTGACATGCTTGATGAATGAGCGTCACTTTTGCCCACACACCAAGTGGAGCCATCTGTGTCTGCACACACATACTTCCGCCCTTAGTTCATTCTGGCGAGAAATCCCTTCAGTACTGGGCAGGACACCAGATATGGGACTATTTAAAGGGGGGCAGATGGACACAAACCACACTCTGAGGAAGTGGCAGATTGGAGTTGCCACGCAACGCGTCAGTGGTGGTGACATGCTAGACATTGGAGTAGGACTCGTATATTGAACATGCGGTAATGTAGATTGATCTTTGCTCTCATTGATATTCAACAACGTTTGTGATTGTGATTCTGTTTGGCTGACATTTTGGCAGGCTTATATTGCATATGCCCTGGAGCTTCATTCCTTTTTTGCACTTGCACTTTCAGCACCTGCACTTTTATGCACTTAGCACTTTCCTTTATACTGACTCTATTGAGCATTGATACTCATCTGTTTCTCTATATGGACATATCTATAGCAGACACTTTCTTTCTTTTTTGACTTTATATGCACTATAATAGTGTCACTTGCACAATTCTTATGAAACTCCTGGGCATAAATAAATTTGACCTTCTATTCTTTGGGCTATAATATGGCCCTTTATTAACAACTAATATGTATTTGCTTAAATTTGTAATAGGTTATATATCAGTAGGATTACAACTTAATTAGTCCAATATCTCCATTTCTAGCAACTTTGTTTTTAATTGTTTTTATGTTTGGATGTTTAGATTTATAGAGAATAAAGCTTTGGGATAATATTTCATACATTTGTTTTGATGGTTCTGTTGAGCGGCTATATGTGTGGACCCTTGGGTCTGAGCTGGTAGGCCCTTCCTTTAAACATCCGGCCTATATATACCTGGGACCTCCCACTTAACACCCAGTGTTTTTCTCTCTGCAAAATGCGACAAGACAGAAGAAAGAAGTCTCCTGCTTGCAGGTAGCCGGGGTCAAACCCCGGCACCCCCTTTTGGTCTATTTCTGCCCAGTTCAATTGTTTACATGCCTAGATGGTTAAAGGAAGCCTCCCAGCCCAGGCTGCTGGCTGGGCAACGGTAGATGGCACTAGGTGCCTAGGAGCTTATCTCCTCCTCTCGACCCCTTGGCCATCTTCTCCCGCTCGGTCCCTTCTCCCATCGCTGGGGGGGGGGGGGGGGGGGGGGGTTTGCACGGGGTGTCTCTTACTCTTATGTGTGTGTGTGTGTGGGAGCGCTGGCAGACGCAGGGTCAGCGCCGCGGTGTGCGGGCGCGTGGCCTGAGCTGCTGGGGCTCTTTCTCTCTACTTGTATTTTTAAAACTGCCCCCTGAGGGCGTCTGGGGCGCCCGGTTGCACTGGGGCGCCCGGTTGTTACTAGAATCCTGGGGGCGGGGCTGCGTTCTCTGTCGGCCCTCACTCTGACTCACTGGCGAGGGGCGTGGCCGGAGCGCGTCGCTCGCTGAGCCCGGGCCCGCCTCACTTCCTCTGTCTCATCACGGAGACAGGTGCTGGGGCTGAGCTGGGGAAGGTGCGTGTCCAGGAGTGCGGTGTCTGTCTTTAGCAGCAGTAAGAGGTAGCGGTCCCCACCTCGCGCACGGGGGGCCGTCATTTGAGCTGTAGTCTTACATTGTGCTTGTGTTTGTGGGTTTCCCTGGCACTTTAGCATAACTGCTGGAGGCACTTATTGCTTGATATATTTATATATACATATATATTTGTATTCATGATGTATATACTGCTTATATATGGTTTACCATTATTTTGTTTAATGTATGGGTGTGATGCATGCTGGCTAATTTTCCTGGGGGACTGACTGTGGTCTCTTTTCCCCTACAGATCCTGGGATCCCCTCACTGCAGTCGCTCTCCCGGTTCTGATATACCTGGCTAGTCTTAGTCTCCAAATTGGGATTTTTCCTAGGTTTAAATAAAAAAAAAAATCCTCCTACTCCCGGGACTTTAATTATAAAGGGGCATCCCGGGTTGCTTAATGCGTAAAACCCTGGGTTGTTGCGAATACCATAATTTCACCATATGGAGGCTTCCGACGTTACCGGAAATGGCTCTTGGGGCTATCCAGGCTGTGTGGGGGTTGTGGGGCTCCGCTCCCAGGCGATGTCCTATTATGCGTTCCATGTGCAAAGCAGAATATTGCGCGCCAGTCCGGCACTCCGGCTTCTGGCTCCTCGCAACTTTCGTCATCTCCTACCCCCCCCCCCACCCTATTCCGGACCCCGCGTGACATTGTCAAAGGTGGGGATTCGCAATCCGAGGTGTGTGCGCGATTGGCCAACCTCGAGAAGATAATTTCCGCCACGGTAGCTCAGAAGGCTACGGCGAAGCGGAAGCACCTTTCCCCGGCAGCGCCTGTTCCGGAGGATGAGGTGTTTGAATTATTGGATTGGTCCGATTGTCCCCCTGATGAGGAGGGTGAACTCCTTGAGGAGTCGGATGAGCCCGCAGACCAGCAAGTGGTTGGCACTGCTGGCGATCAGGCTGTGGGGGTGTCCCTTGACACTCCTTCCATTTTGGCTCAAATGTTTGAAATTTTGGCTTTGGATCCGCCTGTGGTGGTCCCCCCGCCAAAGGGTGAGTTGTTTGATGTGCCCCAGCCGCGGTTGGTGTTTCCCAGGCAACAACACTTTGTGAGGGTTGTCCTTAAGGAATGGGAATCACCCACGTGCCTGGCGGGAATTCCTCCTAGTTGGGATAAACGTTATCCCTTTCCGGAGGATTTGGTGAAGCTTTGGTCGGTTCCCCCTGACGTCGATGCCCCTGTGTTAGGGCTGTCGAACACGGCTGTGTTGCACTCCCCTGACACTACTACCATTAAAGATGGTGAGGATCGTCGGATTGATCAATTGGCTCGCCATGGTTTTATCGGTGCTGGATCGGCACTGCGGCCGGTGTGTGCTTCGGGGCTTCTTCTGATGGCAGTTAGGTCCATTATTAAGGATCTGTACGCAGGTCTTGATCCCGCTTGTGATGAGTTTAGTTCTCTCAAGCAGTGTGAGTCGTTTATTTCCTTTGTCATGACCGCTCAGGATGATGCACTTACGATGAGTAGCAGGACAGCGGCACTGCTGGTTGCTATTCGTTGGTCAGTGTGGCTGCGCCAATGGACGGCGGACTTTAACTCTAAGAGGGCGCTTACAGCGCTACCTTTTGTAGGTTTGCGCCTGTTTGGCGATAAATTGGATTCAGTTACCAAGGGTGGTAAATTGCCTCCACGCAAGAGGCCTCGTCGCTCCTTTCAGGGGGCGACTTCCTTTAGTCCCTCCTTTCAGGGAGTCAGAGCGGGCAGAGGGGCTTCCTTTCCCGCTACCAGGGGTGCAGGTTGGACCCAGGGGAGGGGCCGTGGCCGTCCCGGTCAGTCCTGGGGCGCAAAGCCCAAGCCTGCTGGTAAGCCCGCTCAGCAATGAGGGGGTGCCCTCACCCGTGCGGGTGGGGGGACGACTGCGACACTTCTCCCTGGTTTGGGACCAGGAGGTTCCGGACAGATGGATCCAGGAGGTGGTGTCGTCCGGTTACAAGCTGGAGTTCGAGTCTTTCCCTCCTTCACGGTTTTTCTGGTCTCGGGTGCCCACCGATCCTTTGGCCGCGCAGGGGCTCCTGGCGTCGGTAAGGAATCTTCTGGAAATGGCGGTCATCCGGCCGGTGGGCCTCGGTTTTTACTCCAATCTTTTCACAGTCCCCAAGTCCCCACAGTCGGTTCGCCCCGTCCTGGATCTGAAGTTCCTCAACAGGTTCACATTCGCATGGAAACTCTGCGGTCGGCCATCGGTTCTCTTCGGCAGGGGGACTTCATGACGTCCATAGACATCAAGGATGCTTACCTTCATGTTCCCTTCTGCCAGGCTCATCAACGTTTTCTTCGGTTCGTGATGAAGGATCTGCATTTTCAATTCGTGGCACTTCCGTTTGGCCTTACCTCGGCTCCAAGAGTGTTCACCAAGGTGCTGGCAGGGGTGATGGCCATTCTCAGATCTTGGGGCATTCGTGTCGTACCTTATCTGGACGACCATCATGGCTCCTTCTCTCAATCAAACAGAGACAGACACCAGGACGGTGGTCTCCACGCTGGAAAGCTTCGGTTGGGTGATCAACTTTCCCAAGTCCTCCCTCGCTCCGGCCAGGGTGGTGTCTGGGAATGCGGTTGGATTGTTGTCAACACAGGGTGTTTCTGCCTCAGTCCAAGATTCGTCTGATTCAGGAGTTGGCTCGGGTCCTTCTTTCCAATCCTCGACCGTCCATCCATTTGGGGATGAGACTGGTAGGGTTGATGGTTGCCTCGTTCGAGGCAGTTCCTTTTGCTCAATTTCACACAAGGACGCTTCAGCTTCATCTGTTGGCGTCTTGGGACCGGCGACCACGGTCGTTGGATCGGCCCTTCCAGTTGTCCTCCCGGGTCCGCCAGTCCCTTCAATGGTGGTTGGTCTCGACCAATCTCTTGAGGGGCAGGTCTTTCCTGACTCCTCTTTGGGAAATTGTCACCATGGACGCCAGTCTTTCGGGATGGGGGGGATTCAGGAAGGATCTTCAGTTTCAGGGGCAGTGGGGACCTCGAGAGGCCCACTTGCCCATCAATGTTCTGGAACTGAGAGCCATCCGTCTGGTTCTTGTTCTTTTGACTCAACATGTTCTGGGCCTTCCGGTTCAGGTTCGCTCGGACAATCGAACAGCGGTTGCTTACATCAATCATCAGGGAGGGACTCGCAGTCTGGGTGCCCTCAGAGAGGTGTCCCTGATCCTGACCTGGGTGGAGGCCCGTGTGCCTTGTCTCTCGGCACTTTACATTCCGGGTGTGGAAAACAGGAAAGCGGATCTGTTGAGCAGGTGCTCTTCCCGTCTGGGAGAATGGGCTCTCCATCCTCAAGTCTTTCGGTCGCTGTGTCTCCGATGGGGGACACCGGAGGTGGACCCGTTTGCCTCTCGTCACAATTGCAGGCTCCCGACCTTCGTGTCGCTCTCCCAGGATCCTCTGGCTCTGGCGGTGGACGCCATGTCCCTGAGCTGGGGGGATCTGGGTTTTCTGTACCTGTTTCCTCTGATTCCCATGCTGGGCAGGGTGATACGGAAGCTAGCTCTGGAAAGGGTGTCCGCCATTCTCGTGGCTCCAAGGTGGCCAAGGCGGGTATGATTCGCAGACATCGTTCGGCTGGCAGTGGATCAGTTCGTTCTGCCTCTTCGGCCCGATCTGCTCACTCGGGGTCGGCTGTGTTACCCCAATTTACCAACGCTGGGTTTGACGGCTTGGCTGCTGAAACCTCCATCTTGAAGGAGGAGGGTCTTTCTGACTCGGTTGTTAAGACTCTGATCGGTGCCAGGAAGAGGTCTTCTTCTATCATCTACTATAGGACTTGGAAAGCCTATATCGCTTGGTGTGAGGTTAGATCTTTGCCTTGTAGGGTCTTTTCGGTTTCCAGGATTCTGGAATTTTTGCAATCAGGGCTGGACTCTGGTCTTCAGCTGAGTACTTTGAAAGGGCAGGTTTCTGCCTTATCTATCTTTTTTCAGAAGCGTTTTGCGCTTCATCCTTTGGTTAAAACCTTTTTCCAGGGGGTTATGCATGTGCGGCCTCCCAGGAAACCATTACTCCCTGTTTGGGACTTAAACTTGGTTCTTTTTGCTCTTCAGGCTCCTCCCTTTGAGCCCTTGCAGGATATTGCTCGGTCTACCTTGACTCAGAAGACTGCCTTCTTGGTAGCTATCACTTCGGTTCGGCGTGTCTCGGAGTTGGCGGCCTTGTCGATTCAGGCGCCCTACTTTGAGAGGCATCAGGACAAGGTGGTCTTTCGTTTCAAACCGGACTTTCTTCCTAAGGTTGTTTCTGCTTTTCATTTGAATCAGGATATTGTTCTTCCCTCCTTGTGTCCTAAGCCTAAGAATGACAAGGAGAGGGTTTTGCATTGTTTGGATGTAGTACGCTGTGTTAAGTACTATTTGATTACTACTTCTCCTTTTCGTAAGACTGATAACTTTTTTGTTGTGCCCTGTGGGCCTAGGAAGGGTTTGGCTCCGGCCAAATCTTCCATTAGCAAATGGATACGTCAGGCCATTATTGGGGCCTATTCTGCTAAGGGGGAAAGTTCCCCCTTTTCGTATCTCTGCTCATTCTACTCACGCCGTTGGAGCGTCTTGGGCTTTTCAGCACCAAGCTTCTGTTGAACAAGTTTGCAAGGCTGCTACTTGGTCTTCTGTTCATACTTTTTCTAAGTTTTACAAGGTTGATGTGCGGGCCTCAGCGGATGCTGTGTTTGGCCGCAAGGTTCTGCAGACTGCAGTCATTTAAGTTATGCTTCATTTTGCCTTCGGATACCCATCCCTTGTGGACACTGCTTTTGGATGTCCCGATCGTAAAAAGGGGAAGCGGGGTGTGTGACACACTGAGAATAATACCATTTTGTGAGTACTCACCTGTAAAATAGATATTGTCAGTGTGTCACACACCCCGCTTCACCCGCCCTTTTTGGTATCCTGGATCCTTTATATGGTGAAGCTTTTCTTTATTTTTTTGAGGTTACCATTGGATTTCCTGGTACCTTGTCTTTCTGCTTTTGAATTCACTGGGTGTTAAGTGGGAGGTCCCAGGTATATTAAGGCCGGAAGGGGCTCGTTTTCAAGACTTCTCTCTGCAACGTCGCCACCTGCTGGTGGAGTAACCCGATCGTAAGAATTAAAGGGAAGCGGGGTGTGTGACACACTGACAATATCCATTTTACAGGTGAGTACTCACAAAATGGTATTTTCCTAGACAGGTCTCAATAATCGTCCTGTTTATAATCCTAATCTAGATCAGGTCCATACTAATGCTTAGTTTAACTACAGTGTATAATATTAATAGCAAGACTAAAATCCACCAATGGTTTTGTAGGTTAGTTAGTTTATTGGTCACCTACACAATCATACACCATATTATGCAGTGAAATGTTTCTCATGACTGTTCCAAAACTTTTATCAATTAAGAAACATAATGATGGTACAAGGGGCACAACCTGAAACTAGTTGGTGGAAAGATCAGCAAGGTCAAAAATGCACCCCCCTCTTATACTTGTGTAGCTGGGGATCCCTCGGCATATGTGCGGCTGTATTCCTGCTTTACTTCTGAGGAGCTCACTGACACCAGGCATTTCTGAATGGCTGGCTTGGGTACACGAAGGTGCAGTCAGTGGTATGCGTGCTCTAGTCAGAAATTCTAGACGATCGGATGCCTGGTCTTCTAGGAAATTATAAATGGAGCATAAGCGCTGATGGTTGGAGAGGCGCCTATGCACTCCCTGGTGTTCCTCTTTAAAACTAACGCTGTCCATGTGGTCACAGGACCATGAAGGGTAGTCTAGCAGCTGGCTGCTCCTCTGCAGCTGTACCTGCACCAACTGTTCAGATGTGACCGCAATGGTGAGGTAAATAAACAAGGCAATCTGGGGAAATTTACTACGAGGGGTATCCCAAAATGACATGGCACAGGGAATCCTGGAATCATTTAATTCCTCTTTAAAAGATTATCATTTTCTGAATTACCCATGTATGCATCCAAAAGTGGGATAAAAAAAGCAATCCGACTGTAAGTGACTGGGCAGTACAGCACTAAAATGTACACCCAGAATGTAAGATGATCTGCCAACTGGCACAATTTAGTTGTCCTGCCACTCTCCCCTGGCCCAAAGGCGGTGGGGGGATTACAACATAAGAAAATAAGAACCCCCCCCCCCCAAACATTCACCTGAATCGTGCGCCATTTGCCTGGGCCTGTACGGCTGCCGCACAGACTGTGCACAGGGTGTTCCTACTTGCCCTTTTGCCTGTATTGGCGGGTAAGAGTGCTTTGCGTTTCACGCTTCCTCTCCAAGATGGCATTGGACATGACCTGGAGCACTTGCCGATCACATTAAGAATCCCAGGTATTCTTAGTATATAGTACGTCCTGCTCCAGATAAGAATAATTACACTTGGGTATTACTCCGCCAGATGGCTCTGGACTGCAGAGACCGTGAAATTGGCTCCTCCCGGACCCTCAAATACTCAGGGACCTCCCACAAATCCCCAGAATTTCTCTGCAGTCTGGACTGCGAAGGACAAGAAGATGGCTCTCTCTTCTCGCAGGTGAGGGGGGGCTATTAGCCTGCGGCCCTGTAGGACTATTCCCACCCGTTCCATTTTTAAATGTGCCTCCCAGCCTTGGCTGCTCCACAGCAATCCCCCACCAAAGGGTAGGCGGTATAGGCATATGGTGAGCCTTTATGGGATGCCCCCCTTCCGCCCTATTGCCCCTGTCTATCGGTGGGCCCTCTGTAAAGTGGCCGCTGCCCTCCCTCGCTCCCCCTTGTAGTTCTCGGGGGGGGGGGGGGGGGCCTTGGTGTTTTCACTGTATTATGTGCTTCTTGTTGGTGTCAGTCTCCGCGCTGACTTGGTTGCACTGGTTCCATTTTAAAAATGCCGCCGCGCGCTTCCACTGTGTTCCGCGGTTGGCGGTGGCATTGCCTCAGGTGGTGGTGCGCGGTCATTGGCTGCTCGTCACGTGTGCTGCTTCGCGCTCTTCGGGGGGGGCGGGGCCCCTCGAGGTATACCCGGCGCCATTTTTTCTCTGGATTCGGCTGCTGCGTGGCTGGCATCTACCTACCGCGGTCCGTGAGTGCCCTCGCGGGCAGCTTTATTTACCCTATGTCCTTATACATGTCACTTATGGGGTTCTCTTCGCTTATGTCTTTCAGGCGGGTTTCTCCCGGCTATTTAGTTATTAAACTTGTGAGGCCTAGTGTTTAAATTACCACTTCCCTAGCGGGTTATTGGGGCATCCCGGGTTGCTTTTATAGCGTGAATCCCTATCGGCCTATTGTGCCGCTATAATCCCCATACGGAGGCGTCTCAGGATAATGTGCTCGGGGTTCCTTCGGGACGAGCCCGGCTGTGTGGGGTGTCCCCTACTAGTGCTGACAATGTGCGGGTCTGTATACCTTGTGCCCAGCAGGTGCTTGCGCTGCAGCCTGGTTTACCAGTAGCTGGCCCTGCGCCACGTATGGCTTCACCTACTCCCCCAAGCTTAAATTTTACTCCTATTGAGTTGCATACCAGTGGGGATTCTCGGCCTGATGTGTCTTCCAGACTGGCTAGTGTTGAGAAGTTGATTGCTAATACCTTGGCGCGAAAGGCATCTGCTAAGAAGCTGCACTTGACGCCTGATGTCACTCTTTTCCCTATGGAGGATGATGAGTTCTTGGAGCTGTCCGGTTATACCCCCTTGGAATAAGGGGAGTTATTCTCTGACTCTGAGTCACCTGATGAGAGGACCAGGGGTCATGATGATTCTGGCTCTGACCCCTGGGCCCCAGATGATACTGATAGGCTGTTGGCTCAGATCTTTGAGATACTGTCTATCTCCCCCCCCCCCCCCCCCCCCGGTTGCGGCCCCCAGGCAGCAGGGGGAATTGTTTCATACGGCTAAGCCACGTTTTGAGTTTCCTGAGCAAGCCCATTTTAATAACCTCGTGCTCAAGGAATGGGAGCATCCCAGCCAGCTCCCCGGAGTCCCTAAGAGTTGGGATAAGAGGTATCCCTTTCCTGCTAATGTGGTGAAGCGTTGGTCATCCCCTCCAGAGGTGGATGCCCCGGTCCTAGGGTTATCTAACACTTCTGTCATGCATTCCCCTGACTCTACTTCGCTGCGGGATAGTGAGGACCGGCGTATTGATCAGCTGGCGTCCCATGCCTTTGCCTGTGTGGGGACGGCGCTGCGCCCGGTCTGTGCCTCTGCCATTACAGCTGTGGCTATTAGGACCCTGCTTAGAGGTGTCTTAGAGGGTGCTCCTGATGATGTGTCTAGTGAGGAGTTGAATGCACTCTCTCGTTGTGAGGTCTTTGTGACTTATGTCCTCTCTGCCTTGGATGATACCATTAAAATGTGTGGCAGAGCCTCTGCCCTAGTGGTGGCTATACGCTGCTCGGTTTGGCTGCGCCAGTGGGCTGCTGACAACGCTGCCAAGAAAGCTCTCGCTGGTTTTCCCTTCAAAGGACTACGCCTGTTTGGGGACCGCATGGACCTGTTTGCTAAGGGAGGCAGGTTACTCCAGCGCAGGCGGCAGTCTCTGCCCTTTCGGGGCCAGGGCTCCTTTTCTTCCCCCTACCGTGGAGCCAGACAGGGGAGGGGGGTATCCCTTACTGGGGCCCGAGGAGATTTCTGGGGCAGGGGACGTGGATGCCCTGGGGCTCCAAGCCCAAGTCTTCTCCCAAGCCCCCTCAGGCATGAAGGGGCGCCCTCACCCATCCGGATGGGGGGACGGCTTTAACATTTTGCTCACGTCTCCGTTTACAAGATAGTTTGCTGCCTGCCCCCCCCCCCCCCCCAAGGTTCATCAGATCCCGGATGTCTCAGGACCCCATGTCAGCTCAGGCTCTGATTCTGGCAGTGCAAAGCCTTTTGGAGCTGGGGGTCATCTGTCAGGTCCCCTTACGAGAAAGGGCCAAGGGGCTCTATTCCCACCTTTTCATCGTGCCCAAAAGAGATGGTTCAGTCAGGCCCATCCTGGACTTGAAGATCCTCAACAAATTTGTCAGGTGCAGGCGCTTTCGCATGGAAACATTGCGCTCTATCAGTTACCTGCGTCCAGGGGATTTCATGACCTCTGTGGACATCAAGGATGCTTACCTTCATATTCCTGTTTTTCCAGGTCATCAAAGGTTCCTCAGGTTCGCTCTGGAGGATCAGCACTACCAATTCGTGGCATTGCCCTTCGGTCTCACGTCAGCTCCCAGAGTGTTCACCAAGGTGCTGGCAGGGGTGATGGCTCTGCTCAGGGCATTCGCGTGCTGCCCTATTTGGACGACATTCTCATCACTTCTCAGTCCCTCCAACAGGCAGAGCTGGATACTCGGCGAGTAGTGTCCACACTGAGTCATTTGGCTGGATGATCAACCATCCCAAGTCTTCCCTGTCTCCCTCCTTGGTGACACCCTTCCTGGGAATGAATCTGGATACAGTTCAGGCAAGGATTTTTATTCCACAGCAGAAGGTGGACAGTCTACTGGTGCAGGTTCAGTCGCTGCTCTCTTGCCCTCATCCCTCCATCAGGCAGGGAATGCAGCTGGTGGGCCTGATGGTGGCGTGCTTCGAGGCGGTTCCTTATGCACAGTTTCACATGAGGCCTCTGCAACTCCACCTCTTGTCAGTATGGGACAAGGATCCGGCGTCCCTGGACCAGGTCCTTGTTCTGTCCCCCCTAGCCAGGCGGTCCCTCTCGTGGTGGCTGGACTCCAGGAACCTGTTGGCGGGCAGATCCTTTCTGGCCCCCTGCTGGGAGACGGTCACCACGGATGCCAGTCCGACAGGTTGGGGGGGCTTCTGGAAGTCCCTGCAGTTCCAAGGACGGTGAGGCCCTCAGGAGGCCCACACACCCATCAACATTCTGGAACTAAGGGCGATCAGGTTGGTGCTGGCTCACTTGACCCACCACCTTCGGGGTTGGCCTGTTCAGGTAAGCTCGGAGAACCAGACAACGGTTGCCTACATCATCAGGGGGGGACCCGGAGCAAGAGGGCCCTCCAGGAAGTGTCTCTGATCCTGTCCTGGGTGGAGGACAATATTCCCTGCATCTCAGCTGTGTACATTCCAGGGGTGGAGAATCTGCAGGCAGACTCCCTGAGCAGGGGGACCTCTCGCCTGGGAGAATGGTCCCTCTGCAACAGGGTGTTTCAATCTCTGTGTCTGGGGCCAACCAGATGTGGATCTGTTTGCGTCCCGTCACAACCACAAGCTCCCGAACTTTGTCTCCCTGTCCCAGGACCCTCTGGCCTTGGCAACAGATGCTCTAGCAATATCATGGCGGGATTTTCAGCTCCTGTATGCCTTTCCCCCATTCCCCCTGTTGGGCAGGGTTCTGCGCAAGATAGCTCAGGAGGGGGTACCAGCTATCCTGGTGGCTCCCAGGTGGCCAAGAAGAGTGGTTCGCAGACGTGGTGCAGCTGGCAGTAGATCAGTACGCTCTGCCCAGGGTGCCAGACCTGCTCACTCAGGGTCATCTACGCCATCCCAATTTACAAACTCTGGCTTTGACGGCCAGGCTGCTGAAACCTCCATCTTGATGGAAAAGGGTCTGTCTGCCTCTGTTGTTGACCACGATAAAGGCTAGGAAAAAATCTTCTTTCTCCATTTACTATAGGGTTTGGCATGCCTACATTGACTGGTGTGAGGCTAAGTCTCTTCCCTGTCTTGTGTTCTCTAGTCCCAGAATCCTGGAGTTCCTGCAGCATGGATTGGAGCTGGGGCTCCAACTCAGTACTCTGAAGGGTCATGTCTCTGCCCTGGCTGTTTTCTTCCAGAGGTCCTTTGCCCAGCATTCTCTGATCAGGACCTTTTTCCAGTGTGCGTCCCCCAGGTAAGCCTATGTTGCCTGTTTGGGATTTGAACTTGGTCTTGTCTGCTTTGCAGGGTGCTCCCTTTGAACCTGTGCAGGATGCGGCCCTGGCCATTCTTACTCTCAAGGTTGTCTTTTTGGTGGCTATCACCTCTGTTAATCGTGTTTCTGAGTTGGCGGCACTTTCCATCCAGCCCCCCTACTTTGAGAGACACCAGGACAAGGTGGTGTTTCGCTTTAAGCCAGATTTTATGCCTAAGGTCGTGTTTGCCTTTCATCTGAATCAGGACATTGTTCTTCCTTCCTTGTGCTCTAATCCTAGTAACGCTAAGGAGAGGGTTTTGCATTCCTTGGATGTGGTTAGGTGCCTGAAGTACTATCTGGTGGCTACTGCACCATGAAAACTGATGCTCTTTTTGTGGTCCCTCCTGGTCCTAGGAAGGGTTTGGCTCCGGCTAAATCTACTATCAGCAAATGAATCCATCAGGCTTTGATTCAGGCCTATTCTGCTAAGGGGAAGAATCCTCCCTTCCGCCTTGCTGCTCATTCCACTCGTGCTATTGGGGCCTCTTGGTCTTTTCAGCACCAGGCTTCTGTTGAACAAGTTTGCAAGGCCGCTACTTGGTCTTCTGTTCATACTTTGGCTGCAAGGTTCTGCAGGCGGCAGTGGTCTGACCTCTCTGTTACCTTTGGGGATCCCTCCCTACTTTATGGGCACTATTGGATGTCCCAAGTGTAATGATTCTTATCTGGAGCAGGACGTACTGTATACTAAGAATAATACAATTCTGTGATTACCTGTAGAATTGATATTATGAGTATACAGTACGTCCTGTTCCACCCCACCCTTGGTTTTGCATTATCTTTGGATCCTCTGTATGGTGATTGTTATCATTGTTTATGGTTATTGGCTGGTTCTGTTATCTTTCTCCCGGCTTCTCGTTCACTGCTTTTCAATGCTTGGGATTTGTGGGAGGTCCCTGGGTATTTGAGGGGCCGGGAGGAGCCAATTTCGCGGTCTCTGCAGTCCCGCGCCATCTGGTGGAGTAATACCCAAGTGTAATGATTCTTATCTGGAGCAGGACGTACTGTATACTCATAATATCAGTTCTACAGGTGAGTAATCACAGAATTGTATTTTTGTGCTGCTTTAAAGGGCCATTCTAAGCAAAGGTTTAAATTGGAGGCTTTCCCCATGATGGCTGTCAGGGGCGGCGTTTTTCATGCCGCACTTTGCATTCCTTGATAAACTTTCTCCTTTTGGTTGATTCCTCTTTCTCAGTCCCCTCACGTTCTCAGTGCCTGGATATTGCCTTAAAATTTCTGTATGTTTCAGGCATTGTAACTAAGAGGCTTGAAGAAACCCCAGTATAAGGGACAGGGGAGATTGGAGAACACATTATCTATCACCACTAGAATACCCTGCTGCTGCATTAAAAATGAGGGCCTTAGATTGAAAGAACATAAAATATATTTATGATTAATGTTTCTAAACGTCCTATGAAAGATACATAATTTATACCAATTTTCTTTTTGTACAACTTTTTCCAACTCTAGTCAAAACCAGCTCTGACTCCACTGCCCTGCTTAAACGTTTTAGGCGTGTATAAAATAGGAAGGATTTGGCCTTTGGAAGTCCAAGAGATCTCCAAATCTAGAAACGGAGTCCAGTCATTGCTATTTATATATTTAACAAATTCCCTCAGAATGGTCTCTGTACCTGTTCAGAAGGAAATTATATTGTCTCTCAACCAGAGCCAGGGAAGAATCTGGTCCAGGCACACCGACAGACAATATGTACTTCAGATGTATTTTTCCTATCTATCTAGGTGTATGATAAGGCACATGTCCCCAATGCCATATCCTGTACCTGATGGAGTATCTGTCAACAAATAGGTACTTTTAAAAACAAATATAAGTGTAAGAACACATATGTATTCCTGCGTGTTACATCTAACAGAAATTATCATTCTTACTCTTGTAAAGAAACAAAAGTGAGAATAACCACTATCCTATATGGAAACTTGGAATCCTTTTTTTCCCCCCTCTTGCTAGAATGAAGAGCTGGACTCTTTGATACCTGAGGTGGCATGTCATGGAAACGCTGGGCAAGAAAATCTAGCTCTTGGTGAATCGCAGAGTAGTGCAGCAGATGAAATCGTGTCAGCCCTTTTTGTTAGCAATGCTGAGAATGCTCTACCTCCTAGTGAACCCAGTAATGTGACTGAGGTCAAAAGAAGGAAGACAGAATCTGAAGCACAAGAAAAGTAGGTAGTCTATTGCTAATTTTATCATGCATAGTCTATTGCTAATTTTGTAACGCATATAAATCCTGTTTTACCCATATATTCAATTTATTTTGAATTTGACACTTGAGCACTAGCTTAACCCCTGTGCTACCGATGCACCAGTGTGCTGTGCTACCAATGCCACAACCCTACTTTATTCCTTGAGTGACAACATGGAGGCATGGCTCCGTGTTACCATCTGCAGGGCGCATCAGAAGTTTGCTGTAGGAGTGAACACTTTTGGTTAGTTGCTTTATTTGCCTGGCTACGCGTCCTAAGTTTTTATATAAAGGTATTGGTCCTGGTACTACTCGGGAAGCCGGGTTTCAGCATTATGCCTTATCTGGATCACATAATGATGAAAACACCAATTAACTTGCTGGTAATGAAATTTCCGGTAGTCCTCCCGGACGGCCCAGCCAAGTACCTCCTCCAACCTAAAACGGAAACACAGACTGAACATGATTAAATACCCCTGCACTTCCTCCTCCACCTCAGTGTTTTTTAGGAGGAATCCCAGAAGTAACTTGCATAAATACAGATAATATATACTTAGCCTGGGCAGGAAGTAGGACGCCGTCCTGGAGGACTACCAAAAATTCCATTACCGGTAAGCTAATTGGGGTTTTCCCAAAACCTCCTCCAGGAAGGCCCAGCCGCTGATTGAGAAATCATACAAGTGTCCTACCTTGGGGATGGGAAATCTGTAGAATCCAGCTGGTTTCCTGGGAGGAAACACAAAACACTGAGGTCCAGGGTGAAGGGGCGGGGTATTTAGTCATGTCAGTTTGTGTTTCTGGTTAAGGTGGGAGGGGCTACTTGGCTGGGCCGTCCTGGAGGATGTTTTGGGAAAACTTAATTACCTCAAGACAGAGCGTGTTTGGTAAATAACAAGAATGCTCTGGAACACCACCAAACATATTTAGGTCAGTCCAGGATGAACCCCTTTCTGTTACTTACTTTTGGTGTATGAGGAAAGATGGTTAAATTTGCCCAGTTTCAAACATTATCAGGGTTTTACAGCTGGCCAAGTAGAGAAGGTGCCATGCACACATTATGTACTCCGTTGAGGAATGCCCTGCTTTTGTGACTTTGATGTGTTCTGCTTTAATTAGTTGGCGTTTTCTTCTTGTTTAGAACAGGTTCCTGACTACTATAATAATCTGACAGTCAGGAAATTATGTTGCAGGACTGTAGTGAAGGACCCGTTTTTCCTAGGATGGGTAACTTTCAATGTCTTTGAACTAAGAGTATTCCTCTTGTCTGTGGCCTTGAGTGGATATCTGCTGCACACCTGTGGCCATTATGTGGTTGGGATCCTGTAGTGTGAAGTCCTTTTCACATGTATTTTTGCTCTGTGTGTGGATGGGATGAATCTTGATCCATGGTCCAGAATTTCCAGGGAGGGTTTTATTGCGATTTGAAGAGGACAGTTGCAGTGTTGCAGGCTGCGTGACCGATATTGGCATTAATTTGTTTACCGTTCTTCCTAGGTCTCTTGTATAAATAAAAGCCATTGTAAATGCATCCCGCCTTTAATGTATTTTCCCCAGGTATCCTCCAGGATGGCTTAGCCACCACTTCCTTTTCTGGACAGGAAACACAAAACTGTGAGGGTATTAGTCCTGCCCCTTCTCCTCGGCCCTCAGTGTCCGTTTCTCCTCTCCAGGCAAAGTGATGAAATATATAAAATTTTTTGCTGCTGGGCCCAGAACCCTCATTGGGTCTTTCATGCCCCCCCCCCCCCAAGTCGTCATCAAGAAGTACCACCCCCAGAGGTACTTCCCACCATGGAAGCCTCTGGGTTTGCTCCCTTGGAGCTTACTGCTCTTTGGCAGCTCCACCTCGGTCTCATAACCCAGGATTGGTGGAGAGATTAGTCCGCATAGAAAGCCACTATTTATATTCTATGGTTCCTCTTAGAGCCTCCAGTCTTAAAGCGGTCCTTCACTCTGAATAAGAGTCTATCTTATACATTTCCCACACCCTGCACATACAGATTGGTCACATTAAAAATCGTCCTACCTGCATCTACTGCAGGTTATGAGCCTTTAAACATCCAAGATGGCGGCTCATGGACGTCAGGCAGCCTGCAAACAGGAATTGCCTTCTGACTGTGCTGCTCTGCATTATGGGACTGCTGACCTTCTCCTGACCCCAGCTCTGCTCAGAGCAAAGCACAGCTATAACTAGCCCCCTGTACTTTATCCCACTCTCTTCTCCTCAGTTTGTGTGATGCTTCAGAGTCAAGATGGCGGTGCCCGTATCCTAAAGTCCTGTATAGAGTTGCAGCACGGTGGGGGAAAGAAAAGTGACTAAAAACTTAAAATATATTAATTTTAGATGCTGGGGAATCATTTTCTAAGGGTTTGAGCTTTTTTAATAAATCACGGTGAAGGTCCGGTTTAAGGACTTTGAAAGCGACAGAGAAACGGAAATATTTGGTTTCCGGGGAGTCTTCTGATTGTGAGGAGGAGGATATTTATGCTGCCATAGAATCTCAGGAAGATTTTTTTAGAGGGAGAACTCTCATCCATAGGTAAGAGAGTAATTTGGTTTCAGGGTCGTCTGAACTGGGGTCTTCTCTGTTAAAGTGGGCCAAAACCCAGGAAATTCACTATCCTGGATTTTGGTCCTTGTCCCTTCCTGTGGGGAATCCCCCAGGTCATCCGAACAAACTCAACTCAAAATCAACTCAACTTCCCGGTGCTACAACGCATGCGCGGCCACTGGTCCAAACAGCGTGCTCTGAACCACTCTAGTGCCTTCATCCAGGAGCTCGTCTAATAGGAGCGGATCCCACCACACTTACGGTTGCATCCCCTGCTACCCTCTAACAGGGAGTGTGCCAGCCATTCACAAATGCCCTGCACAGACCCTGCTAGAGGGATAGCGGGGATGCGGCCGCTGCTTGTGCATGTGAAGGGCAACCTGGGTGGTTTCACAGAGCGGGATATCCCGATTCTGGATGCCACAGGGGGAAGGATACAACGGCTTGGGAATCCTATAGATTCCCGGGCCGATCTCCGTGGGTTTTGGCCCACTTTAAGGAGCAGATGGATAGTCTATTGTCTCTTTTAGAGATTCTGGATAATCCAGTTCCTAAGAGAAGGAGGAGGGATCCATACAAACCAGAAAAACAGGAGCAACTTTCCCAAGCAGTCTAATTTTACCAGACTTATCCAAAAGGAATCGGAAAATCCAGACAAGCTCCCCACCATTTCATGTAACAGATGCTTGATACGGGAGATCATTTTTTCAGGGCTACAAGGTCAAATTGGGGGCCAGATTGTTGAGGGTATCCTGAAATGCGTGAAAAGCAGAAGCATTGAGATCTGCCGTAGCTCACCTGTTGCAGCTAGGAGTAGTTTGGCATATTTCCTTTTCAGAGAGGTCTCTGGTTCTACTCCAATTTGTTCCTTATCCCCAAGAGGGACAATTGTGTGCAGCCAGTATTAGACCTCAAGGGCCTCTACCGTTTTGTCTGTCTTCGGGGGTTTTTGCTTGGTGTCTTTAATATCCGAAACAGCAACACTTCAGCCGGGGGATTTTATGACCACAGTGGATATAAAGGATGCCTACCTACATATTCCTATATTCCAAGGCCATCAAAAATATATGCTCTTTGCAGTAGAAGTCCTACACCTTCAGTTTGTGGCTCTGCCTTTTGGCCTGTCTTCAGCTTCAGGGGTGTAAAATTGTGGTGTTTACTATAATTTGGCCAAATTCCAACCCACTGTTGGCCACCATTAACTGCACACTTTCCTTATGTAGGCGAATTTACGGCGCTGGCACACGTAAATGTTCATTTTGTTTTCTTTCTTTTTTTTTTTGTTTTCCTTTTTTTAGAAGTGCTTTTGTGAAACGCGCTGCTGTGGACACAAACCTCTTCATACAAAAAAACTCATTTCCTGAAGGTAATGTAACTGTACCAAATGTAGTTATTAATGCTGTTCATGCACATTTCATATTTTTCCTATACTTAGATCCTCTCGGTTTAAACGAATAAGAATTCAAAATTTCTTAATTACAGTGTTCTTACCTGTTAATATTATTTCTCTTTTGGCTATTTTCTGTTCTCAATTTCTGTCATAAGATGAACATTAGCCTTGTTGGTTGCCCTGGAGTCTAGAAGACTGGGGCATCCTGATTTTAGGGGGGGGATTTTCACAATCTCTGGTTTTGTTTCTCCCGAATCGTGATGCCTCAGGGAGTGTGAAATCCCCCCCCCCCCCCCCGATTGGCCAATTTACTCACCTCCTCAGCATGCCCACAGCACATGCACAGATTCTCCTTCAGTAGGCAGCTAATACCCCATTCAGATTTGCTAAGCCACTCTGTAAAGTGGCTTAGTAAAGAAATGTGTCATGGTCTGTGGGATTGCCAGGGAAGAGGGTATACTAAGTCAGTGTTTCTCAACCCTGTCCTCAAGTACCTCCAATGGGTCATGCTTTATGGATCTCCATACAGGGCAGCGGTATAGTGCTGCTGAATTATGAATTAATTTACCTGTGTCCAGGCGTGAATATCCACAAAACATGGCCTGTAGGGGGTACTTGATTAAAAAACAATGGAAGACCCCCCTATAAGTGTGTATATATGCATATATAGGCACTGCCCCTTATTAGTGTTAAGGAGCGCCCAGCTAACCTCAACGCATAAATGACACATACAAAAAATACCACAACTGGTTAAATGCTGGGCTGGCCAATAATATACAAGCAGGATTAGCCAAAAACACACTTTTTAATGACAAAATTGTGGCACAAAATAGATGCATATGAAAAACAAGACTTAGATAGACACAACAATATAAAACCGCAATTGCGCATTAAAATAAAAGAACAAAGGAATAGGGGCCCCTGCCAGGCCGACCTGGACTCCACACACACACACCCGCACGCACTCAGCTCACACCAAAAAATGCTGGCCAGCACAAAACAAAGGGGCCGAAATCTATCCTCTATGGCAGCCTGAAATTGACCCACCAACCGGACATCATGGCCATCATACCGAGGTGCAGCTTTTGTCCAGTGTATGAAAGTCCAAATACTTGTGGCTGGCAATTGTTGCACTGATTGATTAAAGGCTCAATACTTAGAGCACTTAAAGATAATATTGTTTCAGCTGGACACATGGGTCATAAATACTTAGAAACTCAGCAGACCATCAGCATTATATTTGCAAACGCAGTGGAATCCAAATGTTAACTGCTATACAACGACGCAGGTGCTTGTACCTGGGTGCTCTTAGATTAATTAGGAAGCGCTCTCTTTTGAGGACCGGAATATATACAACACAGTCCCGGCTGGGTGCTAGAGTCAAAGCCCAAGTATACAAATATCAGGGGGCACAGCGGCCCGTCACTAAGCTTGAAGATCTCACCACTCCCGGTTAACAGGATCCTTGCAGCCGATAGCGTGTCTGTTTCAAGGCTACTTGCAGATGCGGCCATTCGGTGAGCGTGCGTGGTGGGCATGGTGAGGGGCCCTGACCGACAGCTGTTTCGCTCCCGCTCGGGAGCTTCGTCAGGGTGGGAGGGACTAGCTCTGTTGAGCTATCTATATAGGCAGTACACATTAGGAAGTGGCCAATCGCTTTCGTGCGCACGCAGCTGCGCAGTGCTCATATGAAGATCCACGCTTTCCTCTAGTTCCGGATTCACATCACATGACCATATGTTAATTCCTTCACTTTGCACATGCGCGATAGACCTCACGCAGCCACTCGCAGCCCGCACAATCTATTAACTCTTTCAGTACTGGCCGACAGCAAGGCCAATATTCACATGATTCTTACTGGCCACGCTATTTTTCACAAGTTCTGCTCATAGCAAATTTAATATCCTCCCCAGTTTCTTGAATATTCTGGGTTTTAGTGATAAGGTTAGCAAGGCATCTCGTATCCAGCAACAAAATAAAATAAATAGCATATCCTAAACAATCACAAAAGGGACCAAGCAACCAGGTAAAGGTTACCTAAACCTATAGAAACAGGTACTGATCCTATCCACTAAATAAATAGGCAAGCCAGGTGCAACTCAAAACCTACTAAGCACTCCTATCCAAGGCTATATACAAATATGTGCACCTATATACATCTACAGCCAACTAACAAACCCAAAGGTGAAAGACCCATCACCAAATAAAAGCAAGAAAGGAAAAGAAAGAGAACCAAAGGCCATTAGGAAAAAGGCTAATAGGTCCAATAAATAAACAGAAAATATATTCACAGGGCACATGTAATATATATACTATGTGAACCCATTCTACCAAAAGCTATACAAAACCTCAGGACCTACTTTCATAGCCAAATAGCCACAAATTCTTCTACTCTCAGCCGGGGTTAGAGAGAG
Organism: Gastrophryne carolinensis; assembly: GCA_027917425.1. Lineage (NCBI taxonomy): Eukaryota > Metazoa > Chordata > Amphibia > Anura > Microhylidae > Gastrophryne > Gastrophryne carolinensis. The sequence goes on along the minus strand of CM051235.1, from coordinate 100,526,850 downwards.
GCTTTTAAACCCATATCCGTGTTCAAGCCCAACGGGTTTTTCACCTTTGGGTGCCCAGCCGGGACTGTGTTGTATATATTCCGGTCCTCAAAAGAGAGCCCTTCCTAATTAATCTAAGAGCGCCCAGGTACAAGCACCTGCATTGTTGTATAGCAGTTAACATTTGGATTCCACTGCGTTTGCAAATATAATGCTGATGGTCTGCTGAGTTTCTAAGTATTTATGACCCATGTGTCCAGCTGAAACAATATTATCTTTAAGTGCTCTAAGTATTGAGCCTTTAAAGTGGACCGTCACCCATGGGTGATCGGCCCGGGAATCTATAAGATTCCCGGGCCGATCACCCCCCTCACATCCCGATCTCGGATGTCCCGCGGTGAGGGACCCCCCCCCCCCCCCCCCCAAAACCCCCAAAGAACTCACCTGATCGCCTCGCCGCGCGCTCCTCTAGCCGTGCGCGCGCCCGCGCCGGCCGTTTGGGTGCCCCCCTGAAGTGGACCAAAACCCAGGATAGTCAAAATCCTGGGTGTTGGTCCACTTTAATCAATCAGTGCAACAATTTCCAGCCACAAGTATTTGGACTTTCATACACTGGACAAAAGCTGCACCTCGGTATGATGGCCATGATGTCCGGTTGGTGGGTCAATTTCAGGCTGCCATAGAGGATAGATTTCTGCCCCTTTGTTTTGTGCTGGCCAGCATTTTTTGGTGTGAGCTGAGTGCGTGCGTGTGTGTGTGTGGAGTCCAGGTCGGCCTGGCAGGGGCCCCTATTCCTTTGTTCTTGTATTTTAATGCGCAATTGCGGTTTTATATTGTTGTGTGTATCTAAGTCTTGTTTTTCATATGCATCTATTTTGTGCCACAATTTTGTCATTAAATAGTGTGTTTTTGGCTAATCCTGCTTGTATATTATTGGCCAGCCCAGCATTTAACCAGTTGTGGTATTTTTTGTATGTGTGGTTCCAGAATCCCAGCAGGCTGCTTTATGCTCCCAGAGGCCACTCTGCCCAACCAAACATCTGAACACATTTAAAGTAATCTGGCATTTCTCCTCCACTTCAGGCCATCAGAATAATTCAGACTCGCGACCGAAGGGTGTGGACTGCGAGTGTGTGTTGTGAGCTCCTCGGTTTTTTTTTTTTTGGCCCTTATATCCCTCTGATCTGGATAGACCCACAATGCCTCCTCAGCTATGCTGTATGAGGATCAGGATGCTAAGGGTAAGCGCCCGGGTCTTGGGGGGCTTGGGGGTGTCACTTTTTTTTTTTTTAGAAAAGTCGGTCACTCCCGGCTGCAATTCTGCTTTATGGAAGTCAGCCGCTTATAGGGGACCCAGGGAAAGAATATTTCCTTTTGTATTGCCTGTCTCACAAAGTATACAGCACGTCCTGTTCCAGAATATTCCATACTCCTGGGTAATACATTCACAAGATGGTGCTGGACTGCAGAAAACAGCTTGTGGCTCCTCCCGGCCCTATATAAGTCAGGGACCTCCCACAAAATCCCCAGTTCTTTCTGCAGTCTGGACTGTGGAGATAGAAGATAGATCTCCGTGGCGCAGGTGAGCGGGGCTTATATGCCTGCGGCCCTGCAAGACTATTTCCACCCGCTCTGTCTCATTTACTGCCTCCCAGCCTCGGCTGTTAAGGTTCGGGTGAAGGTAGGTTAGCAAGCACCAATGGTACTGAGGAGCTAGGCTCCTACCGCAGTCCCTGCTCTAACAGGGTAGGCGGTTTAGGCTAATGTTGAGCCTTTTTGGGATGCCCCCACTGCCTCATGGGTTTTGCCAGATTATTCTGTGCAGTTAAACCCTATTCACATATATATTCCAAGTATGTCACACACCCCGCTTCCAAGATTAATAAGCAGGAGGCCTGCTATCCGGGCTGGCCCCGCTGATGGCCTGGGGCTCGGCCATTGTATTCTCTTCTCTGTGGGGAGGGGGCGGGGCCGCAAGCTCGGCGTGCTGCTGCGGCCCGCTCTTTTCTCATTGGCGCTGGTGGAGGTTCCCAGCCAATGGCTGGGATCCGCGGTTCCTCTCCAGTACAGGAGGGGGCGGGGTCTCGCACGATCCGCACCGGCCCGCCCCCTTCTCTTCCTGGATGCTTCTGCTGAGGCAGCTTCTCCGTTCCGTCGCCATTTTGCTGATCAAGTGTGGGTGCCCTGCGGGGCCCGTTTTTTTTTTCTTCGCACATGTGCCTTGTATGCCTTCTGTTAGATGTATACCTTGCTTAGGTGGCATATTTTGGTGTGACTGTTTTGAGGATGTGTGCTCTTATTATGATTTTTGTCTTCCAGGAGGATCGCCTTCATTATAGTTAAAAAGGGGGTCCTCCCGGTCCTTAGGTCCCTCCCTAAATTTAAAGGGGCTTTACAAATCCTCCCACTAACGGACGTTAAGGGGCATCCCGTGTAGCTTACTAGCGTAATTCCTACCTTAAAAAATCACCAGATGGAGGCTTCTCAGGATACCGGGCTGCCTTCGGGGCTACCCTGGCAGTGTGTGGGTTTTGGGGCATCCCTTGCGGGGGATAATGTGCTGGTTTGCATTACATGTGCACAGCAGGCCATTGCGCGGCAGTCGGGGTCCCATGCGTCTGGGTCAGCGCCGCCGGCCTCATCACCTACACCCCCACGACTGATTCTGACCCCAAGTGACGCTGTCATTAGTGGGGAGTCGCACTCTGATGTCTGTGCTAGATTGGCCAACATTGAGAAATTGATTGCTAGCTCTGCGGCCAGAAAGGCCCCGGCTAAGAGAAGGCATTTGTCACCGGCTGCGCCGGGCTTGGATTTCGAGGATTGTGATTTCTTTGACTGGTCTGATTATTCCCCACTGGAAGAAGGGGAATTGTTTTCAGAATCTGATGGCTCTGAGGATCAGCAGTTTTTGGATGCTGATGCTGGGAAGGAGCGTGGGGATACTGTTCATACCCCCATGCTTCTGGCCCATATTTTTGAGGTGCTGGCTATTTCTCCTCCTGCGGAGGCCCCTCCGCAAAAGGGGGAATTTTTTGGACCGCTAAGCCTCGCCTAGAGTTCCCAAATCAGAAGCATTTTGACAATTTGATTCTTAAAGAATGGGAAAAGCCCAGCCGGCTTCCCGGTGTTCCTCAAGGATGGGATAGGAAGTATCCCTTTCCGGTGGACATGGTGAAGCGCTGGTCGTCACCTCCTGAGGTCGATGCTCCGGTTCTGGGTTTGTCCAACACATCCGTTGTGCACTCGCCAGACGCCACATTGCTGAAGGATAGTGAGGACCGACGTCTTGATCAAATGGCGTCTTATGCCTTTGCCAGCGTATGTTCGGCCTTGCGTCCTGTTTGTGTTTCAGCTCTCATGGCCGTGGCTACCAGGTCTGTAATTAGGGGCCTGTTAAATGGTCCCCAGCTTAACCCTGCCAGTGATGAATTTGCTGCGCTTAGGCGGTGTGAATTGTTCATGACCTTTGTCTTATTAGCCTTGGAGGACACCATATGCATGTGTAGTAGAACCTCGGCGTGGAGGAAAGTTACCACAACGTAAGAAGCAGCGCCGCTCCTTCCACAGGCTCCTTTAATCCTTCCTTTCGTGGCTCTCGACCAAGCAGAGGAGTTGCTTACTCAGCATTCAGAGGTGATTCCTGGGGCAGAGGACGTGCCCTTCCCGGAACTGCCTGGGGTTACAAACCCAAGACAGCTGCTAAACCCTCTCAGCAATGTGGGGGCGCCCTCACCCTCGCGGGTGGGGGGACGGCTACGGCACTTCGCCCAGGTGTGGACCCGGGAGGTCACAGACAATTGGATCCTGGAAGTGGAACAAGCTGGAGTTCGAGTACCGGCCTCCTCCCAGATTCCTCAGGTCTCGGGTTCCTTCGGACCCCCCCGGGCCACACAGGGCCTTTTGTTGGCAGTACAAAATCTGCTGGACTTGGACGTCATCTGCCCGGTGCCCTTCTCAGAGAGAGTCCATAGACATCAAGGACGCTTACCTTCATGTGCCTATCTTCCCAGGACACCAGAGGTTTCTCAGGTTTGTGGTGGAAGATCAGCACTATCAGTTTTTGGCTCTTCCCTTCGGGCTGACCTCGGCACCAAGGGTGTTAACCAAGGTGCTGGCGGGTATAATGGCCCTTTTAACTACAAATAGTAGCACACCTACAATTATGTTTGATGCTGAAAAAAGTTAATACATTTATTCATCTATATACAGTAGTTTGGGTCCGCATGAGGGTACACATGAAGGTAAATATATACAACAAGGAGAAGGAGACCCTAATAATTTTAACACACCGTGATTATATACACTATATACAAAGTTCTGTGTAGATCAGATCCGAATAGTAAGTAAGGTCTGCTGGTTTTGGTAGTTCCTCATAAAGAGATCGTTATTCGGATGAAGAAGCAGGTAATTGATTTGTAGAGTTAAGTAGAATGTTTACATGATTTTTGAGCGTGGTGAAAAAAGTTCCTTTCTAGGATTTGCAAGAGATTTTTTCAATACCTGATAAGCATGTGTGGAGGCACTTATGCAAGGAATTGCAGCTTTGAAGAGTCCGCACTGGGTTAATGGCTGATGCAAGAAGCAAGTCTGGTGTCCTTTCTGCCTGTCGCTGACACGTGTTTCGGGGTCAATCCATCATCAGAGCGTTTGCAGAGGAGAGCAGTAGTGATGCCAGGAGCGGTGCCTAACAACAGCTGTACGGTCAGCTGTTTAAATGCGCCTATTGCGCGCGAATTCCCCCGGGCCGGCCCTTGTGACGTAGCGGTGAAGCGAACGTTGTTCGCGTCACTGTACGTCACTTCCGGGGGTGCGCGTCCCGACCCGGCGCCAACCATCTCTCGGCCGGCACAAGTGCCAGCCGTAAGATGGCGGCGCGCGGGGCGCGCACCACTCGGAATACGAAGCGGAACTCTGTAAGGTGAGTAAGGAACGTATGATGCAGGGGGAAATCATCCAAAGGGAATCTGCCTAAGGAGAGAAGAAAAAAGGAAATGTTTTAAAGACACCAAAATAAAGCTTGCACAATTGCATAACATTTAACCATTTAACCATAGCCGCCATTATGTGTTACATGATTTATATCCTCATATGAAGGATATTAATGATTTATGCATAAAAATAGCACAAAAATGGCTGGGTGAAGAGCACCTTAGGGACAACAACTTACAGGACGCCATTCAACATTGAAAAGTACGGGACTATAGTATACCGTGACCAAAAGATGTCACTCACTAGAAACTGGTCCTGTGTTGCCGTAATCGGCTATATTGCCTAGAGGAGATTGAAGTAGCTACAAAGTGTAGCAGGTGGGTAAATAAAACTGCTGCTGGACGGCAATCCAGAGATCAGTTAAATGTTCTGGTTAAGGCATCCGTAATGTAACTAACCCCAGGGATTTGCCTACCATTTATGTCCAAGGTAGAATTAAGAAAATATTAAGGGAATATTACCTTTCATATAGTATCCAGTGGGCATAGGATTGAGGCCACTAGTATGGGGGATAGTTGCTTGAATGAACATTTTGCTAGTGGGTCAAAGAGAGAAAAGAACGGTTATTCACATCTTAGTTGCAGATCGTGTTCATATGGTTCAGAGTTTGAACAGGTCATACAAATGGGGATAGGTCACTTTCCTCATTCATACCTATTGGAATTTTTGTATTAAGTTCGTAAATCCAGTGGAGCTCGCGTCTGGACAGCCTGTTGGAAATATCGCCCCCCCTCTTATGGGGTGTTACCTTCTCAATCACCAGAAATCGCAACTGCGATACCTGGTGATTGGCCTCCGCAAAATGTCTAGCTACGGGGGAGGTGAAGTCATAGCGCCGTATGTTACTCCGATGTTCGCTAATTCTATTTTTCACTGGTCTTTGTGTTTGTCCTACATAGGCCTTCCCGCAGGGACATTTGAGTAAATATATCACGTTATCAGTGTTGCAATTGTAGAAATCTTTCAGTGTATATGTTTTGCCAGTAGTAGGGTGGTTGAATGTGTTCCCTCTAATGGCTGAGTTGCATTGGGCACAACGCTCAAAAATCATGTAAACATTCTACTTAACTCTACAAATCAATTACCTGCTTCTTCATCCGAATAACGATCTCTTTATGAGGAACTTCCAAAACCAGCAGACCTTACTTACTATTCGGATCTGATCTACACAGAACTTTGTATATAGTGTATATAATCACGGTGTGTTAAAATTATTAGGGTCTCCTTCTCCTTGTTGTATATATTTACCTTCATGTGTACCCTCATGCGGACCCAAACTACTGTATATAGATGAATAAATGTATTAACTTTTTTCAGCATCAAACATAATTGTAGGTGTGCTTCTATTTGTAGTTATTAGTGTACTAGTGGGGGACACCCCCCTTGATATATGAATGCACCCCAAAAAATCATAACTCCAGGTTATCAGCTGAGTGTGCTTACCAGTTTGTATTAATGGGTATAATGGCCCTTCTCAGAGCCCTGGGCATTCGCATTGTCGTATCTGGATGGCCTTCTCATCACGGCATCCTCTCTCAGCCAGGCGGAGCTAGACACCAGGATGGTGGTGACAACGCTGGAGAGGTTCGGCTGGGTGACCAACTACCCCAAGTCTTCTCTCTCACCTTCGGGAGGTTTCCTTTCTGGGCATGAATCTGGATACCATTCAGACCAGGGTGTTCCTGCCTCAGTCGAAGGTGCAGATCGTTCAAGATCATGTACGTAGTCTTCTGTCCAACCCTCGCCCGTCCATCCGGCAAGGGATGAGGCTGATGGGGTTGATGGTGGCTTCCTCCGAGGCGGTTCCCTTTGCCCAGTTTCACATGCGGCCTCTTCAACTCCATCTGTTGTTGGCTTGGGACGGATGTCCTCTGTCCTTGGATCAGTCATTTCAGGTGTCTCCCCTGGTCCGGCAGTCTCTTCAGTGGTGGCTGGAACCGAGGAATCTTCTGAGGGGAAGATCCTTTCAGGCCCCTTGTTGGGAGACGGTCACCACAGACGCCATCCTGTCGGGCTGGGGGGGTTTCTGGAAGGAACATCAGTTCCAGGGGTTGTGGGGTCCTCGGGAGGCGCACAACCCCATCAACGTCTTGGAGCTGAGGGCTATTCGGCTGGTGCTGTCGCACTTGACGCATCACCTCCAAGGTGTACCAGTTCAGGTTCGATCGGACAATCGACTGCGGTAGCTTACATCAATCACCAAGGAGGGACTCGCAGCAGGAGTGCCCTCAGGGAAGTTTCTCGGATTCTTGCGTGGGCCGAGATCGATGTCCCTTGCATCTCGGCGGTGTACATTCCAGGGGTGGAAAACGTGGAAGCGGACTTCCTGAGCAGGGGGTCCTCTCGCCGAGGGGAATAGTCCCTCAACAGGGTATTTCTTTCCATTTGTCACAAGTGGGGGTTCCCGGAGGTGGATCTCTTTGTCTCACGTCACAACCACAAGCTTCCTGCCTTTTGGATGCCATGTCCCTTGTCTGGAGAGATCTGGGTTTCCTTTACCTGTTTCCCCCCTTCTCCGTGGTAGGCAGGGTGGTGCGCAAACTGGTTCAAGAGGATGTGCCAGCAATTCTGGTGGCTCCAAGGTGGCCAAGACAGGTGGGGTTCGCAGACGTCGTGCGGCTGGCAGTCGATCAGCACAGGTTGCCCCTGTTTCCGGATCTGGTCACTCAAGGTCAGCTTTGTTACCAACGCTGGCTTTGACGGCTGCTGAGACCTCCATCCTAAAAGAAGGTTTTTCTGACGCTGTGATCCAGACACTTGTTAGGGCTAGGAAGAAGTCTTCCTCTAACATCTACTACAGTATCTGACGGTCCTATATTGATTTGGTGTGAGGCTAGAGGGTGTTTTGGATTCCCAGAATTTTGGAGTTTCTCCAACATGGTTTGGACCTGGGCTTTCAGCTTAGTACTCTGAAGGGGCAGTTCTCCGCCCTGGCGCTTTTTCTTTCAAAGGTCTTTTGCTCTCCACCCTTTGGTTAAGACTTTTTTTTCCAGGGGGTCACTCATGTGCCCTCGCAAGCCCTTGTTGCCTTTTTGGGACTTGAATTTGGTTTTGTCTGCCCTCCAGGGGCCTCCTTTTGAGCCGGTGCAGGATGTTGCACTTTCTATTCTCACACAAAAGGTTGCCTTTTTGGTGGCTATTACTTCCGTTCAACGTGTTTCTGAGTTGGCGGCTCTGTCTATTCAGGCCCCTTACTTTGAAAGACACCAGGACAAGGTGGTCTTCCGCTTTAAGCCAGACTTCCTACCTAAGGTGGTTTCTGCCTTCCATCTCAATCAGGATGTGGTTCTCCCTTCCTTGTGTCCTAGGCCTAGCAATGACAAGGAGAGGGTCCTGCACTCTTTGGATGATGTTCGTTGTGTGAAGTACTATTTGGTGGCTTCTTCTCCTTTCTGTAGGACGGACGCCTTGTTTGCGGTGCCCTCTGGGCCCAAGAAGGGTTTGGTGCCCGTCAAGTCTACCATTAGTAAATGGATTTGTCAGGCCATTGTTAGGGCCTATACTGCCAAGGGGGGGATCCCCCTTTCTAGATCACTGCTCATTCTACTCGTGCTGTTGGAGCTTCCTGGGCTTTTCAGCACCAGGCTTCTGTTGAACAAGTTTGTAAGGCTGCTACTTGGTCTTCTGTTCATACTTTTTCCAAGTTTTATAATGTTGATGTGCGGGCCTCAGCAGATGCTGTTTTTGGTCGCAAGGTTCTGCAAGCTGCAGGGGTTTAAATTTGTGCATTATTTCTTTTTTGGGATACCCACCCATGTTGGACACTGCTACTGGATGTCCCGAATGTTATTAATCTTGGAAGCGGGCTGTGTGACATACTTGGAATAATACCATTTTGTGATTACTCGCCTTTAAAATGGGTATTTTAAGTATGTCACACACCCCGCTTCACCCCGCCCTTGTTGTATTCTGGATACTCTTTTTGGTGAACCTTGTTTGGTTAATAGGTTTGTTATTGGCTCTTCCTGGTCCCCTTACTGCTTTCCTATACTGGGTAATGAATGGGAGGTCCCAGGTATTTATTGACCGGGAGGGGCTCCTTTTTTTTCTTGTCATCTCTGCAGAAGTTCGCCCTCTACTGGCTTAACCCGAATGTTATTAATCTTGGAAGTGAGGTGTGTGACATACTTATAATACCCATTTTACAGGTGAGTAATCACAAAATGTTATTATTTCCCCCTCCACCCTCACTTCTCATATTAGTCCTCTGGGCGCCATTTTCCCTGGGAATTCTGCTTTTATCCTCCCTCACTCTCCCCTTGGGGGATCTCCGGGGCCCTCCGCACTTTGTACTGCGCTCCGCGCCTGGCAGCCCCATTCACCTCAGAGCTGCCGGGCCGCTATTGGCTGGCTGGATCACGTGGGCACATTTTGCGCTCTTCGGGGGGGATGCATTTTACCTCATAATTCCTCGGCTTTCCCCTCGAGGTCTTCGGATGCCATTTTGTCTCCTGCTGCTGGCTCTCAGCGGTCCGTGAGTGATATATTTCTAAGTTTTCTTAATGCCTTATTGTCATGGGAATGTTGATTATGTCTTCCAGGTGGGTGAATACTTCAGATGTGGTTTTTCCCGGCCAGGGTGTGCAGCTCTGAGGTGAATGGGGCTGCCAGGCGCGGAGCGCAGTACAAAGCGCGGCGGCGTATTATAAAGTTACAAGCACTAAAACATGTCAAGAGTGAAATACAGTGTTGAATCACCAGACGACCACCTCCAACCCCCCGTACCCCCCCCCCCCCCCCCCCACGGAGATCCCCCAAGGGGAGAGTGAGGGAGGATGCGCTGCAGTCTGGGCTGTCTGTTACTGGGCCTGGTGGTGCACCCCCTCTGGCCTCACCTAGCCCCCCACGCTTACATCTGACCCCCACTGCAGGGCATGCTAGTGGGGAGTATCAAGCTGATTTAGCTGCACGGGTGGCCAGCATTGAGAAACATCTTGCTGGGTCTGCCCCGAGCAAGGCTTCTGCTAAGAAGCGGCATTTATCACCCGCGGTTTCCCTCTTCCCTGTGGAAGATGAGGGCCCTTACTCACTCTCGGGTCCCTACCCCCTTGAGGAGGGGGAATTATTTTCTGATTCAGAATCCTCTGAGGAACAACCTAAGATATACAGTGGTACTGGAACTCCCTTTGGGGAAGACCCGTGGTCCCCTGATGACACAGGTCACATATTTGAAGTGATTTGTATTTCTTCCCCGGCAGTGGCTCCGCAGCAGCAGGGTGAGCTTTTTCATATGGTCAAGCCACGCTGGGAGTTTCCTGAGCAGTCTCACTTTAATAATCTAGTGCTCAAAGAATGGGAACGGCCTAGCAAGCTGCCCGGGGTGCCTAAGAGGGGACAAGAGGTATCCCTTTCCTGCTGATGATGTAAAGCGTTGGTCATGTGCGCCCATTCTAGGGTTGTCCAATACATCTGTCATGCACTCTCCTGACACTACTACACTGCGAGATGCCGAGGACCGGCGTTTGAACCAACTGGCCTGTCATGCCTTTGCCTCTGTGGGGAAGGCACTGCACCCGGTTTGTGCCTCTGCTATTACGGCTATTGCCATTAAAGGGGTGCTTAAGTGTATTTGGGATGGGGCATCTAAGGATGTGGGTAGAGAGGAGTATAGATCTCTCCTGCTTTGTGAGGAATTTATTGCATATATCCTCTCTGCCATGGATGATGCCATTAGAATGTGTGGTAGGACTTATGCCCTGTTGGTGGCTATACGCCGCTCTGTCTGGCTACGTCAGTTGGTGGCTGACAATGCTGCTAAGAAGGCTCTCACTGGTTTCCCCTTCAAGGGCCTGCGTCTTTTTAGGGAACGCTTGGATTTGTTTGCGAAGGGTGGTAGGTTACCTCAATGCAGGAGGCCATCTCGGTCCTTTCGAGAGACAGGTGCCTTTCTCCCATCCTTCTGTGGTTCCAGAACTAACCGTGGAGTCTTTTACTGGGGCCCGTAGAGACCATTGGGGTAGGGGCAGAGGACGTGGCCGTCCTGGCCTCTCCTGGGGTCTCAAGCCAAAAACCTCACCCAAGCCCCCTCAGGCATGAAGGGGTGCCCTCACCCATCCGGGTGGGCGGACGGCTTTAGCTTTTTTCTCACGTCTGGAGACTTCACGTCTCAGACCATTGGATTCGGGAGGTAGTGTCCTCCGGTTACAAGATAGAGTTTGCAGTCTGGCCGCCCCCAAGATTCATCAAATCCCAGATGGCTTAAAACCCCCTTTTAGCCCAGGGTCTGCGCCTTGCTGTACAAAACCTTCTGGAGTTAGGGGTCATCTGCCAAGTGCCTTTAAAGGAAAGGGGCAGAGGCTACTATTCCAATTTTTTCACTATTCCCAAGAAAGACGGGTCCATCAGACCCATCCTGGATTTAAAGCGCCTCAACAAATTTGTCAGATTCAAACACTTTCGCATGGAGACTCTGCGCTCAGCTGTAAATTCACTACGCCCGGAGGACTTCATGACCTCTGTAGACATCAAGGATGCTTACCTTCATATACCAATCTTTCCAGGTCATCAGAGATTCCTCAGGTTCGCTCTGGAGGATCAGCACTACCAATTTGTGGCCTTGCCCTTCGGTCTCACCTCGGCTCCCAGGGTATTCACCAAGGTGCTGGCGGGCATTATGGCTCTGCCGAGATCTCAGGGCATTCGCATCCTTCCTTACTTGGACGACATTCTCATCATGTCTCGGTCCTTCCAGCAGGCCGAGCTGGATACCCAGATGGTGGTGTCCACACTGGAGTCCTTCGGCTGGGTGATCAACCTTCCAAAGTCTTCCCTGTCACAGTCAATGGTCAAGTCCTTTCTGGGCATGACTCTGGATACATCTCAGGTCAAGATCCTTCTCCCTCAGCAGAAGGCGGACAGTCTGCAAGCTCAACCCAAGCTTCTTCTGTCTTGCCCTCATCCTTCCATCTGGCAGGGTATGCAGCTGGTGGGCCTGATGGTGTCTTGCTTCGAGGCTGTTCCATATGCTCAGTTTCACATGAGGCCTCTTCAACTTCACCTCTTGTCAGTTTGGGATCGGGACCTGGTGTCCCTGGATCAGGTGTTTGTTCTGTCCCCTCTGGTCAGGCGGTCTCTCTCGTGGTGGCTGGACTCGAGAAACCTGTTGGTGGGCAGATCCTTTCTGGCTCCGTGCTGGGAGACAGTCACCACAGATGCCAGTCTGACAGGTTGGGGGGGCTTCTGGAATTCCCTGAAATTACAGGGTCAGTGGGCCCTCAGGAGGCCCACACCCATATCAACTTTCTGGAACTGAGGGTGATACGGTTGGTTCTCGTCCATCTGACTCCACACCTTCAGGGTTGGGCTGTTCAGGTCCGCTCGGACAACCAGATGGCGGTTGCCTACATCAATCATCAGGGAGGGACCCGGAGCAAGAGGGCCCTCAAGGAAGTGTCTCTGATACTGTCCTGGGTGGAGGAGAATGTTCCCTGCATCTCGGCAGTGTACATCCCGGGAGTGGAGAATCTGGAGGCAGACTCCCTCAGCTGGGGGACTTCTGGCCTGGGAGAATGGTCCCTCAGCAGCAGGGTGTTTCGCTCCCTGTGCCACCGTTGGGGTCAGCCGGATGTGGATCTGTTTGCGTCCCGCCACAATCACAAGCTTCCAGCCTTTGTCTCTCTGTCTCAGGACCCTCTGGCCTTGGCCACGGATGCACTAGCAATGTCTTGGAAGAGCTTTCAGCTCCTATGTGTTCCCTCCGTTTCCTCTGCTGGGCAGGGTGCTGCGCAAGATATCCCAGGAAGGGGTGCAAACCATCCTGGTGGCGCCTGTTGGCCAAGAAGAGTGTGGTTCGCAGACATGCGCAGTTGGCAGTAGATCAGTACGCCCTGCCCAAGGTTCCAGACCTGCTCACTCAGGGGCAGCTACGCCATCCCAATTTACAAATGCTGGCTTTAACGGCCTGGCTGCTGAAACCTCCATCTTGATGGAAAAGGGGCTGCCTGCCTCTGTTGTTAATACCATGATTAGGGCTAGGAAGAAGTCCTCGTCCTCCATCTACTATAGGGTATGGCATGCTTATAATGACTGGTGTGAGTCTAAGTCGTTTCCCTGTCGGGTGTTTTCTGTCCCTAGGATTCTGGAGTTTCTGCAACATGGTTTGGATTTGGGTCTTCAACTTAGTACCCTTAAAGGTCATGTTTCTGCCTTGGCCATTTTCTTCCAAAGAGCTTTTGCTCACCATCGTTTGGTTAAGACCTTCTTCCAGGGGGTTACTCATATGCATCCCCCATGTAAGCCTGTTACCAGTCTGGGATTTAAACTTGGTCTTATCTGCCTTGCAGGGGTCTCCCTTTGTGCCCTTGCGTGAGGCCCCTTTGTCCATTCTTACGCTTAAGGTTGTCTTTTTGGTGGCTATCACTTCTGTGAGGCGTGTTTCTGAGTTGGCGGCGCTTTCCATCAAACCCACTTACTTTGAGAGACATCAGGACAAGGTGGTGTTTCGTTTTAAGCCAGATTTTCTGCCTAAGGTTGTGTCTGCTTTTCATCTCAATCAGGACATTGTTTTGCCTTCTCTGTGCCCTAATCCTAGTAATCCTAAGGAGTGGGTGTTACACTCTCTGGATGTGGTCAGGACTCTGAAGTTCTATTTGGTGGCTACTAAATCCTTCAGGAAGACTGATGCCCTTTTTGTGCTCCCGTCTGGACCTAAGAAGGGTCTGGCTCCAGCGAAGTCCACTATCAGCAAGTGGATCCGTCAGGCTGTGATACAAGCCTATTCTGCTAAGGGGAAGGAACCTCCCTTCCACCTTACTGTTATTTCTACTCGTGCTATTGGTGCCTCTTGGGCTTTTCAGCGCCAGGCTTCTGTTAAACAAGTTTGCAAGGCCGCTACTTGGTCTTCTGTTCATACTATTCTAAGTATGCAGCACGTCCTGCTCCAGATAATGATTCATAACATCTGGGATTACCTCCACAAGCGGGCGCTTTACTTCAGAGATGGCAAAAAGAGACCCCTCCCGGTCCATATATACCCGGGACCTCCCACTAATTCCCCAGTTTCTTCTCTGCAGTGGGCTGCGAAGATGGCTTCTCTTCTCGCAGGTGAGCTGGGCTTCCACCTTTTATTCTGCCTCCCAGCCTTGGCTGCGTGGTCGGGTGATGGTAGGCTGCACCTATTAGAGGTGCATTACTAGGAGCTTGCTCCACCGCAAATCTCCCACCAAAGGGTAGGCGGTCCAGGTATGGTGAACCTGACTTGGGATGCCCCGTACGCTATATGCCCTCCTTTACATAATTTGGGTGTCTTTATGGGCATCCAACTACCTCCTTCTCCCACTATCCCGGTTTGTAGGGGGGGGGGGGGGGCATCTGGTTGTGTGAGTGCTTGCCTTCACACCACTGTGCAAAGCTGTGGCTGTGTATTTGACATTCCCGCGCTGGTACTCTGATCAGCGCTTCACCTCTCCCCTTGTCATATTTGATTCTCCCGCCGCTGACACGCGCGCCTTGCGGCGTCAGCGGTGACGTCACTCCGGGGCCTACTGTGTACTGATTGGCTGCGGGGTGGCGTCTACTTGGCCTGTCCCCGCACTTCCTGGATGGGGCGTGGCTTAGAGCTTGGCGCATTCCGCATCTCACCTCATGCGGCCCGTCCCTTTAGAGCCCTCCAGCGCCATCTTGTCTCTGCTGCCTGGACGATTGCTAGCTCTTCGTCGGTCCGTGAGTGCCCCAGCGGGCCTTATTTTGCCATTATTATTCATTTATTTTTTCTGTATAACTGATGGGGTGTAATGTTTTTCAATGTCTTACAGGCGGGAAAACTGGTTTAGAGGTTTCTCCTGTGCCCTCTATTAGTTCTATGTAACTTTATTAGAGGCCTAAATATTTAAATTCTCCCACTATCCTAGCGGACATTTGGGGCATCCCGGGTAGCTGTACAGCGTAATTGCTATTGGCCAGATGTGCCACTAAAATCACCATATGGAGGCTTCACAGGATATTGTGCTCGGGTTCCCATCGGGACAAGCCCGGCTGTGTGTGGTGTGTGGGGCATCCCCTGTGAGCGATGATGTGCTGGTCTGTGATCCCTGCGCCCAGCAGGCGCTTGTGCGGCATTCTGGGCTGTCTGTGTCTGCGCCCACCATTTCTTCTCCCACACCCCCTTGCTTGATTATGACTCCCAGTGAGATTACTACTAGTGGGGAGTCTCAGCCTGATGTTTCTTCCAGGCTGGCCAACATTGAGATATTGATTGCTATCTCTGCGGCCCGTAAGGCCCCAGCTAAGAGACGGCATGTGGCGCCTGCTGCGTCAGCCTTTCCTATGGAGACTGAAGATTTCCTTGATTTATCAGACTATGGGATGGGATAAAAGGTATCCTTTTCCCTCGGATGTGGTTAAATGTTGGTCAACTCCCCCAGAAGTGGATGCCCCTGTTTTGGGGTTGTCCAACACGTCTGTGGTGCATTCCCCTGATTCCACTACCCTGAAGGATAGTGAGGACCGGCGTATTGATTAGCTGGCTTCCCATGCCTTTGCCTATGTAGGATCGGCCCTGCGCCCGGTCTGTGCGTCTATTACTGCGGTGGTCTAGGGCCTTCTGGAAGGTAACCCCTGATGATTCTTCTAGTGCCGAGTTCAGAGCCTTATCACAATGTGATATGTTTATCGCTTATGTTCTTTCTGCCTGAGATGACACCATTAGGATGTGTAGCAGGACCTCGGCTCTGGTTGTTTCTATTCGCCGCTCGGTTTGGCTGCGCCAGTGGGCAGCTGACAATGCTGCTAAGAAGGCTCTCACAGGGCTACCCTTTAAGGGGCTGCACCTTTTTGGTGACCGTTTGGACCTTTTTGCAAAGGGAGGTAAGTTGCCCCAACGCAAAAGACAGCCGTGGCCCTTTAGGGGTTCGGGGTCCTTTACTCCCTCCTTTCGTGGATCCAGTTCAGGGAGGGGGGTGTCCTTTACGGGGCACAGGGGAGACTTCTGGGGCAAGGGCAGAGGCCGTGCCTGTCCCGGATCCTCCTGGGGCTCCAAGCCCAAATCTGCCACCAAGCCCACTCAGCCATGAAGGGGCGCCCTCACCCTTACGGGTGGGGGGACTGCTGCGGCTCTGTGCTCATGTCTGGGGACAACAGGTCTCAGACAGGTGGATTCTGGAGGTTGTGTCCTCCAGCTACAAGCTAGAGTTCGCTGCTTGGCCTCCTCCACGATTCCTCAGGTCTCGGATTCCTCTAGACCTCCTGGCAGTTCGGGGTCTGTTTCTGGCTGTACAGAACTTATTGGATATGGGGGTCATTTGTCCGGTCCCCACGGGGGAGAGAGGTCAGGGTTATTATTCCAATCTCTTCACAGTACACAAAAGGGATGGTTCCATCAGGCCCATCCTGGACTTAAAGTTTCTCAACAAGTTCGTCAGGACCAGATGCTTTTGCATGGAGACCCTGCGCTCCACGATCAGCTCTTTGTGCCCGGGGGACTTCATGACCTCCATAGACATCAAGGATGCTTACCTTCATGTTCAAATCCTCCCTCTCCCCGTCCCGGGTGACCCCCTTCCTGGGCATGAATCTGGATACCATTCAGGCCAGGATTATTCTCAGTGTGTCACACACCCCGCTTCCCCTTTAATTCTGACGATAGGGTTATCCTCCAGCAGGAGGCGACGTTGCAGAGAGAAGTCTTGAAAACGAGCCCCTTTCGGCCTACATATACTTGGGACCTCCCACTTAACACCCAGTGTTTTCTCTCTGCAAGATGCGACAAGACAGAAGAAAGAAGTCTCCTGCTTGCAGGTAGCCGGGGTCAGACCCCGGCATCCCCTTATGGTCTATTTCTGCCCAGCTGCCTGTTTTGTGTACTCTGTTAAAGATATTGGAAGCCTCCCAGCCTAGACTGCTGGCTGGGCAATGGTAGACGGCACCTCATGGTGCCTAGGAGCTTATCTCCTCCGCTCGTCCCCACGCGTGGGGCAACGCGGTTATCCAGCTGGTGATCCGGATTTGGGATGCCCCGTCCCGGTCCCCCATTTTAGCCTAGCCTTCCCTCGCCTGGTCCCTTCTACCTTAGCGTGGGGGGGTGGCCTTTGTGTCTTTTACTGGCCTTGCTTTGACTTGAGTGTGTTAGATGTGTGAATCCATTGTGCCTTGCATGCATGTGTTTGAACATCCTTGTCTGTATGCTTTATGCACTGTTGATAGCTTGTGGGGCCGGCGCTACGGTCTAGTCCGCAGGTGGCCTGGACTGCGGGGGCTCCTTTTCCGGGTGTCCCTGGTGGCCTAGTGGTATGTATGTTTACTCGGTGCGGGCGGGATGCCTTATTTGTTTGCGGGCACCCGCCTCGCTCATACGGCGTCGCCATTTTGGCGAGGCCGTGGTGCTCGTCTCTAGGGGACCATAAATTTCACCATATGGAGGCTTCCGACATTACTGGAAACAGCTCTTCGGGGCTATCCAGGCAGTGTGGGGGTTGTGGGGCTCCGCTCCCAGGCGATGTCATAATTTGTATTCCATGTGCACAGCGGAATATTGCGCGCCAGTCCGGCACTCCGGCTTCTGGCTCCTCGCAACATCCGTCATCCCCTACCCCCCCCCCCCCCACCACCTATTCCGGACCCCGTGTGACAACGTCAAAGGTGGGGATTCGCAATCCGAGGTGTGTGCACGGTTGGCCAGCCTCGAGAAAATGGTTTCCGCCGCGGTGGCTCAGAAGGCTACGGCTAAGCGGAAGCACCTTTCTTCGGCGTCGCCTGTTCCGGAGGATGAGGTGTTGGAAGTGTTATATTGGTCCGATTGTCCCCCGGCTGAGGAGGGGGAGCTCTTAGAGGAGTCGGACGAGCCTGCAGGCCAGCAATTGTTTGATACCGCTGGAGATCAGGCTGCGGGGGTGTTCCTGGACACTCCTTCCATTTTGGCTCAAATGTTTGAGATTTTGGCCTTGGATCCGCCTGAGGTGGTCCCCCCGCCAAAGGGTGAGTTCTTTGATGTGCCCAAGCCGCGTTTGGTATTTCCCAGACAGAAACACTTCGTGAGGGTTGTCCTTAAGGAATGGGAACAACCTACCCGCCTTGTTGGAGTTCCTCCTACCTGGGATAAGCGTTATCCTTTTCCGGAGGATTTGGTGAAGCTTTGGTCTGTGCCCCCTGACGTCGATGCCCCAGTATTGGGGCTGTCTAATACAACTGTGTTACACTCCCCTTACGCTACTACCATTAACCCTTTTGTTGCCAAGCACGTAACACCTATGTGCTGGCTTGGCTGGGCCTTAAGTGCCAAGCCCGTAGGTGTTACGTGCTTGACTTTCCCCACTGCTGGTTTAAAAAAATAAAAATAAAAAATACTCACCTGACCCCTTGTTGGATCCGGCCGGGTCTCCTCTTTAATTTGGTGCCATCCGATCCCTCGTGGGGGGTTGGATGGCTCCAGGAGAGCCCCCGGAATAGCCCCCCCCCCCCCCCCCCCCCCGCTTTGGCAGCAGAAGCTGCTAGCTGTAAAAAAAAAAAAAAAATGACATTCACTTACCTGCATGTGCGCTGGCTCCCGCTGTCCCTCCTCTTCACCTGGGGGCCTCCGATCCCCCCCAGGACTTACCGATCTTCAGGAGAGAGCCCGAGAGGCTCTCTCCCCTTTCATCCTCGATGGCGGCCGCCATCTTGCCACTAAGCCATCATCCCGGCCCCGATCACCGCGTTCAGCCTTCTCAGCTTCTCAGATGCCGGTGATCGGTGCCCTGGAAGGAGGTAACAGGAGATCCTCTGATCTCCTGCCTCCTCCTTCTCTGGATGCCGATCACCGGCATCTGTCATCAGAGCGGCGAGGGACAAGAGCTTGCAATCGGAGGTAAGTACAGTAAAAATTTTTTTTTTTTTAATAAAATACTTTTTATTAATGTGTGGTTTTATTTCAACATTTAACCCCTTGTGAACTGGTAAGGGGTCCATGAGACCCCTTATACCAGTTCACAAGGCTGGGGGGGTGGCAAGTCACCTGCCCTAGCGGGTGACTTGCCATTAACCCCCGAAACCCCCATTACCTGCCTCCCCAAAGCCCAGGGTGGGGGGCAGAAGAGCCTGGGCCCACATAGGCTATGTGGGCTCGTAGGCTGCAGGGTGGGGGGGCCACAAAAGCTGGCCCCCCCACTCTGTGCCTACAAGCCCCCATAGCTGGTCCCGGGCTGGTTACTTTGGGGAAGGGGGACCCCACGTCATTTTTTTTTTTTTTTTAAGGGTTTTTAACCCTTAAAAATCCAAAAAAAAATGGGGTCCGCCTCCCTGGGAGGGGGGACCCTATGTAATTTTTTTTTTTAATTAACCCTTTGTGTTCTGTCATCCAGCAGCTATAAAAGGCTTCCAACAGGTGAGCAGAAGCCAGTGATCGCCGAGGGACACAGTGCTCCAGGATGGATGGGAGGTAAGTATTAAAAAAAAAAAATAATAAAATAATTTTCTTTTTGTGTGTGTTTTTTTTTTTACATTTAACCCATTGTGAACTGGTAAGGGGTCCATGACCCCTATACCAGTTCACAAGGCTGGGGGAGGTGGCAAGTCACCTGTGACTAGCGGGTGACTTGCCATTAACCCCTGGCACCCCCATTACCTGCCTCCCCAAAGCCCAGTTGGGGCAGAAGAGCCCGGGCCCACAGGCTATGCGGGCTTGTAGCCTGCAGGGCCAGGGGCCACAAAAGCTGGCCCTTGTGCCCTGTTTCCACAAGCCCTGCATAGCTGGTCCCGGGCTGGTTACTTTGGGTAAGGGGGACCCCATGTCAATTTTTTGGGGGATTTTTAAGGGTTTTTAACCCTTAAAAATCCCCCCCAAAAAATGGGGTCTGTCCCCCCAGGGAGGGGGGACCCTATGTCATTTTTTTTTCTCGATTTAACCATTTGTAGTGTGGATGGTGGTTGTATTTTATTTGTAAATGTTATAGATTACTTGTTTCAGTTAGGGGGGTCTCCTGGGCAGGAACGGGGGGCTACCGATAAATATGTGGTACCGTTCTAATCGGTAGAAATGGGGCTTTCACATGCAATATGCTTTTCCTTAATAAAATACATTTTTTATTTAAAATAAAGGAGGCAATTTTCTAAAAATGTTTTTATTTATTATTTTTTTTACTTAATAATATTGTAAAAAACAAAATACAATTTACAAACAAGACATTTCATGTTAAAGCCTAAACTCTACTGCAAAAAAATATAAATATAATTTTCCTGAAAATTACAGCAAAAATGGCGCAAAATGGGGAAAAATGACCTGTCAACAGAGGGTGACAAAATCTCAAGTAGGCTGGCAATTAAAAGGGTTAATAGTACCTCTGCATGTTGGGTATTGTTCTGTTCAGGAGACCTTGCGCTTTCAGACTTAGCTTGTTTTTTCTGGTTTGCATATTTATATTTTAGGAAAAGGTGTTTTTTATTCAGCTTTTTTATACATTTTTTAGGGAAACCCTGCGCAACCAAAGAATTCTTTGAGGAGTTAATTCCAGAAAGATGAGCCCACTACAACAAGCTGGGTATGCTTAGAAAGCTTAACATGTGTACTTTCAGGGAATATATGGTTTATGGGGGATATTCCAAATGTAAAGGGTTGTTTTGGTTGAAAAATCGCAAGGTGCGCACTTTGCAGAACTGAAATTTTCAAGTAAAATTACCGTTACGCACATGCTTTACTTTGGGGTGTTTGGCAAATCTTCCCTTGACAGAAGCTATGCATGTTGGGTGTTGTTCTGTTCGGGGAATGTTGCTTTTTCAGATTAAGCTTGTTTTTTCTTTTTTGTATATAGTTTTTTTAGGAAAATGTGGCTTTGATTCTGCCTTTTTATCCTTTTTTTGGGGAAACTCTTTGCAACCAAAGAATACATTGAGGAATTACTTCCAGAAAACTATGGGCACATCAACAAGCCTGGTACACCTAGAAAGCTTGAGGTGTGTACTTCCAGAGAATATATAGTTTGTTGGGGGTATTTCAAATGTAAAGGGTTGTTTTTCTGGTAAAACTGCAAGGTGCGCATAGCGCATATCACAGTTGTATTTTTTCTGAAAATCCCCTAAAGCGCTATTTCAGTTTGGGGGAGTCTCCTGGGCAGGAAAGGGTGTCTACCTATACATATGTGGTATCGCTGTAACCGGGAGAAATTGGGATTTCACACGCAATAAAATTTTATTGACAAACGTACATTTTTTATTACAAAAAAACACTACAAATTGTAAAAAAATTTTTTTTTTTTTTTTTTTTCACATATTTCACCCACAAATATTGAGAATACACCTAAAAAATACAAACAAGACATTTCATGTTAAAGCCCAGACTCTGCTGAAAAAAACAATATATCATTTTCCTGGGAAATCCCTGGAAAACCTTTCAAAAATGACAGTTGAACATGTGTAGCGCAAAATAGTGAAACATCGTCTGGCAACAGGGAGTGGGAAATGCTGCAGGTAGGCTGGCACTTAAAGGGTTAAGGATGGTGAGGATCGTCGGATTGATCAATTGGCTCGCCATGGATTTATCAGTGCTGGATCGGCACTGCGGCCGGTTTGTGCTTCGGCACTTCTTTTGATGGCTGTCAGGTCCATTGTTAGAGATTTGTGCGCAGATCTTGATCCCACTTGTGATGAGTTCTTTTCTCTCCAAACAGTGTGAGTCGTTTATTTCCTTTGTCATGACCGCCCAGGACGATGCGCTTGCGATGTGTAGCAGGACCGCGGCGCTGTTGGTTGCTATTCGTCGGTGTGGCTGCATCAGTGGACGGCGGACTTTAGCTCTAAGAAGTCGCTTACAGCTCTTCCTTTTGTAGGTTTGCGCCTGTTTGGCGACAAATTGGATTCGGTTACCAAGGGGGGTAAGTTGCCTCAACGCAAGAAGCCGCGTCGTTCCTTTTGGGGAGCGGCTTCTTTTGGTCTCTCCTTTCGGGGAGCTAGAGCGGGCAGAGGGGCCTCCTTTCCCGCTACCAGAGGTGCAGGTTGGACCCGGGGGAGGGGACGTGGCCGTCCCGGTCAGTCCTGGGGCGCCAAGCCCAAGCCTGCTGGGCAAGCCTGCTCAGCAATGAGGGGGTGCCCTCACCCGTGCGGGTGGGGGGACGATTGCGACACTTCTCCCAGGTTTGGGACCAGGCGGTTCCGGACAGATGGATCCGGGAGGTGGTGTCGTCCAGTTACAAGCTGGAGTTCGAGTCTCGCCCTCCTTCACGGTTTTTCTGGTCTCGGGTGCCCACCGATCCTTTGGCCGCGCAGGGGCTCCTGGCGTCGGTGAAGAATCTTCTGGAAATGGCGGTCATCCGCCCGGTGCCGCATTCGGAAGTGGGCCTCGGGTATTACTCCAGCCTCTTTGGGAAATTGCCACCACGGACGCCAGTCTTTCAGGATGGGGGGGATTCTGGAAGGATCTTCAGTTTCGGGGGCAGTGGGGACCTCGAGAGGCCCACTTGCCCATCAATGTTCTGGAACTGAAAGCCATCCGTCTGGTTCTTGTTCATTTGACTCGGCATGTTCTGGGCCTCCCGGTTCAGGTTCGATCGGACAGCGGTTGCTTACATCAATCATCAGGGAGGGACTCGCAGTCTGAGTGCCCTCAGAGAGGTGTCCCTGATCCTGACCTGGGCGGAGGCCCATGTTCCTTGTCTCTCGGCACTTTACATTCCGGGTGTGGAAAACAGGGAAGCGGATCTGTTGAGCAGGTGCTCTTCCCGTCTGGGGGAATGGTCTCTCCATCCTCAAGTTTTTCGGTCTCTGTGTCTCTGGTGGGGGACACCGGAGGTGGACCTGTTTGCCTCTCGTCACAATTGCAGACTTCCGACCTTCGTGTCGCTCTCTCAGGATCCTCTGGCTCCGGCGGTGGACGCCATGTCCCTGAGCTGGGGGGATCTGGGTTTTCTGTACCTTTTTCCTCCGATACCCATGCTAGGCAAAGTGGTACGGAAGCTGGCTCTGGAAAGGGTGTCCGCCATTCTCGTGGCTCCAAGGTGGCCAAGGCGAGTATGGTTCGCAGACATCGTTCGGCTGGCGGTGGATGAGGTCGTTCTGCCTCTTCGGCCCGATCTGCTCACTCAGGGTCGGCTGTGTTACCCCAATTTACCAACGCTGGGTTTGACGGCTTGGCTGCTGAAACCTTCGTCTTGGAGGAGGGTCTTTCTGACTCGGTTTTTAAGACTCTGATCTGTGCCCGGAAGAGGTCTTCTTCTACCATCTACTATAGGACTTGGAGAGCCTATATTGCTTGGTGTGAGGTTAGATCTTTGCCCTGTAGGGTCTTTTCAGTTTCCAGGATTTTGGATTTTCTGCAATCAGGGCTGGACTCTGGTCTCCAGCTGAGTACTCTGAAAGGGCAGGTTTCTGCCTTGTCTGTCTTTTTTCAGAAGCCTTTTGCGCTTCATCCTTTAGTCAAGACTTTTTTCCAGGGGGTTACGCATGTGCGGCCTCCCAGGAAGCCATTGCTCCCTGTTTGGGACTTGAACTTGGTTCTTTCTGCTCTTCAGGCTCCTCCCTTTGAGCCCTTGCAGGATATTGCTCGGTCTACCTTTACTCAGAAGACTGCCTTCTTGGTGGCTATTACTTCGGTTCGGCGTGTCTCGGAGTTGGCGGCCTTGTCGATTCAGGCGCCCTACTTTGAGAGGCATCAGGACAAGGTGGTCTTTCGTTTCAAACCGGACTTTCTTCCTAAGGTTGTTTCTGCTTTTCATTTGAATCAGGATATTGTTCTTCCCTCCTTGTGTCCTAAGCCTAAGAATGACAAGGAGAGGGTTTTGCATTGTTTGGATGTGGTACGCTGTGTTAAGTACTATTTGATTACTACTTCTCCTTTTCGTAAGACTGATGCCTTTTTTGTTGTGCCCTGTGGACCTAGGAAGGGTTTGGCTCCGGCCAAGTCTTTCATTAGCAAATTTCGTCAGGCGGTTGTTGGGGCCTATTCGGCCAAGGGGAAGGTTCCCCCTTTTCGTATCACTGCTCATTCTACTCGTGCTGTTGGTGCGTCCTGGGCTTTTCAACACCAGGCTTCTGTTGAACAAGTTTGTAAGGCTGCTACTTGGTCTTCTGTTCATACTTTTTTTCTAAGTTTTACAAGGTTGATGTAGGGGCCTCAGCGGATGCTGTGTTTGGCCGCAAGGTTCTGCAGACTGCAGTCGTTTAAGTTATGCTTCATTTTGCTGTCGGATACCCACCCCTTGTGGTCACTGCTTTTGGATGTCCCTATCGTCAGAATTAAAGGGGAAGCGGGGTGTGTGACACACTGAGAATACCATTTTTTGAGTACTCACCTGTAAAATGGATATTGTCAGTGTGTCACACACCCCGCTTCACCCACCCTTTTTTGGTATCCTGGATCCTGTATATGGTGAAGTTTTCCTTTATTTTATTTTGAGGTTACCGTTGGATTTCCTGGTACCTTGTCTTACTGCTGTTTGAATTCACTGGGTGTTAAGTGGGAGGTCCCAGGTATATGTAGGCCGGAAGGGGCTAATTTTCAAGACTTCTCTCTGCAACGTCGCCTCCTGCTGGAGGATAACCCTATCGTCAGAATTAAAGGGGAAGCGGGGTGTGTGACACACTGACAATATCCATTTTACAGGTGAGTACTCACAAAATGGTATTTTTCTTCCTCAGCAGAAGGTGGATTCTCTTCAAGCTCTGGTTCATTTCATGCTGTCCAGTCCTCGTCCTTCCATCCGGCAAGGGATGCAATTGGTGGGACAGATGGTGGCCTGCTTTGAGGCAGTCCCTTATGCCCAATTTCACATGAGACCCCTTCAGCTCCATCTCCTTTCAGTCTGGGACAAGAGTCCCCTGTCTCTGGATCAGGCATTTGTTCTCTCTCCTCTGGGTCGGCGGTCCCTCCTGTGGTGGCTGGACTCGAGGAATCTTCTGGGGGGCAGATCATTTCTGACACCATGTTGGGAGACTGTCACTACGGATGCCAGTCTGTCAGGTTGGGGGGGGGGGGCTACTGGAGAACCCTTCAATTCCAGGGGCTGTGGGGCCCTCAGGAGGCCCACGCTCCCATCAACGTCCTGGAGCTGAGGGCGGTTCGGTTGGTACTGGCACAGTTGACTCCTCACCTTCGGGGCCTGCCGGTCCAGGTTCGCTCCGACAACCAGATGGCGGTCACCTACATTAATCATCAGGGAGGGACTCGGAGCAAGAGTGCCCTCAGGGAGGTGTCCATGATTCTGTCCTGGGCCGAGGACAATGTTCTGTGCATCTCACAATGTTCCGTGCATCTCAGCAGTTTACATTCCGGGAGTGGAGAATCTGGAGGCGGATTCCCTGAGCAGGGGGGGCCTCTCGCCTGGGGGAACGGTCCCTCAGCAGCGAAATAATTCTATCCCTTTGTCACCATTGGGGGATGCCAGACGTGGATCTGTTTGCTTCTCACCACAATCACAAGCTCCCAGCATTTGTCTCCCTGTCCCAGGATCCTCTGGCCTTGGGGGTGGATGCTCGGTCTCTGCCCTGGCAGGGATTCGGTCTCCTGTACCTCTTCCTTCCGTTGTCTCTTCTGAGCAAGGTTCTGCGCAAGTTGGTGCAGGAGAGGGTGCCAGCCATTCTGGTGGCCAAGACAGGTGCGGTTCGCAGACGTTGTGCAGTTGGCAGTAGATCAGTACACTCTTCCCTTGGTTCCGAACCTTCTCACTCAAGGACGGCTTTGTTATCCCAATTTACAAACGCTGGCTTTGACAGCCTGGCTGCTGAAACATCCATCCTAAGGGAGAAAGGATTGTCTGATTCTGTTGTTCATACTCTTGTCAGGACTAGGAAGAAATCCTCCTCTACCATTTACTATAGGACCTGGCGGACTTTTCCCTGTCGTGTTTTCTCCATTCCTAGGATCCTGGAGTTCCTTCAACATGGTTTGGATTTGGGTCTTCAGCTCAGTACTTTGAAGGGTCACGTGTCTGTCTTGGCTGTTTTCTTCCAGAGATCCTTCGCTCTACATCCTCTGGTCAAGTCATTCTTCCAGGGGGGTCGCTCATGTGCGTCCTCCCCATAATCCCCTGTTGCCAGTCTGGGATTTGAATTTGGTTTTGTCTGCCCTTCAGGGTCCTCCAATTGAGCCTGTGCATGAGACTGCTTTGTCTATCCTTACTCTGAAGGTGGCCTTTTTTTGGTGTCTATCACCTCGGTCAGGCGTGTCTGAGTTGGCGGCACGGTCTATTCAGGCCCCATACTTTGAGAGACACCAGGACAAGGTGGTTTTCTGCTTTTAACCAGATTTCTTGCTAAGGTTGTTTCTGCTTTCCATCTCAATCAGGACATTGTGCTTCCTTCCTTGTGTCCTAATCCTGGTAATTCCAAGGAGAGGGCCTTGCATTCTCTGGATGTGGTTAGGAATTTGAAATTCTATCTGGTGGCGACTGCGCCTTTCAGAAAGACGGATGCCTTGTTTGTGGTTCCCTCGGGTCCCGAGAAGGGTTTGACTCCTGCTAAGTCTACTATTAGCAAATGGATTCGTCAGGCTATCTTTAGGGCCTATCCTGCTAGGGGAAAGGATCCTCCTTTCTGTGTTACTGCTCATTCTACCCGTGCGGTTGGGGCTTCCTGGGCCTTCCAACACCAGGCTTCTGTTGAACAAGTTTGTAAAGCTGCTACTTGGTCTCCTGTTCATACTTTTTCTAAGTTTTACAAGGTTGATGTTAGGGCCTCAGCGGATGCTGTTTTTGGCCGCAAGGTTCTGCAGGCGGCAGTGGTTTGAACTGCGCGTTGTTGCTTTTTGGGATCCCCACCCTTTTTATGGACACTGCTATTGGATGTCCCAGAATGAATCATTATCTGGAGCAAGACGTGCTGCATACTTAGAATAATACAATTCTGTGATTACTCACATTGTAGAATTGTTATTATAATTATGCAGCACGTCCTGCTCCATCCCACCCTGATTGCTTTATTCTTGGATCCTCTTTATGGTGATTGTTATCCTTGTTAACGTTAAGTTTCTATTGGCTTCTCCTGGTTCTCTTGCTGCTTTTCTATACTGGGGAATTAGTGTGAGGCCCCGGGTATATATGGACCGGGAGGGGCCTCTTTTTGCCATCTCTGCAGTAAAGCACCCTCTTGTGGAGGTAATCCCAGATGTTATGAATCATTATCTGGAGCAGGACGTGCTGCATACTTATAATACCAATTCTACAAGGTGAGTAATCACAGAATTGTATTCTTTCCAAGTTTTACAAAGTTGATGTTAGGGCCTCAGCTGATGCTGCTTTTGGCCGCAAAGTTCTGCAGGCGGCAGTGGTTTAAACTGCCCGCTGTTTTTGGGGATCCCACCCTACCTTACGGACACTGCTATTGGATGTCCCAGGAGTAAGGAATATTCTGGAACAGGACGTGCTGTATACTTAGAATAATACAATTCTGTGATTACTCACCTGTAGAATTGGTATTATATGTATACAGCACGTCCTGTTCCACCCTGCCCTTGTTGTTCTTGGTTACCTCTGTATGGTGATCATTTTGAGTTCTTGTTGTTATTGTCCTCCTGGCTTCTTGTTAACTGCTTGTCAATACTGGGGATTTTGTGGGAGTTCCCTGACTTATATCTGGCCGGGAGGAGCCACAAGCAGTTTTCTGCAGTCCAGCGCCATCTTGTGGATGTATTACCCAGGAGTAAGGCATATTCTGGAACAGGACGTGCTGTATACATATAATACCAATTCTACAGGTGAGTAATCACAGAGTTGTATTTTTGCTAGCAGGGCGCATATCGCACCTCTCTGCACGAACGCTTCCGGGGGCTGTTGCCGTCTGTCTGGCTGGCTGCGGGGCCTCTGATGCGGCCACCTTCAAGCAGGCTTAAACTGCTAAGGTATTTTAAGTATGTTTATTTATGTTTAATATCATTAATATTCATTTTATTCTTGGTTTTGTGTTCATAGAAAATGTGTGAAAGGGTAGGCAATATATTGGTGTGGTTCACACCTGAGGTCCTGTTTATACACCTTGGTCTTAGATCCTCGGAGTTGGACTGTATGTATATTTCACCATGACGGAGACATCTGGGGTAATCTGATCTGGTCTGTCCTGTATGCATGCAGGTGCCACTAGACTAGGACAGCACGGTGTGCAGGGATTGCGCTACTGTTGTAATTGCTAAGCATGGAAGACAGTTGTCTCCTCCTTCAAGGGATCCGACCCCTGTCGCTGGGCCCTCAAAACCTAGGGCTCCCTCTGTAGCCCAGCCTCAGGAGGACAATCGGGGCAAGAATGTCCTCCAAGAGATTGCGGATAGGTTGGCCCACCGTTCAAAGTCAACGGCTCCTAGGAAAGCTTTACAGAAAAATAATTTCATTGCCTCTGATTCTGACGGGGCGGTTTTGCCTGCTGTTGTCTCCCAGAAAGAATTAGCCGAGGGGGAGGGATCCTCCAATGGGGACTCGGATTCAGAGTCCTCTACACAAGGACACTTATTTTTCTGGAGATTTTGGATATTTTAGTCCCAGAAGCACCCCAAAAAAAGGGGGATTTATTTAAGACGGAAAAGCCGAGGCAGTTTTTTCTGGTGCATTATTCTAATCTGATTCAAAGAGAATGGCAGCCGGAGAGTCTTCCGCCCATTCCTACAGTACTAGATACGATGGTCTTGCCCTCCTGTGGTAAACACTCCGGTTTCAGGTCTTTCTAAAACTTCCATTATGTCATCCTCTTATAGTGCTTCTCCAAAGGATCCAGCGGGTAAGGGCATAGATCATGTGCACGTCATGCTTTTTCTATTATGGTGTCAACCTTGTGGCCGGCCTGTGCCACGTCCATCTTTGGCAAGCAACCGGACTCTTAAGACTCGTTCAACAGGTATGTTTTCTTGGCTATGGATGATTTGACCAGGTTAAGTGCCAGAGGCCTAGCTCTGGTGGTAGCTTTAAGGCGTGCTTTATGGCTAAAGCAATGGTCAGCTGACGCAGCCTCTAAGAGGTCGTATCTTCAGGTTACAAGATCGAATTAGGGGCCAGACCTCCTCTGGGATTCTTTTAGTCAGGGGTATCCCAAATTCTGCAGAAGCAATGAGATCCGCCATATCATGCCTTTTAGAGATTGGAGTAGTCTGTCCTGTTCCTCATAGAGAGAGAGGTCAGGGGTTTGACTCCAATTTGTTCATAATTCCCAAGAAGGGTGATTATGTATGCCCACAGTGATGTCACTCCAGCCTGGAGACTTTATGACCAGAGTGGATATAAGGGATGTGTACCTACACATTCCAATTTTTCCAGGTCATCAGAAATATCGGCAGTTTGCAGTAGATGGCCTACATTTTCAGTTTGTGGCTCTGCCCTTCGGCCTGTTGTCAGCACCAAGGGTGTTTACCAAGGTGTTGGCAGGTCTCTTGGTTTTCTAAGAAGTCAGGGGATCCATATAATCCCTTGTTTAGATGATCTGCTTGATATGGGCCCCATCATTTCTGGAGGCCCAGAAGGATACACAGATTGTCTTATCGATGTTAGAGGAGTTCGGCTGGATAGTCGGCTATCCAAAGTCGAATATCATTCCTTAAAGAGTTTTCTTTTCTGGGAATGTCATGAGATACATTTCAGGCAAAAGTGTTTCTTCCAGAAGAGACTTTTTCTTTAGGCCAGGGTACATGAGCTCTTGTCTTGCCCTCACCCGACAATTTGTCAAGGAATGCGTCTGTTGGGCTTGACGGTGTCTTTCTTTGAGGTGGTGCCTTTTGCACAGTTTCACACAAGATCCCTGCAGATGGAATTGCTCTTGATCTGGGACCACGCCTTTTGCATGACATATTCAACAAGGCAGTCCCTAACCTGGTGGCTGAATCTTCAGCCTCTTCAGATAGGCAAATATTTTCTTCCGGTACAATGGAAGGTTGGGGAGGTGTCATGGGGTCCCGGACGATCCAGGGACATTGGAGTCCGGAGGAGGGCAGACTCCCCATAAATATCCAGGAACTGAGAGCGATTCTATTGTGTCTCAAACACTGAATCCTGATGGGATGACCTCTCAGATGGGATATCCAAACAATTGGACGGCAGTGGCATATATCAACTACAGGGGGGCACCAGAAGCAGGAAAACTCTCTCATGGAAGTGAGTCAGATCTTACTTTGGGCCAAGAAACAAACATGTTCCATGCATCTTGGCAGTACACATACCAAGAGTGGACAACTTGCAGGCCGATCGTCTCAGCAGAACAGTTATGCATGGGGGGGAATGGTCTCTCAGTCAGAGGGACTTTCAATTCCTATGCATGCGCTGGGAGGTTCCAGACATAAATCTGGTTGCATCATGGCACATTCAGAAATTTCTGAAGATTTTGACTCTCCTGTGGCCAAGAAGCTGGTTCTCAGACATAGTAAGATTGTCAGAAGGCGACCTATGCAGGTTGCCCGACACCGGTCTTCTCACACAGGGGCCTCTAAGGGACCAGATCTGGTTTTGACAGCCTGGCTATTGAAAGAGTTATCCAGACCATGCGTAAGGCCCGGAAGAAGGCTTCATCAATGATCTACTACAGAGTCTGGTGAGCATTTATCACCTGGTGTGAATCCAGAGGGTTTCTCTAACAGAACTTGTTCTGTTCCCAGAATTTTGGAATTTTTGCAGAATGGCCTTGATGAAGGTCTTTAATTGAGTACTTTAAGAGGACAGATATCTGCTTTTTTTCAGAAACCCATAGCCAAGAATAAATTAATTAGGACTTTTTTACAGGGGGTCACTTATGTGCGTAAGCCACTTCTGCTGGTCTGGGATTTAAACTATCGGCCCTCCAGGGTCCTCCCTTTGAGCCATTGGCAGATTAAGTTTAATGACTCTTAAGGTTACCTTTTTAGTGGAAATAACCTCGGTAAGGCGGGGTTCTGAATTAGCAGCTTTATCGGCTAAGCCTCCTTATTTAGTGTCTTCCGTTTTAAACAGGATTTTCTCCATAAAGTGGTTTCCCCTTTTCATCTTAATGAAGAGGTGGTTTTGCCTTCCTTATGTCCTGTTGCAGTCAACGATAAGGAGTTCTTAACTTGTTGGATCTAGTGAGAGCATTGAAGTATTATATCACTGCTACTCAAGCTTACCGTAGGTTGGCTATTTGTTATAACTGAGGGACCATGGAAAGGTCTACCACCAGCTAAGTCTACCATCATCCGATAATTTGGCCAAGCAGTGATGTCTCTAAGGAGAAGGATCCTCCCTTTAAGATTACTGCTCATTCTACACAAGCTATTGGAGCTTCTTGGGCTTTTCAACATCAAGCTTCAGTAGAACAAGTATGCAAGGCCACTACTTGCTCAGACAGTAGTAAACTAAATTTTTGTTTTTGGAATGACTTACTCCTCATAAAGGAATAAGATTTGGGATACCACCTTGAAGTAACGGTACTGCTTTTGGAGGCCCCATTCTTGTCTAAATTCTGATGGCCTGAAGTAAAATGGAAGAAAAAATACAATTCTATGAGAACTCACCTGTAGAATTGCTTCTCTTCCATTATTACTTCAGGACATCAGACCCTCCCTGCCTGCTAGGTTACTAAATCCGTTCCTTGGATGCCTAGTCTTGATGGAGTTGTAATTATGTAAATAGTTGATAAACATTGAAGAGAGAAAAAAGCTAAAGCTAAACGGAGAGAGGTAGAGAGGAGTCTCCCACAAAAATATAGGAATGCCAGACGGCTGGTTTTACTACTTTTCAAGTAAAACTGGATTGTGGGAATACAGCCGGAAGTATATAGGCCAGGAGGAGCCATGCCTTTTGTCTTGCAGCCCACACCCTTTGGTCAAGAGTTAACCTATTCATATCTGAATTCTCCTGGTGTCCTGAAGTAATAATGGAAGAGAAAGCAACTAACTCTACAAGTGAGTTCTCACAGAATTGTATTTTTTGTTGTATCTCTGCTTGTAATTTGTTATCCTCTGAGGGGGAAATAATATAAATACCGTCCTAACTGGTGGGATACAGTTTACAGGTAGACATATACTTGTATAACTGCCTAATGGGCCTATCTCATTAAAATGTATATTTAACTTGAGCTGTTTTTTTGCCTTAACCAAAGATCCTTGTGTCTGTGGCCTTGCCAGACCCTTTGCGTCACTAGGCTAGTGAAATGGACGGTAATTTAGGAAAGCATGTTATGTGATCCTATGGGCTGTGATGTTGCTGTGATAACGTGATACCTGTTTCCTGACAACCTGCATAAATGCAATGCTAATTTTTGTGTACCACATTAAGCATTTCATTTATGGCTTATATTTTATGTAACAGATGTGGAGACTTCTAGCATTCTTGCAGAGAGTGAGACAAGCAATAGAACAGTGTCTCCCGGAAGGTTTTGGGAAATTGCTCTGTGGTCTGAGGTCAAACATCACATTGAAGATCATCTGCATTATGGTGAATTATTTCCTGAAAGCCTGCCTCAAAAGTTTGACTACAACCACAAGGATTTAATCATGCAGCAGAATAATCTGCACCCAGCCAAAATTACAAAGTCGATGTTTACATCAGATGTAAAATTTCAGGACATCAACAGATTTGGCCATTATGAAATCACCATATTGGGTAAGTTTTCAATAAAAATAGCCTGTAATCTTTACTTTCATTTATTCTACATAATGTCCGTATAATTCTGGTGAACAGCAGAGGTTTTCTTAAGGTTTTGGCCATGTTCATCTCTCGAATTTCATTATAAGGTCAAAAGAGAACTTAAAGGGAAAGTCCACTTCCGATGGCATTTTTGAAATTTTTTTTGTGCCAAAGGGATGTTCTTAAGGGACTGAACTGATCTAAAATGTTTCTCCCTCCGCCCTTCAGGACAGCTGCTGAGCGAGAGGCTCCTGCCTCTGCAGAAAAAAACAGAAACTGGGACAAGATTAAAAGCCCCACCCCGTCCTTACATTCCTCAGTTTCTATGTTTCCTCTCCA